>JAFBMP010000006.1:1200000-1547500 GCA_019976485.1 Apiospora pterosperma
TCCAACTCCAACAAAATTGACTGACCTATGCCAAAAACTTTCGGATTTTGAGCAGACGCCAGAACAATTTACTAACCCCCCCAGCATCCCACCACCTCGTCAAGATCTCGTTGGGTAACATCTAGCAAGAAGGTATGTGCATGATTGAATCCGACATATAATTCTCGATTCGAGGATAGTTCACTCGCTGACATTCTGAGTTTTCCAGTCAAGATGAGTTAGTAGCCCACGCCCACCGAACGAACCCGATTAAAAACGAGTGCGACCAGAATTACTGACTTCGATGAACAGCCAAGGGAACTTCCAGCTTCGGCAAGCGCCACAACAAGACGCACACTCTGTGCCGCCGATGCGGTTAGTAGTCATTGGGGCTTCGATATTGGGGAAGGAATGTCAGTTTGGCTGACATGAGGATTCTCATCTACAGGACGTCGATCGCTCCACATCCAGAAGCACACCTGCGCTTCGTGCGGTTACCCTGCTGCTAAGACCCGAAAGTGTATGTTTTTTGCTCTGTCCTGCCGGCTCCGGACACCTCGGCTCGCTAGGAGAACGACTGGATTGGGCCTGGTGGCTGTCACGCGACGTTTACTGACAAGCTGGCGATACAGACAACTGGGGCGAGAAGGCCAAGCGCAGAAAGACCGTCGGTACTGGCCGCATGCAATACCTCTCGGGCGTTTCCCGCCGCTTCAAGAATGGCTTCCAGACTGGCATGCAAAAGAACGCCCGGGGCCCGGCCCTGAAGGCTTAGATGGAGGGCATTGGTAACTTCTGAGGGTTTGCATCATGGTACTACGAAAGGCGGTTTGGCGTGATATGGATTGCATCATTGGGACTGAATTCACGGGACCCACGAGGTCTTTGCCTGACGAAGAAGAAGGGCATGTTACGCTAGCAATTCCGACCAAAAATTGCATTTTTCGAGGCATTTGATGAGTGTCGCGGCAATACGAAAGAATCTACGACCGTCAAGATGTGTCCATGGAACATGTTATCTGGTTCGGTGTGGATGGGACGGACAATACCCAAATCGGTCTTCAAAATGTGGTGACAATGTCTATCAGCTTTAGTATCACGGCGTCAGGAGGTATCTACTTGGAGTTTCTGAAAGCTGCTGCGTTTAACCGAATCTTTTGATGCTGACATCATTGCCCACGTTCGAAAACATGAACGCCACCATCGCCGGCAACAAAATAGAGCAACTCGCGACCCTCCCCAACTACACTCGCACCTCTTCGTGTTACTCGGAGCACCCCGCTCACGTCTTTTGCCGTTCCTGTATCAAGCATCCTCAGGCTGATTATCATGTCAGCCGCATGGGCGAATGAAATGGCAAAGGCAGCATGTTCCTTTTCCAAGGTGGTTGTCTGGGCCGAGAGCAGAGGCTCGTCCGCTGCGAGGGTCACAATTGACGAATGGACTTCCTACCAGAATAGTTCTATCAATACCAGACCTACTGGGCCTCGGGCTCAATACACTTACCTCCCTTATGTCAAGTAATAGGTCCTGCAGTGCAGTCCCGGTCATCGTCTGGTCCGCAGCTGCAAGTAGCAGATCTGGAGTGTCCAGTATCAATACAATCTTGGAACCCAGGTTCTGTTGTCGTAATTGCGTAACAGCTCCAGCCAATTGCCTGCGCAACTCGTGCAGTGTCGCATTCGACAAGACATTGCCACAATCGGCAGGAGAGGCGTCATGCGCCATTGCTCCTGAAAACAATCTACTCAGTCCATCAACAAAGATGAACTTGCCCTTTTTGGAGGAGCCATCTAGATCCAGTCCGATTCTTCCAGCACCTTCCTTCCAGAATGCATAGTCTCGAAGAAAGCTTACCAGCACGACGCTGATGGAACCGTCGTTTTCGGAGGAGTCTTCTTCTTCCCCGACGACGGTCCGCTGTGCGTTGCTGCGGTCGGCAGCAGAGGTTGTTGCCAGAAAGCGGCACAGGTAGCGGTGGACGAGCCAGTTGGTGCTGGCGCCCAGAACACCGGTGAGAACAACCAGGGAAGCCTCCGGAGGGAGGCCGAGATAGGGTTCCAACAATGGTGGCGTCCGAGATGCCATGTTTGCTTGCTTGGACTTGTGTAGAAAAGTCTGGCTTCCTTGGCTGACACGGCGGTCAGATTGGATTTGACTCGAGTACGTACTACGTGTACGTACGAGTGATTACCAATGGCGTGATATATATTTTCGCGGGGTTAGGGATCGTCAATTGGGAGGTTCATCACTTTTCCATGCAGAGGTAGGTACATATCGAAACCAGTTCTCGCAGGTATACCGCACAATCTCATCAGCTAAAAACCCTAAGCACCACCATGCGTGATGCCCGAGGCCCCACCGCCTGCCCGTTCCAAGCGCGGTGCCACAGGAGGAAAACGCAAAAGAGTTCCCTGGGTGTCCGGGACTGCACCGTTGCGCGAAGCTGTGAACGAGGAACCAAGAAGAATAAGAAATAAGAAGAAGAAGTTAAAAAGACCAGACGAGACAGGCGCTGACAAAGATTAAAATGAATCGAACAACGGGCCCAAGTGCAGATGGTGGTGATGATGCACGTAAATCTGAAGGCAGGTGGGCTCAAATATCCTTGGTTAATCCTGCAGCCCAACGAAAATGAAGTAGGTTTACACTACGGGTACAACCTACCAAGTGGTCCAAGCCTACCACGTTGGTAATAATAGACTTTATGCTGGACGGGACGCGGTAGAACCCCAGACGCGCCTCAAGCGTGTGTAATATAATATGTACGACTGGACCGCCCGAACACATCAGTGATTCTGTTCTGTTCCGTCAGTGTACGAGTAGACAGACAGGCTGGGGTGGATCTTGGCCTTGGCTCCTCGTCATGGCGCATTGCGCTCTGCAGTGTGCCGAGTTTGGACCCTTGGAAAAGGGCCTTGACCACTGGAGACAGAGGAGCGTCCGCTAAACACCGAATAGTATCACGACAATAACAAGAAGAGAGAAAGGGTTCACGTGCAGCGGAAAGGACGTTCGGAATCGCGTTGCATTAGAGATGTCGTCATGCAGAGATGCTAATATGGAGGGACATACATGCCTGCACGCATCAAGAGCATGCATGGGGTGGGCGGGCTCTCAGCCTCTAACCTAACCTCTAACCTCTACCACCCACCCTGGTTATACGATATCACTTCTACCCAGCACCCCAGCACTCCTGCACCCCAGCACCCCCTCCTCTATCTACATACAGTATCTAGGTAACTTATGTCTTAACCCCCCACATCCTGTTTTCTGCCCAAACCCAGGCCATGGGCTCATGCGCCTCCTACTAAACTAGCGGCTGACTTGATGAGAGAATACGGGGGTAAGAGAGAGAAGGAGAGCGAAGGCGCATGTGAGAGATTGACCTCCTGACCATACTGACCGCATCCCGGGTGGGTTCGCTACCAGGACGAGATCACGCTTCCCCAGTTCTCAATCTGATGATTGGGCGTCGACTTCTCTGCGGGTGTCCCGCCGCTTTGTAAATGTCGTACTTATCAACGAGAAAGCAATATGCAGAGAGCGGAGGGAAAACAGCCGGCCGAAGAGAGGTATATCTATCTATTAACATGTCTTTCCTCGTCCCGTTCGTTTCCCTTTCTTGTTCATCTGTCTGAGGTATCAACCAACTTACGGTGAAGTGTCCCACGTGCTTGCTTAGGCCTACTGTTCTCCAGATTCTCCAGGTCTAGTAGTCCTTAGGTTAAGCCGTCGACGCAGGGGGCCCAGCCAACAACAACAACAACAGCAACAAGCCTGGCTGGCTGGCACCTACCCTACCTACTGTACATGCCTGATCGGTTGAGCAATCGAAATAGTAGGGACATAAGTTGGATGTATGTCCATCATCCAACCTACCTACTTTAGGTACCTCCCAATAACCTTGTCCAACCCTCTGGCATTGATCTTGTCGACTCTGCTGACCTACTATCTAGCTCACCGTCGTTTCATAGACGATCTTTGTGAGACATTAGTTATCTATAGCGCTGATAGGGCTTTTGAACCGCTCCGATACCAGCAAGCTTTGCATTTCAATCTGAGCTGCATCGGCCTGCCCTGCCGCTTCCTTCGCAACTACCGGTCCAGTTTAACCATCATGCACACGCTCCCGGCATCAACCAAAACTTAGTGCATCCTGGCTCCCGGGCAAACTTGGTTGGCAGTGCTTCTGACATTGCCATTTCGAATAGAGAAGGTTTGTTGTTGACTTGAGTCGGAGGAAGTTAGCCAACTGCCAGTGTCCCCAGCGGCCCAGCCTAGATATCCGCCACATGACTCGTTTAGGACAAGGTCCCTTGGAAAACACCCCTGACTACTTCTTTATCACTACCTCATACCTAACGCTCTCACAACGAAGCTTGCCCGATATATTATCCTGATCGCCCTCCTCCTACCTAAAGACAAACGAGACCCTTTTCACCTTTCATTCTTTCAACATCACCACCTGTTGTATTTCTTCCGTGCCTCGGCTGAACCAATCGGAGAGGAACATCTCAGCCCCGGCTATCCAGGTATACAAACGCCCTTCGCAACAACATGGCGGAGGAGAAACCCGCGGGGCAGCGACGCCCATGGAATGGGCTTTTCTCAAAGAAGGCGGTGCGAGATGAGGAATCTACCTCGCCGTATGAGCCAAGCTCCAAGAACCCAACCTGGAATATGGGCATGCTGAATGACAAGCACACCATAGAGGTACCCGGTGAGTCCATCGGCATATTCTTCCCAATCTAGCACTCTCTCTAACACACCCAGGCTCCGTTTTGCTCCTCGCACAAGGCCGGAATGAGCCTCTAGGGTTGAGGAACGCCCCCGCAAGGACGTCTCACTCTTCTCTACCTACTGGCGTCCCTCATGAACAGCCGCCGCCTCCAGAGGATGACAAGAAGATGACCAAGGACGGCCAAATCATTCTAGAGCCGCAACCCGATGATTCACATAATGATCCTCTCAACTGGGCCGCATGGCGGCGAGATATCGCTTTGCTGTCCCTCGGTTTATATTGCATGGTAGGGGGTGGAATTACACCTCTCATTGCAGCAGGCTTCACCAACGTAGCCGAAGGTAAGCCTACACAGTACAGGCAACATTAACCAAGCTGACAATCTGCCAAGATTACAATGTACCAGTTGCCCGGGTCTCGCTAACGACTGGACTGTACATGATGGGCCTTGGCATCGGTAGTGTCATCTTCTCCCCCACCGCCATTTTGTACGGCAAACGCCCGGTATACCTCTTTAGCGCCATTATCTTCATCCTCTCGGCAGTCTGGTGTGCGCTTTCACCCAACTTCACGTCGCTCATTATTGCCCGGATTTTCCAGGGTATTGCTGTGAGCCCGGTAGAATGCTTGCCATCTGCCACGATCGCAGAGATTTTCTTCTTGCACGAACGAGCCTACCGTATTGGGATTTACACCTTGCTACTCCTTGGTGGCAAGAACTTGATCCCGTTGGTCAGCGCTGCCATCATACAGAGCCTGGGATGGCGCTGGGTCTTCTGGTGAGCATGAAAGGGCAATCCACAGCCGTGGCTGGTCGTTTGGCACTAACCACTATCATACAGGATCGTTGCTATGGTTGTTGGCCTTTGTGGGTTTTTGCTGTACTTCTTAGTCCCCGAGACATTTTGGGACCGAACGCCGATTCCGAGGGATCGCACTCAGCAAAAGAGACCCGGCATATTCAGCAGACGATCGTCTAGACATGTATTGCCGCGAATTTCACACGACACAGGCAGGAAAATACCCACTGCTGCCGACCACGACCCGGAGAAGGCTATCGAGAAGAAGCATGAGCCAGCTGATGGGACCATGACGCCGCATCAACGATCTAGAACCGCACATCACGTGGGTTTTGCAGCAGATGTTGGAGACCAAGATCATCGTGTAGAGACATCAAATGGACAAGTTGGAGATGAGGCATTGGGGCCAAGCACACCAGCCTCCCATATGCGGCCCTCGATACACTCGCGCCAACAAAGTGCCTTGACGCCTCGGACAGTTAGCGGCTCTGCTGCGCCAGGGGGCGGGTACTTTCCTGACCAGGTCGGTGCTTCGGGCACGGGAACCCCTGTTGGAAAGCCGGGGGCGACCTTGGATTCTGAGAGTGAGAAGATGTCAATCTCCAACATGATGCCCACGACGGTCGGCCAGATGTACACACATACTCTCCGGAAGGCCCCCCCGAAGACATTTGTTCAGCAGCTCCGCATCTACCATGGACGCCTCAACCAGGACAAGTGGTGGAAGGCAGCGGTCCGCCCATTCATTCTTTTCTCGTACCCCGCTGTGCTTTGGTCTTCGGTCATCTACGCATGCTCAGTTGGCTGGCTGATCGTCATTTCGGAATCGGTTGCCATCATCTACCGGGAAGGCACGTACAAGTTTGGAGCCTTAGCAACCGGTTTGGTCTACCTATCGCCTTTCATTGGCGGTGTTCTGGGCACGGCCGTTGCTGGCAAGGTCAGCGATGTCATTGTGAAGGCCATGGCCCGCCGGAATGGTGGTTTGTATGAGCCTGAATTCCGTCTGGTCATGGCTATTCCCATAGCGATTACTACTGTGATAGGGCTCATGGGCTTTGGCTGGTCTGCTGGCGAAAACGATCCTTGGATCGTCCCGACCGTCTTTTTGGGATCGTCTCGTTTGGATGTTGTCTTGGGTCGACCACTTCCATCACCTTCTGTGTTGACAGTTACCGTCAGTATGCAGGCGAGGCCTTGGTCACGCTCAACTTCAGCAAGAACGTGCTTCACGGCCTCGTGTTCAGTTTGTTTGTCACTGAATGGCTCACGCACGCCGGCTCCAAATCGGTCTTCATCTGGATCGGAGTCATCCAGCTCATCTGTCTCCTGGGCACGATCCCCATGTACATCTACGGCAAGCGCGCGCGTATGTGGACGGTCCGCAAGAATTTGATGGAGAACTTTTAGAATGTGGGATTGCTTGGCTACAAGCTGGTATCCATTGCACCTGGGGGGTTTTGCAATGGGGGCGGACATGGTGCTTGCATGCTGCACAGGAGACTCATTTACTGGAGCAGCAGTCAAGATTGGTTCAAACATTGCAGGCATTCATTCAAGAGTATAGAGCTCTCGGACACGGCCGGCGTCTCGGTTGGGGGATATTCACTTTCACGAAGAACACGTTACGATTAGTGGTGACGACCTTATGATAACATTTGTTAGTTTTCAGAAATAAACATATCGTCTTGTATCCTATCCTGATGAGCTAATGCATACTTCTTATTTCTTCGGTACCTACAGATTTCCATGCCAAGGACTAGTTCCACTTGCCAGTTAACCTTAACCCTAGTAAGAAAGAGCTCGACGTCATTTCCGAACCTGTTCAAGTCTCGGATCGAACAACATGTGCCAGTAATTTGCCATAACCCAATAACACCACCAAAATACAGGAAGATCTAGATCATGCGTGTTCCACTGCGCTCCCCTCCGTCGCTAGCTTCAGCTGCGAAGACTCTCACCCGAGCCACGACGGAGAAGCCCATTCGACAACAGCAACTACAACCACAACAACAACAGCAACGCGCCGCCTTCTCGGCTTCGCGCCAGCGCAATGCCAAAAATCAAATCTATGACACGTGAGTCTACTTGCTCTCCCGTAGAAGAGAGAGAAACGAGCAAGCACGTCCCAACTAACGATTGGGAAAAATCATCATGACAACCAGTGTTCGCCGTCCCGCCGACTTCCAAACCTACCTGCAACTGTCCTCGTCGTCGCGCACGCCTCTGCTGACGTTTTGGACCACGTCGTGGTGTGGGACCTGCCGGGTTGTGAAGCCACTGCTGCGGGACGTAGTGGCTTCGGGTGTGGGCGAGGCCGAGGGCGGCGTGGGCCTCGTCGAGGTCGAGTTCGACGCGCCCGACGTCATGGCGGAGAATTTGGGCATGACCTACATGATCACGTCGATCCCGACGCTGCTCAGCTTCGATGCGGGCGAGGCCATGACGGCGACCAAAGTCGTGGATGCCAAGCGCATGGCTGACCGCGCCTGGCTCGAGGAATGGATCCGGACCGAGGCGAGGAGGCACGGGGGCCGTGGAGGAGGAGGAGGAGGCCGGGGAGGGTTGCTAGGAGGTTTGTTCGGGAGCTAGAAGAGCTCGAAGAGCTAGATGCGCGTGCACCTTCATGTGGGCTGAAATGCAACAAGTCGGGGGCATCGGGGTGCTGAAGGAGGAAAGCAAGAAAGAAAGGGATGTCTGCTTAAACATAACATCGCATTACGCCATGGCATTTTTGCCGGTTATGGGATATCTCATTATGATGTCTTGGTAGCCTCCTTATTTTCTGCATTGCCACCATTCCCTATGGCTGGTAGAAAACCTCCTCGATCGGTTTCCACCAAGACGGCTCTCCGGACTCGCTATTCTTTGCGCCCGGGACCATGCTCTACGAAATTCCACAGAGTCAGAGATATATAAGTCCAGACCTTGGGAAGGGGGCAGGGGTTGTGATAGGGCCAAACATGGCGGGGTGCTTCTCACCTCTTGGTAACTATCCGTCATTGCCCACCACTCGCGCACTTTGGGATTCTCCCGCATTCGCTCCATGTCGCCCGCATAGTCGTATCCGACATACTTGAAGCTTGCAAAGAGGATTCCTGTCTCCGGGTCGTGGCAAATGCTGTCTGCAGGACGGGAAATCACATTATTCGTATCAGCCATCTTGACGCCGCGGGAAGCATGGTCTTTCTTCCTCTACTCACAGTCCTGGATATTACAAGCCTTGATCTGGCGCAGCACCTCGGGCCAGGCGGCGGCGTGGCACTCCTTGTACTGAGCAACGCACTCGGGCTTCAGCTTAACGATCTGCGCGAAGCGGCGGCCCGGGTTGCGCTGCCGTGTTCCTGTTGTGGTGGGCGAGGCCACGGTGTCGAGGGGCGCGTCGAGGGGCGGCGTGGTGGGTGGCGCAGCGGCGCCGTTGAGCGGAGGTGAGGCCGCGGGCTTGCTCCAGAGCTGCGACATGGTTGCTTGCTTCTCCTTTCTGCTTGTCTTGCTTACTGAGTTACTTGTTGTGTAACGCCCGTGGGATTGATAATGGCTTGCTGTTTGTGGGTGTGGTAGGTGGTATGGTGAAGCCTCTTGTGCTGCGCAGACCTTTTTATAGATAGGCCTTGTTGAGTTTGGGTTTCGGGAATGGTTGCTTCTATATAAGGTATCAAGGAATAATAAGTTTGCCGAAATTGTGTGTGTATCTCGGTGCTGCAAAAGCAATATGGATTCCCTGGCGGCTGCTTGTGTGTTTTCCCGTCTTACGTGAGGAGGTGGAGAGAGGGTGCGCACGCAGCAAAGCCAAAGAACACAAACAGGCACCTCTGTATAGGTAAGTAGTTATACGTGAATATAAGTAAGTAGACTACGGCGGATGTCACGGTAGCTTCGGAATGTTTTGGGGGGGGGGGGGGACCGAGTGCGGGGTTCTCGATGTATGTATGTATTTGTATGTACCTACCTACATTATGGAACAATATGGGACGGGTTGACTTGTTGTGTTTCTGTTTCTCTTTTCTGTTTCCTCTTTCCTCTTTGCCTGGTCAGATACATACTTACCTACTTGGGTACTCATTCAAGTACTGTACATGAGGGCCTGCCTCCTGTTGCTGTGTGGGTGTGGCGAGGTTGGAAATGACCGAGCGACCGACCAGAGAATGTGTGTTATCATGTATTAACCTTAGTCAGTACCTGAATCACCCCGTGTGCTCCGGCAAATCAGAAGCGCACGTGGGCCGCAGGTAGGAGGTAAGTAAGAGGTAGGTAGGTTAGTACATGTGCTCCTAGTTGTAGTGAAAAGACCCCCTCCCGACTTCTGCCCGACGTCGAGGTCCCGGTCGTGGTGTCGAGCCAAATTCATTAGTCTATCCACTGCTTCGGTACTCCGATTCAGTAGCCATCTCCCCCTCATCTCAACTATAACCAGCCCAAACTCTGCCAAAACTAGAGCACGGTGAGAGAGCTCAACTCCGGAGTCCGATGGTGAGTGAACCGGCTCGTTCAGAACTGACTAGACCGTGGTTTGGGAATTACAATTTATCTTAAAAGGGGCTACTTACTGCTCGCCCTTCCGGTTTCCGTGTCTGTCCGTACAGCGAATCCTCGCCAAATGCGGCATGGCGAACGCGTTGAAATGAAAATCAAAATAAAAACATATAAAAGATATGGTCGCACCGCCAGCCAGCTCGCCTTACCCGGCCGGTGGTCCTGTATATATTTCCAAACTCCGCCCATGCTGTAACGTCCGTGTCTCTCGCTTTCCATTTAACTTGCAGATCAGGGGATCCGTCCCCGCCAGGTGCTGCATTACTATACAAGTAAAGAAATAAAAGGCCGTAGCCCGCTGAACACTTAGGCATGCACTATGCAGTCGGTCCTGGTCGTTGTGTTGCCGCGCATCATCTGTCATAGCGAGTATTCAACAGGCTAAGTAGATTAAGCGTACAAGGCTTCAAACAGGTAAATAAAGCCGAACACCAGGAAGGCTAAAGCCCCGCCGACAGTAACTGATATCTCGTTAGCGCCAACTCCGGGGAGATGGGACGCGGAACAATGCCAAACTTACCAACTTTCATGCTGACTTTGCCGGCAATGGCTCTCCCACCAATGACGGCGACACCAGTACATATCGAGTGACCAACGAGAGCGCCCAAGGTAACCCACCAGTAGTCTTGACCGGCCGCCATCGCAATGGTTGCGATCTGGCTACGATCGCCCCATTCACCCAGGAAGGTCATGACGAACGTCTGTACCCAAGCCGGACTCAGCAGGAGCGAGGCCAGGTTCGACAGGCCAGTACTGACGCTGCCAACGATGCCACCACGAGGGGACGGGCTTCTAGCCGGCGAAGTCGAGGGGCTGCGCGGTGGTGTCGGGAATCGAGATTTAGATCTGGATTTGCGATTGCGGCCCAGCCCCATCTCCATGGCGTACACCGACGATCGGCGTCTCCCTTGCTTCAAGGCCTGATGCTCCTTTTCCTGCAGCTCCATCTCAACCTCTTGCATCTCCGCAGCAACGCCTTCATCCGGACTCATGGCCATACCCTCGCGAAGCAACTTGATGCCAAAGACGAAGAAGAGTCCCGAGGCAAGGAAAGCAGTAATCCTCTTCGGCATCAGAGCCGGCAGTGTGTGGCCGAGAATCGCAGACAGAAAAGTCATGACCAGCAAGGCGCCGAAGGCTGCTGTGAACACCACCATGCGATCGTGCTTCATGGCCATGAGGGCAGCGACGAGAAATGTTTTGTCGCCAACCTCGGAGAACAAGATCATGGCCAAGGACAACACAAAGGAGTGGAAAGGTTGGATGATGCCGTCGTTCCCATCCTGAACGGTTTCTTTCCAATCTTTGGCGGGTTTCGTCTTGGGCTTGGATACATCAAGGTGGTCCTTGTTCGCTGAATTGGGAAGAGGGTTAGGACTGTCGCGAAACTTGCCCGGAAGATCCGTGGGCTTCTCCAGACCTGCAACCTCGTCAGGCGTCTGATGGACATCGTCCTTATCCTTGTCCTTTTCCTTTTCCTTCTTGACGTCCTTATCGCTGGAAATCTTGGCCTGCTCGCTATGAGGCAGAGGTGGCTTTTCTTTTGGAGTCTCGGGCACCTTCTCGACCTTCTCGCCTGTCTTGCCCTCCTTAGCCTTGCGAACCTTGTCCTTTTCGCTGACGCCACCCTCTGTGCCGGTGGTGCCCTTCTTGGGTCGCAAGCGGTCCGGATCGTCCATGACGCCGTCATTCTGTTGGGGGACCTCTTTGCCGTCGTAGACAGTGTGGTCCAAGGGCGCGTCCTTCAGCGGGGGCAATTCCTTCTTCGGGGAAGTCGTGTCTAATTTATCGGCCTTCTTTGGCTCTACAAAAGGACCCTCATGTGGCTTCCCATCCTTGCCGTCCACCGGAGCATCCTTTGTACCAACATCGTACTTTGGTTTGGAAGCAGTTGAAGCACCAGTAACGGGGTCTCGCTCTGTAGCAGCACGGACTTCCTTCTCTGACAGGGTATCTGGGGACGAAGAGGCAATAGCAAGAGCGGGAAGCAGGAGAAGCAGGAGCTGCGCGTGCCTCTGCCGTATCTTCATGGTGGTGGCGTTAACGAATGGGTCGACTGAAATGATTCCGTAGCTGTCGAGCTATCGAAGTGTCGGACTGCTGATGGTTGAAGGAACGAAGAGCGTCCAGACCGGGGACAACAATACTTGATTGGAATCGAATTAGGAGCTTTTTTTGTTGTGACTGCCGTGACACAGAAAACACAGAAATGTCTCAATTGCCACGAAGTGTCTGTAGGAAAAGAAGGAAGGTAGGCTTAACGGCAGGCAGTAAGGGATTAGAAATGAAAGACAGTCACAACAAGCTAAGAGAATTGAAAGTCGGACTGGATTCCTTCCTGTGAGTCTGGAGAGAGTCGTGATGTGATGAAAGCTCGACTTGAAATCAATCCGAGGCCATTGATTGACAGACAAGGGTCTATGCTAGTAACGGGTGTAGCGTAGTGGACTCGTGGCCTAGACCTTCCAGAACCTAGTCGCGATTGATTGATTGATTGATTGATAGGGGAGTGAGACACGCGGCCAACTCTCAGTGTATATTAGGTACCTCTTATGCCTGTAGGTGAAAGCTGCAACTGGAATCCCAAGTAGGTAACTACGGTTTAATAAATACTTCTTATTAAGTTAGGTAGGTTTTTAGGAGAGACTCGTAAACAGACTGCACTGCGCCATCCTTCCAACTCTCTCCTTATCAGCAACTTATTTGACTGTCGACCCTATTTGAACAATGCGTGTTACACATAAGGTAGTACAGTTTTTACGGCAGTGGCACCCAAAAGATTTTGATTGATGCAGGGGCACGCAGGCAAGGGGGCAGCCACGTTTGGCTTAGGGAAGCCAGTTTTCCCTGTTTAGAACAAGGGAACAAGCACATGGAGATGCATCAGGAAGGCTGTGCTATGAGAGCAGAACCCCTTTTCCGGCACAGCCACTATTATTATAATCCCGAATTCTCTAACATCATAATTCTGATTACTACGACATAGAAAGATGATGAGGTTAGATAAGTAGTTATAACTATATGTGCCTACTTTTCAGTCTCCTCACCCGTCTGCCCTATGCCGGCTTTTCTAGCCTGAGATCATGGGGTTGGTTTACCATCACACTGGCTTTACACTGGATTCACATTGTATCCACGTCGTATTTACTCTGTACACTGCATCCATCCATTGTCCTGTTGTCTCTATGAAAACCGTTGCATACTGCCCACTCACCTCTTGTGATCCTCATCCAAATTCCATTTCATTTGTTAATGGTCCGTGCCCACTTTAGATAACAAATAAACCCAAGGTATATTCACACAACCTTTCAACTCCAGAAGCCTTTTGAATGATGCAACCTGCCTAACATCATTTCGTTCCTTCTGCTTTCGTATAGTGTATTAAATGTGAGAGACTCATAATCAACATGCCGCCGTCCACAAGAGCCAAGACCGCTACGCGTACACGAACACCACCAATTACCAGGCAAACTAATAAACAAACGCGACAAGCGCGCCTGGCAAAGGCAGAGAAGGCAGAATCTCGGAACAAGGCAGCACACCCGGAGCCATCACAGCAAAGTGCAACCTCCAATGCGCAGGTCTCGGCTCAACCCGTGAAAGGTGTTGCGTTTACTCGTCGATATACACCGCGGGAGAGTCCGAGTGCCAGGAGCGTCCATCTGCCTTCAGAAGCTGGGCGGGAGGAGAGTGAAAATCCAGAGGGAAGCCCAACCTCGGCGAATGATACCTTTTGTAAGTCTGGACCAGGACTGTTGAGAATAGATGCATCTCACTTACTGGACCTTTTCAGTCCCGCCTCGGAAACCTAAGCAGAACAAGTCTGCACTGAGGGGATCGAAGGAAGCAGGGCCACTTCAACCGGCAATAGACGGGGACGGCAATCCCTCAAGTGAAGCTGTCGAAGTGCTCGAGTATGTGACTCCTGTGATCGAAGAACACACGTCGGAGCTCTACAAGAGTTTTATCCTGCTGAACAATGAACATCAGCCTACTACAAGGTTGCAGTATAAGGTGGATCTTCACTTCCAGTTGTTGAAAGCTGCCCGGCAGGCTCTCATACACGAGAGTGAATTGTTCATTGACGTTATGCGCTTTCACCGCCTACTCAAGGACCATGAAGACCAAAATTTTGCCAGGAATGCATACCACGCCATATGCACGTCAAACCTAGTCATTCTGCTGAAATATCTTCTGGAGGCGCCACTCGATCCGCAAAGGGCACAGGAAATTATCGACGAAGTTGCTGGTGGTTTCCCTTGGATATTCGACCATTCTCCACCTCGGGGGGCAAGGGCGAGGTTGCCAGGCAGACTGACCTAGCGTTTTCACTTCGCTGCTGTCACCTGGCCAGCCTGATGCACCAGAAAGATAATGAAGATCCTTATGTCCTTGCCACAAGGGTGTTTTGCGAAGAAAAGGTTGAATCGCGCAAGGCCGCAAAACAGGCCGTATCTCGAGGGCCGTATAAACCCCTCACGAATCCCCAGTTTCCCAATTTATCAACAGAGGAATACCAGACTCGCATGACAGTGCTGGACGGTTATTTGTCAGAAAAGATACGCGAGAGGCTACAAAGCAAGATGGAAGGTGCATATCCAGTAGAGGGCCTTGCCCACGCTCTCAGGGAATGGACCAAGACGACATCCGAAAAGACATTCGCTCCCCGTAGCCCAGAAGTACGAAACAATAACGCCATGAGATCCTTGACGCAGGAGCATTCACCAAACAATGGTGAAGAGAACAGGGGCTCATCCCCCTTCATGCTTCCTCAAGACGACGAGGAATCAGAGTCAGAGCAGGATTCTGAAGGGGACGGACAACCTATTCGCAAATTAGATGCTGCGGCCGGGTAAGTCTAGGTTCCGACGCAGGGGTCTACGAAAGCCACTGACGCTTTGGCAGAAAGAGCATTATCGACGCTTCAGATGACGATTCCGAAGCAGGGGAGCCAGTCATCCGCAAAGCAGGGATGGGAGCCGTGTAAGTTGTCCAAATTGCGATGGATATTACCTCTAAGCAAACTACTGACAATCTATAGTAGGAGCTACCTCGACGAGGACGACGAGGATCCAGTGGCACATGGTACCCCTGCTGGACCGGCATCATCGCACGCGGCTCCAATTTCTAACCAGCAACTCCACCATAACATCCTGGCATTGGGTCCTAGTGATATTCTAAGCAGCAGCAGACCGCATGGATCGGCTCCGTCAGCCAGCTCCTTGCCAACACACCAGCATCGAAGCCACACATCAAAGAGGCCAGGACCTGCCGTGGAAGATTCCATCGGCGAAGACATCGACGGCGTTGATTTTGAGACGAACTCAAGATTAGATGGGAAAAACGGCCGCATCTCTGAGAGCATTACTGAACGATCGCCTACCAAAAGGGCTCGTGTGTCGGAGTGGCCTGCTGCTGCGGGCCCCTCCCGGCGTTCGCCATGTGTCGCCAATTCATCTAGATCACGGGCTGAAGGACCTGATGGCGAAGCAAATGATCGGATTTCCCAACAAGGCTTACAACCAGAGGATCTGGACGCTCTCACTCAACGCGCCACAGCCACCAAGGGGGAAATCCGACAGCACAGAGCGAGAAAACCGCAAGTCCGAAGAGAATGGTCGAACGAAGACACGTTGAAACTCATCGAGGGCATATCACAATATGGGTGCTCCTGGGCGGTCCTAGAAGGTCATCAGAAATTCGAGTATCGGCGATCCCAGCAGCAGATTCGCGACAAGGCACGCAATGAGAAGGTGCGGTTCCTGCTGGCGGAATCTCTGCTACCTGCTGGGTTTGATGGCGTGGTTCTCGGCCACAAGGAAAGACAGAGGCTAATTGAGGCTCGCATCAATCCATCTCGTAAGGAGGACGATGTTGAATGGGTAGGGGGGATGAAAAGGCCCAGAAATGTCCGACTACCTGGATATGTCCCGGCTTCGGTATGACAGCTGGCGTGGAGGGTTAATACTAGTGTTCAGTGTCTGAAAGCATTGTCTGTCTGTCTGCTATTAGTCGGTCTTTACGGATACCCTCGATTGCGTTTAGGTACCTCAATCTGTTTATAATGACCACTGTTTTTGTGAGACTTTAGGGGTCGGACTGGTTGGTTCATGAGTATCGCCTCAGTGGGGGGAAGGAGGACGGCAAGCGGGAGGGGGATCCAGTTTTTAGCACACCACCCCCCCCCGGCAGCTATCTGTCTACCCCACACGTGGCTCATCCACCCACTGACGTTGGTCTGGCTATTGATAAGGTTAAGAAGGAAGTACTTAAAGTAAGAAGTTGGTAGGTCGTCCTGTCAGCTCCTGTCAGCTCCAGCTCTCGTATTCGGTAGCCCTCACTTCAGCTTCTGCCCTACGCCAGCCACGAAGTTGTTGACACCTACTTGCTTGGCTTTAGATGAAGTCATAATTCCATTCCTACAAGCAACCCTCATCTTCAGCGTCTTGTCTCCCTTGACTTGATTCCTGTGCCACCGTTATTCGAATCACTATCGCTACCGTTTTCGTAGGGCTTTGCTGTACAGCATGTAATCCCTTGCCCTTGTCGCCTGTAACAGTAACGAACAACCCGACCGCCGACGTCCATGAGTCTCGAAGATTTGTTCATGTTGCGTTCAAGGGACCTTGATTCTGCCAGCCGCTTTGTCGCAGCGCCAACATGGGCAGCTGGACTGCATTCCTGCTCACCTACCTCCTAGGTGGTGTTACCTTCGTTCCGCTCGTGCTTGCTTCGATCTTCCTGCACGCCTACTTGACCCTCCCCGTCCGCGACCATGCCCAAGAGATCCAGATCCAGAGCCCCGATGGTATCGTCCAGCCCGGCGACGACACGACCGACTTGAAGGCGACCTTGAAGGGGCAGAGGGATGAGTTGAAACCGCGGCCTGCCGATGCGTCGGACATGGCAGCCGGCTATTTTGCCGTATGCCGTGAATACATCCCTATGGGCATCAATGCAAAACCCATAGAGCGCTCAACTCCTATTGGCTCAACTACCGTCGCTGCCCCAAGCCGGAGCGTTTACCAGGCCATGTACCAAACCATATTCGACCGAAAACAACCCATGGGTGCATCGGACGTGAACAGCGGTGCTAGTCTTCGCCCTAAGAAGGCTGGGAACGTATTCTACGTTGTTCTAAGGTAGGATGGCCTCTTTCTCTTGCAGAACTGCTTGTCCCATTGCTGTGCTAACCACGGTTTACCTTGTATCGATCAGACACGGCCATTTGATGCTTTTCGACGACGAGGAACAGCTCGAGGTGCGGCATGTCATTTCGCTCGCCCACCACGATATCAGTATATACTCTGGGGGTGACAAGACTCCTGAGGGCGAATTGTTCATCAAGAGGAATGCTTTGTGTTTGACCAGGAAATCCAGTGCTGCCGGTTTGAGCCCAGACACGCAGATGTCCAAACCCTTCTACCTGTTTTCTGAAAATTGCTCGGCAAAGGAAGACTTCTACTTCTCCATGATAAAAAATCAAGAGCATGTGTTCGGCTCGACTGGTAAGGCGCCGCAGCCACAGCATTTCGAGGTCAAAGATATCATCTCGCTCGTGCAACGACTCCATGCCTCTGAAGAGCACATGCAGACTAGATGGCTGAACGCGCTACTTGGTCGCATTTTCCTGAGCGTCTACAAGACTCGCGACATAGAAAACCTGATTCGGGAAAAGATCACGAAGAAGATATCTCGAGTCAAACGTCCGTCTTTCCTGACCAGGATCACCTTGCAGGATATCGACACTGGCGACGCGGCGCCTTATATCACGAACCCGCGCTTGAAAGATCTTACCGTCGAGGGAGAGTTCGTCATGGAAGCTGATATCAAATATACGGGATGTCCACGTCTTGGCATCGCTGCCACGGCTAGGATCGACCTGGGGCCTCGATTCAAAGCGCGCGAGGTCAACCTAGAAGTGGCAGCCGTGCTGAAGAAGCTCGAGGGACATATCTTGTTCAAGATCAAGCCGCCCCCGAGCAATCGGATTTGGTTTTCATTCCAGACCATGCCCAAGCTAGAGATGAGCATTGAGCCTATCGTCAGCTCCAGGCAGATAACCTATACCGTCATTCTGCGCCAGATCGAGAACCGCATCAAAGAGGTCTTTGCGGAAACCTTGGTGCACCCGTTCTGGGACGATATACCATTTTCCCGGACAGAACACAAGGAATGGCGAGGAGGAATATTTTCTGGAGATGATGCCGTCGAGCACTCGGAGGATTACGAGGAGATTGCCGCAGCTCTTGGCGATGTCGACGAAGTTGCTCATATTGAAGAGACGGGAGTGCCTTCATCGTCTGCTCCCCCGGAGGCCCCGGGAATAGAGAAGAGCCACACCATTTCGCTTGATCACACATCCTCCAACGGCTTCTGGGCTAGGAGGTCAAACAAAATGAAGGCGGCACCGACTAGTTCCCAACTAGCATCTGCATCCACCACGGCATTAGATGCAAAGCACACCCAATCTGTGTCGGATGCGCCCCTTCTTATGCGTACAGGTTCGTACTCGGCCTCGAGTCCAACCATAAGTACGGATTCTACCCATGCCGAGACCTACAGGCCGTCTCTCACCAGCCCCGATGGTGAAGAGGCTGCTCGCGTGATGGCTAACGTCGCTGCACGTTCGACACCAACATCACCAAATCAAAGACCTGTGAACGCATCTTCACAACCTTCCATAGTGGAGAAGACATCGACAGACAGGTCTGAAGCTTCCTCTTCAGACTCGCTTGCTGCCGATGGAATTCTTGAACAAGCGCCAACACCCACGGGGCGCAGGAATACGGCATCCTCCATCGACAGCGGAGGGAGTGGTTCGCCAGCGCCGTCGGTCAAAGGTTCGATCAAGAGCACCACAGGTTCTATTGGACGGAACTTTTTCAATCGGAAAGACCCATCGTCTCCAACTCCCTCCAATGGGACGCCTGACCAGAAACGTACTACCTTGGCAGCGGTGTCAAACGCTGCTGCGACGGCTAAGCGATGGGGTTGGAACGCTCTTCAACGCCAGAACGGTCAGGGACCCGAGGGGCGGAAGCTTTCAGACCCCCCAGTAGTTGACCTGAACCAGCCCATGGGTCGCGGTCAACCGTTGCCACCCCCAGGTACGCCTCTGCCAGGGCCAGATAGGAGGTCTAAAGTGACTCCAATCCCGGTTCCCAAACGGAATCCAATCCCGCCCCCCAATCTCCCAGGCCAGCAAAGCACGACAAGTGTGGATCGGGTCAAGACGGATCGTCGTCCAGTACCCGCTCCTCCGCTCCCCCGGCGGAGGCGCGTGTCGGAGAACCACTTGGACGAAGGCACTGATGAGAACGTGTTGGTTGTCGAAGTACCAGCTGACTCTCAGCCACCGTCGCCCATGCAAGAGGGGCATGAAGATGGCCAAGATACAGGCGTGCCGGTCTCGGCCGTTGGTCCAAGGCATGCGTGGGTAGAAGATGCTGCTGACGAGGACGTTGAGGGCGGCTCTTTGGGATATGCTTCAGCAGCAACGGGCCTCGAACCGCAAGTGAAACGTGCAGTGGCGGCCCGTACACCGCCCGAGCTTCCACAGCGTAGAGCAGCAACACAAGCCGCCTCGGCAGATACAGAAGACGAGGAAGCGGCTTGGGCGAGCTGGCTGGACAACCCAGATTTTAAGGATTTGGACGAAGAGGACGAGGAGGACGGAACTGCAGAGGTAACAGATAATGAATCAAGGATGACCGATGCGGCGGCCACAACTTCTTCATAGCTGTTGTCGACCCTGAGGTTTGAATTATTTGCATTGTCCGGTGTTAAGGGGTCGGCTGGTTATTGTTATCGGTAATCTATCAATCAAAAGGGTCAGGGGGTATACCATTGGGGGTTGGGTTGCTCGTTGGGTTGATTAACAACGAGCTGTTGCCGCATACACGCAAGCAAGCCGCCCTGGCTAGGTTCTGGCGTTCAGGAATATATTGTTACTACACAATGTTTAGATGAAACTTGGAAGACAAAGAGAATACATACACAAGTACATACCCATTGATTATGAGCTTTGTTTTGCAAGCAAGACTTGAGAGACTGTAGCCCGGGTTGGCGAGAAATCGCCCCCGGGTAAGATGGAGAACTACATATTTCAAATAACTAGTTGTTTAGCCAAACAATGGAGACCCACGGACGAGGCAACAGGAGGTCGAGAAGCAGTGTGACCAAGTCGGTATATACATATACATTAGTATTGTATTAATAGCCAACGCCCATAAGTATTGTGTTTGACTCCCAGTGCTGTCAACGGCATAATGACATGCTACCTGATAACCAAACACTCACGTATCATACATTATTTGATAGAGCAGTGGTGAATCGAAGTCAAGGCAGTCCATAGGATTAATCATTGAGAAGGAAGGGGGTGGGGGGCAAGTCTACGCAACAAATAGCTCGATTTGCACAGGGTACATACAAATTTGTGGTTCAGTACTATTCAAGGTCTCGCAGCTTCATTTGAATTCACTGTTTGACAAAGGGAAGGGATATCTACAGTTATCACACACTAGGTGCCAGTCTGGCCATATAGTTTCAATGGGCGGCCGTTGAGGATCCAATACACCACCCGTGATCGTTTTCCATCGCTCTATTGTTGGATGCTTGTCTTGCCTCGAATAGGCCACGAGCTCCCTCATCCTTTTCTCTAGGTACATTCCGGGCGGGCCCCCCCTTGTTGGCGTCTGCTACGCCGCCATCACCATTCCCAGGGGGGTGTACGCGACGAATATAAGTAGAAGGGGTGTCTAGGCGGTCTTGTCCTTGTTGTGGTAGTTGACGTTCTTGTTCCAGAACAGGGTTTTGTCGCCGTCGCCCCAGGGATAGTTCTTGGTGCGGATGTTCTGGTAAGGGTACTCGACGCGCTCCTCCAGCGGGGGCTGGTGCTCCCAGTGCTCCCAGTGCTCCGTCCACAGGTTGTAGGCGTTGACGCCGGCCAGGATCAGGCAGGGAATGACGCCACTATTACCATGATCAATTTTTAGTCAGCTCGCGGATATCTCTTTCCTAATGACACCACCGCTGCCATGGTTTCCGGGCGGAAAGCCGCTCATCAATTGGGAGGAATTCCGGCGGGATGGAAGGAAGAGTCATGGCTTACTAGATGGAGATCTTGCGCCAGAGCTCTGTTTTGTTTCACATAGAGCATTAGCAGCTGTTTCTGATCTGGAGACGGAGGGAAAGGGCGGAGTACGCACCAGTAGTGGCGGCGGCGTGCTCCTTGACGGCCTCACGCTCCTTGATGAAAGCGTTCTCGGTCGAAGCCAATCGGCGCTGGACGTTGCCGCGGAAAGCGGTGTTGCGCAGCTGGGCGGACAGGCGAGGAGCCGCCCGGAGGATCTGACGTTGGGCGAACATTCTTTTGAGATGGTGAGGGACGTATTCGGCGTGGATCAATTGGAGTGGAGAGGTTCTTCAACCAAGTGAAGGGAGGTTTTGCAAGAATAGCAACTGAGTGGTTCGATGTCGAGAGTCTGGAATGACCTCAAAGCTCGGTTGTCGCACAAAGCTCGGGCCACCTGAAGGATGGTTTGGCGCCTGAGGCAGAAAGAGATTATTCACCTTACATAAGGTAAGTAAGAGAAGTACGTACCTAAGTACTTCCATTTCTCTGTACTTGGTTTAAGTATCCGTATCCGTACTTAAGTTATTAAAACCTACTGGGTCTCGTCAGCTGAGCCCGCGTCGCTTTGGTGTTCCCGGGGGACGCAGTTGCATCATTGACCTCATCTGGCCTTTCAACGTGAACACCCAATTACCGAGTGGAAATCTCCGAGGGTTTGGTTCACTCACATGTTGTAGACCAGGGTGGCCCCTTTCGGCGTCAATCACGCCCATTCTTGTGATATTATCTACATCCGGACGTAGGAGGACCTCCTTTCCATGATACGATGCCCATGCACAAGACAACCAAGATCCCAACCCAGCAACACACGACAAGATGGGTATCCGTATCACTTCTTGGAACGGTAAGCTTGGACCCGATACCACCATTCTGTGAAGAACTAGCTTCTAATCTGCATTGGTGCCATGGCAGTGAACGGCATCAGGTAAGCAAGAAGCCACGCTACTTACTGTCAGGTCTAGTTGAAGGTGCCATGTCTGACCATGGGACAGGAACCCATTTGGGTACCAGCCATGGAGAGAAAACCGCACGTTCGAGGTAACCAACACTGTGTCACTGTCTCGACTCATACTAAGAAAGTGAACAAACAGGCCATGTTTGATCTATTACAGGCCGACATTGTGGTTATGCAGGAGACCAAGATACAGCGAAAGGACCTTGGAGATGACATGGTCCTCGTACCCGGCTGGGACGTTTACTTCAGTCTGCCCAAGCATAAGAAGGGCTACTCAGGTGTGGCCATCTATACTCGCAACTCCGTATGCGCACCTATCCGCGCTGAAGAAGGCATTACGGGCGTTTTATGCCCGCCAAACTCCACCACAAAATTTAACGAGCTTCCCGAGGACCAACAGATAGGGGGTTACCCTCGCCGGGGCCAATTGAGCGGCATTGTCGATGAGGCCACGCTCGACTGCGAAGGTCGCTGCGTCATTCTAGAGTTCCCTGCTTTTGTACTCATTGGAACATACAGCCCGGCCACTCGAGATGAGACGAGGGATGACTTCAGACTCGGCTATCTCGAGGCTCTTGATGTGCGAATTCGAAACCTCGTTGCTATGGGCAAGAGAGTAATCCTCACAGGGGATTTGAATGTTGTCAGAGCTGGCGTCGACACCGCTGGGCTGGCTGAGCGCTTACGGAAAGATGACATGACCATGCAGGATTTCTTCTCGGCACCCTCGCGCCGCATTTTCAACCAGCTTGTCTTCGAGGGAGATGGTTATGGACAGAGGGACGAGGGTCGAGAAGAACCAGTACTCTGGGATCTCGGTAGGGTCTTCCATCCAACACGAGAGGGCATGTATACCTGTTGGGAAACCAAGAAGAACGCAAGACCTGGAAATTTTGGCAGCCGCATCGACTATGTTCTCTGCAGCGACAATATGAAATCCTGGGTTGTTGATTCCAACATTCAAGAGGGTCTTATGGGTTCGGATCACTGCCCAGTCTTCGCCACATTGAGCGACTTAGTCCAGATCGATGGCAAAGACGTCCATCTGAGGGATCTCCTGAACCCGAAAGGGATGTTCCAGGACGGCCAGCGCCTAAGGGACTGGACTACAAAAGACCTGCTGCCTCTGTCTGCGAAACTCATTCCCGAGTTCGATCGTCGACAGAGCATCAAGGACATGTTCTTTAAGAAACCTTCAAGCACCCCGAAACCTTCAGCGGCCCCCGTCGCTGTAGATGCGTCTACTCAAAAGACTACTCGTGCGTCAGAGCCCTCGCCTTCCCCAGTTCGGGAGAAGGACATACTCCAATATCCCCAACCGGGTTTGTCCAACTCAGTCGCGTCGCCACCGAAGCGCGCAGCAGGCAGCCTGAAGCGAACACCATCTACCGTTTCGACCAGCAGTAAACCGCTGAAAAAGGCAAAAACGACGTCGGGAAACGAGGCTTCTTCAAGCAAAGGCCAGAGTAGTCTCATGGGATTCTTCAAGCCCAAGGCAACAAGCACTACTGATCAGCTACCTGGCCAAGGGAACAATAATGCCAACCTTGACATGGACGGAAACACGGATGCTCCCAGTGGGCCTGGGCCAGCCACGAAAGTGCAACCCACACCCAATGCTTCACAATCTGATGCGGACACGCGAGCAGTGACACCAGCAAAGTTCATCGACCCGATCGAGTCGAAAGAGTCCTGGTCGAAGTTGCTCGGAAAGCGGGTAGTCCCGAAATGTGAGCACGGCCAAGATTGCATAAGCCTTGTGACCAAAAAGCCCGGCGTCAACTGCGGCCGGTCTTTCTACATCTGCTCTAGACCCCTTGGTCCTTCGGGCCAGAAGGAGAAAAACACGGAGTGGCGCTGTGGAACATTTATCTGGAGTAGCGACTGGAACGGAAATCCAGCTGGGTGAGCGAGAAAAAGCACGTTGGCACCAGTTGACACATTCGGAACGTGTGCGAAACATGTGGAATCATCGGCCTGTGACTCGGCGTCTTATCATCCACAACCTTCCCCAGCACGAACGGGACAGAAGAATGGAAAGAAGTGCCGCCGATCAGTGCGCGTTTTGAGAAAATACGTACTAGGGCTTATCTCGAACTCTTACTACCCATATAAGCTGGGTAGCAAGGGACATAACCGATACAGGGAGGGGGGTTCCTCTTTCGTTTCTCCTCCATCACAGAGTCCAACCTCATATCACTGTATGAAGCTTCAGTGGATGTGCGCTGCTGGTCAACAGCCCCAGAGGCCCAACATCTTCGAATGGTTGGAGATTACGATAGGGGGCTTTTCACCGGCAGACCCGTACAGGCTTAGGCAACATGTTCTCGTCAAGGACATTGACTTGGCTGCCAAAGGAGATACTAGGCAGTACGCTAGGATACCCAGACAGAGCTAATCATGAGACGTTATGCCATTGCGATTTACCAGGGCGAGTGGTCGTAAAGACATGATTGATGAAGTGATGTGTCAATGTTGATCAATGCCCCATGGACTGACTGCATATTCACTTTACCCAACAATCATCTAACACAAGTCCTACCATTACTCCCCGAAAACCCTCACCACTCTAGCAGATCTCTCCTCTCCACCTCGTCAACCAACGCCTCAACCACAGGCTCCACCAGCCCCTTTTCCGTGCGATATCGTGCTGCCTGCTTCATGCGCGTATAGAAGACGGGACAGTCCTTGCTGTCGCACGGGACCTCGTCCAGAGGGGACAGCCCCGCGCAGCTGCGGCACATTCTGAGGACGTCGGCCAACTTGCGCTCCTCAGCCGCGAGCTGGTTCTGGAGCCGCAGGATCGAGGCTGGAGCGTGGCGCCCTTGTTGGCAGCGTACACACAACATGGAGATGGCGGCAGCACCCGCACCGTTATTCTTATTCTTGTGGCTGGAAGGGGGATCGGTCGTCGTCTTGGTGCCGCACACGAGACACGAGGCCGCTTTCATGTATGACTCGAGCGTCGCCTTGCGGAGGAGGGGGCCGCCAGCTTTGGCACCGCCGTCGGCATGCATGTCGACGCGGTGCACGCGGTGTACCTTGGGCATCTCGTCGTACCAGGAGCGCACGTTGGCGCCGACGAGGTTGAAGATGCGCTCGAGCGGGGGGATGAGGTTCTTGGAGATGTAGTACTCGGCGTCGAGGCCAAGGCGGGCGTTGGCGTTGCGAAGCAGAAGGTCCTCAGGCGCGACGCAGCGGTCGGTAAGTCGGCTACCTGGGGCGCCCGTGACCACCACGTAGGGTACGCGCTCGCCGTACTGGGGCTCGGCGCGCGCGTCCTCAAGCATCTTCTTGGTCGAGATCAGGGCGCCCGGCGGCGGCGGGCCGCGGTCGCTGTACGTGCCCAGCTTGACCTCGCGGGCAAAGCAAAAGTCCTGGATGGAGACGGCGCCGCGCATGATTTTGCGGCATTGGGTCTGGAAGTACTCCTTGACCTGGCTCAGATCGGCAGTCTCAAACAGAATCTTCAGGGCCTTTTCTTCGATCATCTGCTCGGCAGGGGTGCCGTCTCGGCGAACCGTCTCGATACCTTTGGCATCGAAGTCGGGCTTGATCTGGTCCCGCGATTCGTACTTGTATCCCACGTATCGCTTCTTGGCCAGCAGCAGGCAGGGGTGGTACACCTTCTCAAATTTCAGCTTGATCGGCCGCGGGTTCATATCGGTGATTGCCTTGGTAATCTCTTCGCCAATGTCGAAGGCCTGGTCCTTGGTCCGACCTGGGAGGTAAACAAAGAGCGAGTCTGTGTCTCCATAAACCACCTCAGCATTCCATTTCTGCACGGAATGAATCAGGGCAATGGCACGTTCCAGCGTCTCTCGCCCAGTCTGCACAATGCTGTCGGCGATCTCCGAACAGGGCATACGACCCGAGAATGAAGCCGAGGTGTATCCATACGTAACATTAGCGAGGAGCTTTAGGGCCAGCTGTCGGTTATTCAGGAGCTGCTGTAGTGTTTTGTCGGCCTTGTCCTGCTTCATCCCACTCTTGACCATGACCCGTGTCTCGAGAATTTCGGTCAACATCTTGGCCAGCAGGGACTTCCTGACCTCAGCCTTGCTGTACATCATGCCATTGGGGGCAACATTGACGTGATCCTTGAGCAGTTCCAAGAGTCTCTCTTGTCTCTTGTACTCGGCAAACCCCATCTTGCTAGCACCCCGCCAATTGTTGATGCGGCCAAGGAAGGTTGAGTAGCAATAGTTATAAGCAATCATCACACTCGGGTATAGACTCTGAAAGTCCAATACCAAGAGTGGACTGTTGTAGAACGCACTCTGCGGCTCCATGACCAGAGGAAGACACTCGAGAGCGTTCTGGCTGCCAACTTGCTTTCTGTCGGGGGAAACTAGAATGAAGTTCTCGGGTTTGGCAATACGGAACATGATGGACTCCACCTTGTACTGCGAACCTCGCGAGAAGACGGAGAAGAAGTCTACACCAAGAAGACGAGCCTGCTCGCTCGTTCGGGGAACCAACTCATTGGCCTCCAGAATCTCGATATCAAGCTGTGTTCGAGTCAAGTAGTAACGGATGAGCTTGGCCAGGTCGCGTGGTCTGTCGTTAAGGTACCAGTCTGACAAGGTTCTCCAGGAGTAATGTGGGATCCGACGATGAAGTAGGTGCCACACCACATTCTCCATGGTGTATTGGAGTAGATTCAGCTCGCTGCGCATGGCGCGCCAGACGTTGATCATATGCCGGCCTGTGACCCTGATGGTAGATGTCGTATTGAAGCCCCAGCGATCGGCTTCCTTGCCAAATCTGCCAAAGGACTGGCTCTTCATGCGTGAGAACTCATCGCACAAGTTATAATCGTATTTGAACCTGGCTCTTTCGATGAGATAACCCCAGGAGCTGCCGTGAACTTCGTAGCCCGTGAGGATATCGGGATCGTGTGCCCGGACTATCTCAACCATTCGCACCATCAAATCCAGTTCCGAGCTCTCCTCGTATATTTCGGCAGTCGTCTGGCTCCGCATTTTCGCAACGAGACGACCGTCCTCGGATGCTACGATGATGCCAGACCGGACATCTAACGACATACTATCGCCGACACCGACGTGTTCATCCGACTTGGAACACCAGAAGATGCACTGGACTTCGTCTTCCTCTGGATTGGGCACTAGCTTTCCTCTCGTATTCACGTGGATTTCCAAGCTCATTGTGCTCATGTACTGTGCTTCGAATTGAACACTTGTAGACTGCCTCTTCTGGGAATACTTGAAGCCGTGTTTATTCCTGGGTGTGGCCCCTTCGATCTGGGACAGGTAAGGCTTGAGCTCTGGGTCGTCTTGGATTTGCAAAGCAGGTTCTTTGCTATCAATGTTGGCTTGCCTAGCCTGCCACCACTTCTCAACCTCCACGCAAGGAGGTGGTGGCCGCGCAAACTCCCAGCTCCGCAGGCTACATTCACGTCGCTTCCTTTGGTAGTTTTCTCTATCTGACGGCCGAAGGGCCGAACTCTCGAGCTTGATACCAAAGGTTGCAGGGGAGCCACCCGTCTCATCGAAGTCTGGTAGATAAGGGATAGTGTTGCTCTCCAAGCGAAACTCCTGTCCCGCGTACTCCCGAGTACGCTGAGGCACGTCCTTGTCATTGCTGTAATGCGCAGCTTGATAGACAACGTCAGGAAGATTGTTGGCTTGCATGGTAGAGAGAACTTCCCCGGCCGAAGGTGGTGGTTTAGCGAAGATAAAGAAATGGGCGTTTTGTCTTGGTATACAGCCCACATCAATGCTTGAAGTCACTTCATTCGCCTTTCGTGTACTATCAGACGAGTAGTTACAGGTTTGCTTCGGCGGCTCAAGAATTTTATCCAACAAGGTGCTGCTAGACGACGATGGTACCAAGTCCACGGTCACTTGTTTCTTATATGAGCTGTCCTGACTGTGTTGAGAGCCGGTCTGTTGACTAAGTCGCAGCCGCGTGCTGGGATCGTTTGGATCCTTCACAACTGGAAAGCTGAGAGTCCGATTAATGCCACCCCCGATGCCTTGGTTTCTCTGCTTGGCTTTTGTCCTTTGCGAGGATGCTAGGGGGGTTGCTTGGCTTATCGTCGTAGGGGTCTGGCCAAGAGGGCAATCTTTAGTGGCGTTTGGGGTTTGGTCCTCATGATCCAGCGAGAACTCTACGCGTCGACGTTTCGGCGGGTGTTCACCTTGAGGCGGAGTTGGGGGCCGTTTTGTGATCATATCCAGAGATTCATCCGAGTGTACATCTTTGAGGACTTTACTAACCAGTCCATGTTCCTTTGCAGTTGCTAATATTTTCTCTGGCACTGGGATAGATGAGAAATTGCCCGACTTCAGCCGACTGACGTAGATACCCTCGGGGAAACCTTTCGGTCGATCTGTGTCAGCGGAGGGCATTTTACGAGTATGATTCGAGGAGCCAGAGTGGTTAGGAGGCTGTAGTAGGCTGATGTTGCTCTGCATTCCTGAACCAAGGGGCGTAGTTTCTGCCAAGCTTCCTTCAGTCAACGCCCGGCTCCCTGGCCTTACTGCAGGATCTGCGGATATCTTTGTGGTTCGCAGACTCTCCTCTTCCAAATCGTCCGGATCGTCCGGAAACATCCCGTCATCGCCCATATTATTCGCTAGAATTTGCTGGTCGTCAACATCAATGCTGCTCGACAGCTGCACCTCGGCTCCAATCTCCGGGACATGTAGGCCAATAGACGGTCTAAGGTTTTGCGGATAGAGGTCCTCTACCGACTGCAAGAGCGTGTTGACAGTGTCTTCTAGCGGGATTGGTTTTACAAACTTGTCGAAGGTGACCTGGGTTCCGTCACTCTCCTGATTTTCTTCTCGAATTATGTCAAAAATTTGCTGCCGGTATTCCTCCTCATGAATCCATCCGGGCATCAGAGAATTGCGAGGATCTGCTGACATGGAAATGAGGTCTTCGGCGGGAAAAGGACTGCTCCCTGGCGCTGGATTTTTCATTCGTCTCTTCCGACGTCTGGTTTCGTCTTTCCAAAGGCCAGCCATACTGTGCACAAGTTTCATGTCCGGTGACAAGGGTTTGAGTCTCTCGACGAAGTCATGATGCAACCGTCTCTCCTTAATTTCATGCCGGTTGAGGATATCTTGGACACAGATGTCGACCTCGATGGAACAATGGCTGGCACGAGGGAGATCTGTGCTATCTGTGATGCACGCAGCTGAAACGGATTGGCTGTGCCAGAGATGAATCGAGACCCCATTGTCATCGTGGCGCGGTACAGGTGCACGGAAAGAGGCCCTGCGAGTCTCAATATAGCCACATCCGTAAAGGTTGTAATCGATCATAAATTGGAGGATGTACTGTAAGTGAGCCTCGTAGGGCTGGAATTTCCGCTTCATGATGACGCCCTGTTGCAACAGTTCGGCCAGCCTCATCATGACCATGGGATTGAGCATGTATATCTTAAGGTAGAATCGGTAGCCAACATGAAATCCATAAAAGGGAGTGCCTTTGGCGAGAGTGATCCTGGCCACAAACCTGGGGTCATCGGCGTAAACATTACGCCGGTAGCTCACCGCCAGCGCATGGTCAATAGAGAGGTGCAACCGATAGATATAGTCACCAACTGCACTGGATGATTAGACAGAGTCGTCATTTATACGGTCGGGGCATGGGATTTACCATCTTCGGGCAACAAGCTACCGTTATACTCTATATAGAGGTACGGCAAAGCTCCATGGATATGAGCGCACACTTTTTGGCCGGTTTCCGTCGATCCAAAGACCCTGATGACAGGAATCTTGGGTTCCTTTTGAATCTGGGAGTGACGGACGTCGTTCCGAAGCTGAGGGTCATATTTGGTAGGGGTTGCTTGGTAATGGTCTATGCAATTCAGTCGCACACGGAAGACATCCATGATGGCGATGACTTCCACATATTGACCGTTCCTGGGAACAGGCGATTTAAAAAAACAAAAACAAAGGAAAACGAATGAAAGCTTTCGTGTAGATAAGAATGACCGTCTATCACAGCCATTCGTGCTTTGTTTCGGCAGTTTTTCGAGAGATACGACGCGCTTGTCACTCATACAAGCCGTTACACGCGCCTTGGCCAATCACGCTGTCATGTGGCAACACATCCATTCCAGCCACACACAAACTGCCTGTAAGTTCTGAACTACCTAGGTAACTACCAAGATTAAATGCAAGCACCAGCCACAACCTAGGAACCTCAACCTCGACAACTCTGACATCTCCGATAGCTTCCTAAGCCGTTGTTGGACGTTTACTATTTTAGTGGCGACACATTACCATCTCGCATATCTGCTTCTGTTTTTCTTCCCACAACATTCCCTTCATCATGCCGCCGCCTCCGCCTCCGCCCCGGAGAAACGATGCCAACACCAAGGCCTCGGCCGCATCCAAGGAAGAGAACGTCTACATACCGTCCTTTATCAGTAAGCGGCCGTTCTATGCTGGCGAGGAGACAGGCGACAGCACCGACTACCTCGAGCATCAGCGCCTGCAGCAGAAGAACAAGGACGACACATCAAAATGGTACGACCGCGGCAGGAAGGCCGGCCCCGCCGCGACCAAGTACCGCAAGGGCGCGTGCGAGAATTGCGGCGCCATGACCCACAAGGCGAAGGATTGCTTGAGCCGGCCGCGCGCCAAGGGTGCCAAGTGGACGGGCAAGGACATCCAGGCCGACGAAGTCATCCAGGACGTGCAGCTGGGCTGGGATGCCAAGCGCGACCGCTGGAACGGCTATGACCCGCGCGAGTATCGCAGCGTTGTGGAGCGCTATAACCAGATGGACGAGCTACGGAAGCAGCTGCAGGATGGTAAGCCTGGCGACGGCAAGGATGACGGCGAGGAGGAAGACGGTCAAGACACGGGTGAAAAGTACGCTGAGGAGTCGGACATGAGCCGGCATCAGAGCACAGCCACGAGACAGCTGCGGTTACGAGAGGACACGGCCAAATACCTGTTGAATCTCGACCTGGAGTCGGCAAAGTACGACCCCAAGACCAGAAAGATGGTGGACGCCGGCGCGACGGCCGACAAGGCGGCGCAGCTCTTTGCCGAGGAGGGCTACCTGCGCGCCTCAGGAGATGCCGCTGAGTTCGAGCAGGCCACGCGCTATGCGTGGGAGGCGCAAGAGAAGACGGGCGACACCCGCCAGCACTTGCAGGCCAACCCCACGGCGGGAGAGTTCTACCGCAAGAAGGAGAAGGAGGAGGCCGAGAAGAAGCGGGTGGAGCGTATGAAAGCATTGGCAGACAAGTATGGTGGCGAAGAGCACAGCATGTCTGCTGATCTGAGGGACGTCGCCGTCACGGAGTCCGAGCACTTTGTCGAGTACGATGAGGCCGGCTTGATCAAAGGAGCACCGAAGACTGCTGCCAAATCAAAGTACGCCGAGGACATTTTTGTCAACAACCATACTGCGGTATGGGGTAGTTGGTGGTCAAATTTCAAATGGGGTTATGCCTGTTGCCATTCGTTTGTTAAAAATAGTTATTGTACTGGAGAGGAAGGCAAGAGGGCATGGGAGCTGGCTGAGCAACACAGGACGGGAGGTAATCTTGTGGTGGGCGAGCAGGCGGTTCAGGATACCGATGCTGCTCCTGACAAGGAGCTGGAACCACCCAAACCTCTGGCGAAGAAGCGCACAGCGGAAGAGATGATGGAGGGGGAGATGGAAGAGTATCGGAGGAAACGGACAGCAGCAGATGATCCCATGGCTAAATATCTTGGAAAAGACGAGCTGGTTCAATAGTTTGCAGCTGTAGAGACACATCAAATTTAATGTTCATGATGGCATTCAACGCATGTGAGATCGTCATTCACATTAACCAAAAAAAAATTCAAACAAATCTAGTAGAGTATCATCGTTGGTGATGAACTTTTCATGCATTCCGTGATCCCCTGGCCTAACGCCTTGAGCTATGGAAGGTATAAGCCCCACTTGCTCACTTTTTGTGAGATGACCGGATCTCCTGCCCAGTAAAAGATCCTCATGAAAATCATTAGGAGTATGCAAGGGGGGGATATTTACTCCTCCTCTTCCTCCTCACCCTCATCACCCTTCTCAGCAGCCTTGGCCTTCTTTCTTCGGACACGACCGGGGCGACCACCACCAAAGGGCGAGGTCAGAGCGAAGTCGATGTGCTTCTGGGAGTCGAGACGAACAATGAACGAAGGGACGTTGACGATCTGCTTGCCGACGCGGATGTGGCGCTGGCGGATCAGGACACGGGCATGGTGGATGGACTTGGCGAGACCGAGCTTGTAGACGCAAGTCTGGAGGCGACGCTCCAAGAAATCCTCAACCTTCAGGGCCAAGACGTAATCGAGCTTCATGCGGGACTCGTCGAGGACACCGACACGCACAAGACGGCGAATGAGGGCATTGCCTTCGAAGAGACGCTTGGGGTCCTTCTCGTCAAGGGTAAGCAGCTGACTATTCCGGGGAAATGATGTTAGCACTCGGTATCCCCACGAAAGCCGTCCCGATTGCGACTTGCAGCAAAGGGATATAGAACTTACCGGGCAGCACGACGAATCTTGGACAGAGTGAGCTGGACACGCCAGACCTCACGCTTGTTGCGCAGACCGTACTCGCCAACGAGCTTCAACTCGGAGTCACTACATGGGGGAAAATACCAAAGTCAGTTTGTTGAACATCACGACTTAAGCAGAGAACAAGCTCTAGCTCATTGGCCGGTGAATACTGACAGTCGGGCAGCCTCGAAGGGGCGACGGGGGACCTTTGCGGTCTTGGAGTAAGACAGAGGCGCCATTGTTGCGGCTTTACTGTCTTTCTTCTTCGGTTGAGGAAATTGACGATGTGAAGAAGAGGGAAGGTGGGATGGATGGGTGTAGAGTGTATCGTGAGGTTAGAGGGAAAAAAAGAGGATCAAGCCAGGCCAGCGGCATCAAAATTCGTGACCAGCCAAACCCACGCACACAAACCAGCCCAGGCAAAGTGAAGAAGAAACAGCTGAATTCGTGTGGTGCACGGTGGATGGTGCGCTGAATCGATAAGGGTGGGTCTAGGGTTTCTGTCTGGCAAGTGTGAAGAGCTTCATTGGGAGCTGGCAATAACTGGCAGGCACAGCTGCTTACTTAATACAAGGTACGGTCTAATTCATTGGTTGGCTGCACGGACCATTGAACCGCGGGCTTTCGTGTCTTCCACAAAAATTCAGAGGCCCTACCAGCCAAAATTCCCATTGCCTGCGAGATCCCTAGTCCAGCAAAAGTTCGTTCATCTCAGAATCCCACGAACCGAACAACACCACACCCCCTTCAGTAACGACACCACAACACCGTCAAGATGGGTCATCCTGCAGGTCTCCGCGCTGGCACAAGAGTACGTTTTTCCGGGAAGAAAATTAGAGGTTTTTTGGCTTGGTTGGATATTTCGAGACATCCAATGCGGTGCAAACGACGATGGACTATGTATGATCAGAGGACAACAACGCTGACTTGAATCTCTCTTTCCAGTACGCCTTCTCCCGGAACTTCCGGCAGAAGGGTATGATCCAGCTCTCCACATACCTCCGACAGTACAAGTATGTTGCGGTTCGAATTGCATTGGAATACGAGGCGAATTCTAACCATTGGGAACAGGGTTGGTGATATTGTGGATATCAAGGCAAACGGTGCTGTTCAGAAGGGGTAAGAAACAACTCCCTTTCACCCATGGGTCCGGATGGGCAAGAGGACTGCAAATCCATGCGGCGAGAGCGCAAGAACTGGTTCTAACTGCTATATTCAGTATGCCTCACAAGGTCTACCATGGCAAGACCGGTGTTGTCTACAACGTCACCAAGAGCGCCGTCGGCGTCATCATCTACAAGAAGGTGAAGCACCGATACATCGAGAAGCGCATCAACCTCCGAATCGAGCACATCCAGCTGTCGCGCTCGCGTGAGGACTTCATCAAGCGTGTCAAGAAGAACGCTGAGCTGAAGAAGCAAGCCAAGGCCGATGGCAACCCCGTCCAGGTCAAGAGACTGCCCGTCGCTCCCCGCGAGGCTCACATTGTCTCTATGAAGGATAACAAGCCCGAGACCGTTGTTCCCCTGGCCTACGAGACGACTATCTAGAGGAACACGGTTGCTTGGGGGTGTTGTGCTGCGTTTTCACTGGGTCTTCGGTCGGTTTGCTTTTCACTCACATCTGCATGGGGTTCTATGAGTATGGATCTGGTCCGGTCCGGTCCCACCTGGACTGACTTTCTACGAGCATGGCATTGCAGGGCATGGACATGGTTAATGCCCATAGGATCATGAACAAAAAAAAAGTCACCAACACCCAACGACTTCTGTCTTTACGCCAGTTTCTGTGTCTCCCGGCTACATGTATTTCAGAGGCAGGCATTCGGCAACTTGCCCTGATGAGTGCATGTTTGATGGGTTATAGCAGTCATTGCAGCTTTTGTGCGAGCTGGCCGTAGGAGTCTACCACGAGGTGCCAGTTCTTGTAGACTACCAGAGGAAAGCGCTTCAAGACTGATGATGAATAGATCCGAGATGAAAGCCAATAATGGAATATGAACGCCCACATCACGTTGCAATACACCGTGTCGCTGAATACTGACTGATTGCCGGGCCTGTCGCCGGAAATTTACAGCATTTTGGCACCGGCCCTACATAGCCATTTCCTCATCCTATTTCGCTCATGTTATGGGCCGGTACAACCTTCACATCAGACGTAGCTACGCCATGCTGGAGGAGCCACTTCCTCTTCGTCTTCCTTGGTGAGCTGGGATCGGCCATTGTACTCGAAGTCCCTCTCCATCCCCTGGCCCCTCCTAACGGCCAGCACAGCTCTCAGGTTGTACCAAAGTAGGCAGGCAACCGATGGCAAGGGACCGGCCCCTATGTCAGTAATGATATTCTACTACTACCGAAGCCGAAGGAGTTGACTATCCAACTCGGACGATCTTGGGCAAATTGCCTGAACGACACACTTTCGGGAGTTCGAGGAGACAACCCCGTGGCTTAGCCTCCTCGCAATTAGACCTTTCGGTGTCGATGACACGCTGCGTGTATCCATACCAATGCAACTTGTGGCCGTCGATGTAGCATCGCTCAAGCTTCGAAGGATCCGATATCCTTTTCTCAAGACAAAACTGGGAAGCGACCGTCTAGCACCAGGGACGGCCACGACTTGGGGGGGATCCTGGGTCATGTCCAATCGCTTCCAGATCATCATCGCCTAGTCCTACTGACAGATCTTACCGACACGAGGTTCTGAATGCCAGTCACAGCATGCGACGTACCACATGATGAATCGGAAAGGGTCTAAAATTTGTCGAACTACATAGCTCTAAGGAAACACAGCAAAAAAGGGATGGATTACGTCTAGTGATTACTTCAAACATGACTTTATTACGCCGAAAGATGTGACGGGCGTTCATTCTGCGGGGGCAGGTGAGAGAGCCGGAGCACTTGTCCGCGGCCCAAGTACATTTGCAACTACATCTGATTGTCAACTAATTACAGGTTGCTTGATGTCACATGTGTGCGCGCGCTCATGGAACGCTTCGTGTTTCCATCACCGTACATCCACCACACCCCCCAAAACACACACAGCTATGCGCGTATATATGGCCGTGTGCATCTGCAAGCAAAGCAAAGCCACGGAAAGCTTTACCCATTACATCACCGCCCCAAACTTTTCCATCCAAAGCACAGCTTCCTCGGCTTGTCTGCCTGGGAAGACAAATGTACTATACCATTAGGTACAAAAGGTTGAGTAACTCGCAATTCGACGCCCCTGTTTATAGCTCAGACCAATGCCAGAAGCAGAGAGAGCATATGTGAACTCCTTGAGCCTGCCAATGAAGATGAAGGAAAGCACTCGCGGATGGAGTGCGCTCTCTAGACACGAATGCATCAAAATGTACGTGGAGGAAGTTGTTCCCAACTCATGGGAATCGTTTAAAGTGTAAAAGAGCCGAGATTGATCTCGTTAGAGAGTGAGAAAGTCGTGTAGAAACCGGGGGTATCTGAATCGAAAAGAGTATAATAATTGCTCGTCGTCAGAGCGGACTGGGCCAGACTCTGACGCGAGGAGAAGTCGGTATAGTTGGTGAGGAAGTGAGTTGTACGTATAACTGATTCCAGCCAAAGGAGATCGTGTCCCTAGTAGAATAAATCAGGGCACCAGAAGAGACAAGACGATAGAGGGAATGGCTCCAGGGCGTTTGTGCTGTTGTGTTTGTGTTGTTCCAGCCATGTGGCATAACTCTATAAGCCGGGATAGGCACCTCCAGGAATCACACCGTCACCGGGTTTCCTGGCGGGATTTCCACGAGGTAATTGAAAATCCGGATTACTGTTGAGTACATTGACCTCGTTTTGGTTCACTGGTCTTCGTGGCGCTTGGCCATAGCCTCCAGGAGGTTGATATCGGGGATTGATGCCCCTTTGGGAGACTGACGTGAAGACGGATTGTTCCGAAGCCGCCGGACTCCTAGCTCCAGCTGCGGCATGCAAATCATCGTAGCTGGGGTCACGCATCGGACTCGGGCCGGGTTGAAGGGCACGCGGCGGGGGCTCGGCAAAACGAGGGTCTATATCCTCGTAGTAGTTTGAGTCACTAGCAGCTGGCGCTACAGGTGGGGGAGTGTGCGAGGCGAGCTCTGCCGTCCGCGGGGCAACATTGAGCGGTGAAGCCATCCGGGGAGAGTTTCTCCCGGGACCTTGATTCCAGGCTTGTCGGGGTGGCGTGTATTGGCTGCCGGGGTGATTAGCGGTCACATCTCGGTTACAGGAAGACGGATTGGGGCAGACATACTCGTCCTGGCTGTAGCTTGACGCCTCGCTCATGAAAGTGTCATGTCTTTGAGACATTCTCGCCTGTTGTAATGCGAGCATGCCAGCCACATCGGCGTCGCTATCCCTTATACCAGTGAACTGGCCAAAGCCTGGCGGCGGATGAGCAGGGCTGCCAGTAGTAGCATCCATCTCTACTGCCCGACCCACTGGCCCTGAAGTCTCATTATCAGTACCCGGTAATGGGGGTGGAGATTCCGCTCTAGGCAATTCACTGACTCGGTCAGGATTGTAAGCTTCGAAGCTTCCTGTCCCCGTATTTCCAGTCGATACACTGGGCATCGAAGGATTTGCGCCATACGGCACCCCTGGCGCAGGAGATCCGTTGCGTGCCGGCCCATAAGCAGCGTATGCATCACCGGGCGGCGGCGGGCGACGATCAAAACCTGCATTGCCGCCGTAGTTAGGGGGAGGAGGACCCCGGCCTCCTCTCATGCCAGCGCCATAGCCCCCTCTCGGTCCGTAGCCTCCTCGTCCGTTTGGACCTGGTCCATATGCGCCGCGCCCTGGCGGACCGTAACCTCCTCTGCCACCCGCAGGCGGACCATAGCCATAACCTCCTCTGCCATAGCCACCTCGACCACGAGCGCCTGCGGGCAGAAGGCCACCTCGTCCCCTGGGATTCATGCGTTCTTGGGATGGTCCACGCCTCACACCATAGGCCCCCTGCGGAGGCTGGATCGGATTTCCGTACTGGTCTCTTGGGAGAGACTGATTAGATGCTGAGCGCTGCGGGCCCCCGCCGTAGACAGCATCAGGTGAAGCGTGCATATCAACAGGAGCATTGTTTGGCGACCGCTGAGACGGTGAAGCAGAAGTAAGAGGTATGCGCTCATCGCTGCTGCGATCGTCCTTCTTCTCATAAGTGGCAAAAGATGGCAGCTTATCACTAGGTCCGTTGGCACCGCTAACAACCGGGACTGTAGGCTGCATTGAAGGTGGCGTTGCAGTGGCGACATTTTGTTGAGCATTGCGGTTATAATAATTCTCGCCGCTCATTTCGGCGTTCTCAGCGATTCGCTTCTTGCGAGCCTTTCTGCTGACGACGGTACGACGCATGGCACAGGAGACGAGACCGCTCAGAGCCACCAAAATGGTGGAGGCCAGGACAATGTATGAACCCCAAGCCATATGAGGAACGAATAGGAGGACGTCGATCAGAAAGGCCAGGAGACAGACTAAGAAAGTAAGTATGCCAAAAATGAAAAGTGCCAATAGATATCGGGACGAATGAGAAGGCGAGTGCATATGGGCGATTCCTGCCATGATGAGCATAATCAGGGTGAAAAGTGCGGCGACGGGGTGAATGATCAGAATGGCCGAGAGGGTACTTCGCGCCGAATTGGGGAGATCGAAGTCGCCCGACTTCGCAGCCTCAATAGCATTGGCATCATATCCAATCTCTATACCACTGCATGTATCACCTCTGCACCACCCAAACACGCCAAAGCTGGTGCCCTGAAACGTCCCTAAAGGTATGGCCTTGATGATGGGTGTCGAAAGGACAGACAGTAGGAGCATGGCAAATGCTGCGAATAGTAGAATCGTTAACGGTGTCGCGGGGCGTAACATGACGGCGACGATAAGCGCGCCGACTCAAAAGAGTCGCGCTTAAACGGAGAGGTATCTTCTGTGAGGTATTCGAGTTAAGCCGTGCACCTGCACTCAGAGAAATATCCAGCGGTTGGAACAGGAAGATGCTGTCGTCGCCGATCGTGGTGATGGACTGCGTTTCACGAGAGTCGCGACATAGGGTGCGTGTTGTGTTAATGATGTTGCATCCAATTTCCTCTTCAATTGACTTTTCCAACCCTTCTCCTAGAGTTCCCTCGGTTCCACCAAACAGTTAGACTCAGTCAATTCAATCAAGATTGACGCCGACAAGTCGAGAGGCGTGGGTTTCCGATAGTCGACGTGATCCAGCACTTTCCCCAGTCCTTTTCTTTCTTTCTTTCTTTCTTTCGAATTCTACAACTTCGAGTCGCAACACCACGGAGCAAAACCTACGAAAACCGATCAATCAAGCGATGAAAAGGTTCCGAGTAGAACTCCTGAACAATAAATAAATGTGAATGAGTGAGAGTGAGAGTGTGCGTGAGCGTGTGTGTGTGAGTGTGTGTTTGTGGACGTTCGACGTAGGTGAGATGAAACAGAGCTGGTTGAGATCGAAAGGGTGGCGGACTGGTTACGCCTGGGATTGTGGCAGTGCCCGGCCCTCTGGTCAGGTCTGCGTGATACACGTACTCGTAGGTTAAGAGGCAGAGGCAGAGAGGTTGAATGAGCGACTGGGCGACTGAAATGAAGGGGAATAGGAACAGATGCCAAGGGGGATGCCAGGGCAGACCCAAATCAGTATCAGTTTGACTGGGTACCTGGTCTAGTGGGGGGGGTTCTGGGGGGGGGTTTCCCTCTCTGAGCAGGCAACTAGCAAGTCTCGGGGTCTATCGCTGTCCCCACCCCTGATCGCTTCTATTACGAGTGTGTTAAGTACTTTACGTTATTAGTGGTATTACCAGTGTGTACTAGTATTATGGTGGGCAAAGTGGGCTTGCTAATGCATGAGAACGATGTAAGAGAACATTGGATCGCCCGAGTCGCTTGCGTTGGGGTCTTGGAGTGTGGCTATGTGCATACGCATCGAGGCATACATCAGACATCCAATGTATTTGATGTAAGATAATCGTATGTACTGCTTATCGTACCGCTTCGCCGCGTTTCCAGCAATTGTTACTCCAGCTTACTGATAGGCTCATGCTGCTTCCGATTTGATTCACCACCGTGTTCAATGACATACGTCTTCATGCACCTGAATCAAGGTGGTTCAATCTCATATCTCAAGTGCATACCAGTTGATACATGCCCTGCATCAATTCGCTGGCGCGGCAGAATCACTGTAAACTCAACGCGACGGGGATGGACCAGGAGGGGGGACGAACGAGATACTCATAACCGGTCAGGAACCCTATCTGCAAATATTTGATAAATAAAGCCCCCCCCTAAGACGTAGCTCATACTTGTTCACGTTGCGCATCAATCAGTTGAATCTGTCTGGCGAGATCACAGCCCCTCGTCTCTCCCCCCTTTACCAGGTAAGTAACGGCAACGCCACCGGAAGGCAACCTAAAGCGCCCTCGGTTTAGAGTTGAGGTTCGACGGCGCCACCGTTTTTGTTGCGCCAGTGTTACGAGTACAAACGTCTGGACGTTCATTTCGACACCAGCGCAGAAGGTTCGTTAGGGCTCAAAGATGTTTTATTTGATAACATGTTTCGCAATGTTGACGTTAACATCTCCTACTGCTATGGATGCAATGCCCGGAAAACAGGATCTCTGGTACATACCCATCAACAAACATTGTACTGATAGATCTCATAGGCTCATACCCCTAGGCTAAATTCAAAAGTACGGGATCCATGTATGCATCCGGCCGCACGTGGTGGTGGTGCCTTGGTGCCATGAGGGCCAGCTCACGATTGTAGTTGTAGCCCACGAAAGCCGTGCCTCGTATTCACTTAACCTGAATCAAGAGAGTTGAGCATAGGAACACCGGATAGACTAGTCGTCTCTATGAGGTTAATGAACATCCATCCACCGTCATATTCACTGTTGGACTACCACATCTTAGCACAACCTTGCCAGCAAGATTCTGTTCTGCGAGTGACTTTCCCCAGGTCCTTTGAGTCAGTATTGTGGCCGGGCATCGGGCATGACCTGCAAGATTGGTTAGAATGTGTAAATACCAACTGCCAGTCTGGGAAAGAATCCCGCCAGTATGACTGAATGATGAACCCTTCTGCTGACCTGGAACCCGTCTTATCCGGCTACCTGCAGATCTAGCCCGGCAGGATCCCTCAATACTATCGAATGAGTCGTGAATGGCCATCTACTCCTACTAAGACTAATACTATGTGAATACATCTCTTCTGTACATCTGTTGGTTTGGTTTGATGCTTGAGCGATTTTGTGCTGTTAGATCTACTAATAACAATGTCATCGAGCACTGAGCACAGTTCGAACCAGGCGTTCCAAAACCAGGTCCCAGCTTTCCTAGGTTGGGAACCCCGAACCAGAATCTCAGCTCATTAGGAAACGGTCTGAGGCAGGGTTAAGACTTCAGTGTGGAAACTGAGGTGACGCCGCCCCATAACGACAGCGCTACCAATCACGCAATACTGTACTGTAAGGTTACTTAGTCAACAGGGCGGTAGTTCCACCGGCTGTCTATCGGCAACGCTTCCACTGTAGGCAGTGGATGTACAGTACAGTAGAACCTAGGGTGCCTCTGGACATTCTGCACCGCGAACAGAAAATCCAAACCCTCGTTATTTGCGATAGACCCTCGGTGTAAGGAGGACATCAACCTGAACAAAAAATAGAAGAAGAGAGAGAGAAAAGAGAGAAATTTAAAAATGATTGTCGGATCAAGTCACAAAATGGTGCACGCACGTCAGACATAAGATCTGCTCTATGTATATAACGATTGCGCCAGGGTTGTTGAGCACATCCTGACACTAAGCGAGTCGAGAAATGTAATAGCAGGGCCACATGTCTATGCGAACTACTAACTATCGAAATCACAGAACCGAATGGTGAAATCCGAATCGATCTTCAAATGCACTTCATAACTCGTAGTGTCTTATTCAGAGAGAGAGGGGGGGAGCGGGGATCGATCACATACATAAATGGAGTTGGCAGATAAGATAAGTCAGAAGATAAGTCAAGAACTGTCTGATGAAAGCTCCAAAACGATCTTGGCTCGCGCGTCCAAGCTTTTGGGCCTCAAATCCAACGTGGCCAATAATGCTTCTTTTACCAAACTCGGGTTTGGGTGGGTGATTCGGTTCCGTTGTAATGGGGTTAGTCAGCTCGATCGGCCTAAGCTAAAGGACAAGTCCGAGCCAAATGCCCGGGCTGGTCCGTCAGCGCACGAGACCAAAAGATTGTCGTTAACAGTCAACTTTTCAACTTTTTCTTAATTTCATTTTACGTAGATTTACAATAATGTAGGTCTTTCTAGAGACTACAATATTATCAAACCCTCTTGCGGTCTTTCCTTGACCCCCAATAGTTATGTTTCGTACAAGCATAGCAGGTCTCGGCAGACGCCCGTTCTCATCATGTTCAAAGACGTCATCACATAATAATCTGCTGTCTCAAGCCGCCATCACCACGTGTCGAAGGCGCAACACCTCCCTGTTACGAAGTACTAACGTCCGCCGGCAAGCATCTACACGCAGCAGCGGCCAGTTTCAGCCGTTGCGACCGCCATCTCCCGAATCGCTGGGGGCCCCGAAAGCTGCCCGCGAGTTCAAGCGAGGCCGGAAATGGCTCCGGCGCATCGTGATCCTGACTGCTGTGGGCAGCACCCTCTACGTAGTCGATCGAGTCGCTTTCGCATCCGGCATCGGCCGCTCGCTCCTCACTTTCGGAAACGGCCTTTTTGTCGCCTTCGACTACACGTTGAACTTCCGCGCTACCCCCTTCGTGGGCACAATAGAGGATCTCCATCGGCGCAGTGCTGAGCGGCTCTTCGAGCTGCTGCGTCTCAATGGTGGACTGTACCTCAAAATCGGACAGGCGATTGCCATGCAGAGCGCTGTGCTGCCACCCGAATTCCAGAAGATGTTTGCTCGCATGTTCGACGACGCGCCGCAGGGCTCATGGGAAGGCGTTGAAAAAGTTATTCGAGAGGAATTTGGAGGCAGGAGCGCAGAAGAGGTCTTCGGAGTGAGTTTCACTGGCGAAGAAGGCAAGGGTCTGATGGAGAAGAGAGCGCGAGCGAGCGCCAGTGTTGCTCAGGTTCATTGGGCAAGGCTGCCAGACGGACGCGAAATTGCCATCAAAATCCAGAAGCCTGAGATCGCCAAGCAAATAGGATGGGATCTATGGGCATTCAAGTAGGTAGAAAGCTTGTTTCCCACGTCCATGTATGATCAGAAACTGACCTTGTGCAGGGTGGTGATGGGAGTCTACTCATGGTGGTTCGATCTACCTCTTGGTAGTACTGTTCCATATATCACGGAGCGGCTCCAACTCGAAACCGATTTCAAAAGTGAAGCGCGGAACTCGGAGACCATGCGGGAGCTGATCAACTCCGAACCGAGCCTCAGGGGCAGAGTCTATGTTCCAGCAATACATCCCGAATTTACAACGCGAAGGATTCTGGTGACGGAGTGGATAGAAGGCGTGCGCTTGTGGGACAAGGCTGCGACTACTGGCCGCTGGGTAGGTGGTTACGGCAAAGGATCTCCCGGTGTACGGGGAGAGAAGCTCAGTCCACCCGATATGGACCTTGTCCGGAAACAGCTACGAGAAAATCCGGGAATGGAGAAGATCAAGCCCGACCGTGAGATCTGGAAGGGACGTAACGGTAAAGGCGGGCTTGGGTTGACGGGCAAGGAAGTGATGACCACAATAGTCGATCTTTTCTCGGCGCAGATTTTCAAATGGGGGGTCGTGCACTGTGATCCTCACCCTGGCAATCTCTTCATCCGGCGTCTGCCGTCGGGCCGCGCTGAGATAGTCCTCATCGATCATGGGCTCTATGTCTACATGTCACCAAATTTCAGACGCCAGTATAGTCTATTCTGGAAGTCGCTCATGACCTTTGACAACGACACGATTGCCGAGGTCAGCAAGGAATGGGGCATCAAGGCGCCGGATTTCTTTGCCAGTGCAACATTACTCAAGCCATACGAAGGAGGCGACAACAAGACTAAGAACGGCATCATGGAGAGTCTCGATGGAAAGACGGCAGCAGAACGGCACTTTGAAATGCAGAAGCGGATGAAGCAAGGGATTCGCGACATGCTTGCCGACGAGGACAAGTGGCCGAAGGAGCTCCTCTTCATCGGCCGCAACCTGCGCATCGTCCAGAGCAATAACCAGTTCATGGGGTCTCCAGTCAACCGCATCAAGATGATGGGCGACTGGGCGAGCCGCAGCCTGTTTCAAGACCCCAACCTGCCGTGGCCAGAGAGGCTGGTGAACGCCTGGCGGCATCTCTTGTTCAGGACGGTACTGCTAGCAACGGATGTGGCGTTTTACACGTTCAAGATCCGGCAGTGGCTTGGGTACGGCGGCGGCATGGAGGACATGCTCGAGGAAAAAATGAAGGGCATGGCGAACGACATGGGGTTCGACTTGCAGCATGATGTGTTCACGGGCTAAAAGGTGGGCTTGGGAAGCGAGCCGCCTCTTGGGGGGCGTGTATAGAATAGTAGATAGAAGATAATAGAGCAAGATGCCACTCAGGGTTTACGAAGTGAGCATTGAACACGGCGCAAGGACGAGTGGCTTACGTCGCAGGCCAGAAACATCTACAAGCGAAATATCTTGGCATATCGACCGACCTTTACACATGTCACATTTTGCCACTTCATTGAGGATTATTTTCCAGATGTCATCGCACTGACTGGTATCAGCTGTCACCTCATGAAGGGGGGGGACTCTCCGACTCGATTCGAATGGTCATGCCATATTTACGGGCCATTCGCTGTTTACATACTATACGGAGTACTACGTAATGATATACAAGCTCTGCGAGGGTCCCACCGAGAGAGGACATCTGGGTCGGTGTCTGCATTGGACTAATGCAGGTACCACAACCATACGTGGGTTCTTTGGGATGTATGGAGTAAAGTAAGATGAAATGCATACTAAGTAAGTAGGTAGGTAGCCCAGAAGGGTAGCCTACTTACCTAGGCTGGTGCTGTTGTCATCCCTCGCACACTTGGGGCTGAATGTTCTCATTTGCCCGGTCTTGAACGATAATGCTTTTAAAAGTATTAGTAAGTTATACTTTTTTTCTTTTCTTTCTTTCTTTTCCCTTGTGCCTCAGAATATTCCACCGTTAATGCCCCCAGAGGAAGTCTATTACTGCATACAGGGCATGTGATCGGTTGCTGATTGGGCAGTCGGACTCGACGGGTATTAGATCAGGACCATGGGAAAGCTTGGAATCCTGAAACGTGAAACCAGGATATCGATAAGATTCGTTAATTGGTTCCATTCCCATCGTCCCTCGTCCCACAGACATTAACCAGGGGTCCAGGGTTCTCTCCAGAGAGGTGGATTCCTCCAATCTCGCCGGCCTGCAATCTAAAAGGGGCTCGACCGGACGACTTCCTACTACCGGAGATAGATTCCTCCTGCTAATATCGAACTGTACAAGTAGCCTGTATGCCTTCGAATGCCGCAATATACAGTGTATATCAGGGTGAACAGACGGATACCATGATAGGTTAGGTATTTACCTAACTTACTTAATACACTAACGCTAATGCGGAGAACTTCAGCTGCATGGCTATATGTATGTACTTATTTATTTACCTATCATGCTCGCTCGGCATGAGGCATCTCCTGCATATGAGCCCGAGGAGAGTTCTGAGTTGAATCAAGACAGTTTACTACTTACGTATGTAGGTAGTTAGTTGCACAGCGTAGTATTTGTAGAACTAAGTTTAGCAAGCAGTTGGGAAAGCATCGGATGACTTAAGGCGCCCAGGGATGGACGATGAAGACGGCGTGGTAGGAGTCCTTCTAGTTGTAACATAGCCCAGCGCATAGTCCTTTTGCTAGGGTGCGCCAAAGGACTAATAAGGTAAACAATAATAGCAGCCCAGACGGTCCCCCGTAGGTGATATTAACTAGCGTTTTGCTGGCATGTGGGTGGTAGTGATGGTGGTAAGTGATTGATGATGGTGGTGGTGGTGGTGTACAACTAACTACATGTAGATGTACTCATCCAATGAATGTACTGCTGTACCTCGTAGTCGTACCTTGGGCAAACGCACGCCCCAGAAGAGAGTCCAGGACGTCGTTCTTCGGAACATTTCTTATTTTCTTCGGCCCAATCCAAGCGATTGAGGGGGGGAAGGGGGGCATGGCAGAAGGGACGAGGGCGCCAAAGCTGGGCCAAGCCTGTTTAGGGACCATCATACTCCAGTCTTTCCTCCTTTTCTCGAATTGGTGAGATGAGATTCCCATTCGTTCACCTTTCCCCCCTACGACGATTCCTATTGACGAAGGAGAACGAAAACAAGAGAGACTGGCTGCTCCACGACTTTCGACTCAACATCGCCTTCATTACATTCCTTTCTTCCCTCTCTGAGCAGTGATTGATTGAGCTAGGTTAGCAAAAAGCCGAAGAGGGAAAAAGAAAGAAGGGAGCAAGAAGAAGAAGAAAAGTAACCTCACCCAACACAGACATCTCCGCTCGCTCTCCATTCAAGTGGGTTGGCTCAGTCTAGAAGCCCTCTGTTTGTACTGCTTTAACCACCCAGTCCAGTCCAATTCAACCTCCATACGTGCAGGTCCTCCGCAATCTACAAACAAACCGTCCACCCCAGTCTAGGGTCCCGTACTAAGGTTAGGACGGAAAGCTATTACATAGTAGCCAGGAACACTGTAAAACCTACATTTTGCTCGTTTCTCCCCCCCTCGTCGTCGCTGTCGACTTTTCCCTACCAATTCGACTTCCACCTGCTGGAATTCCCACACAAACCCTAGCGGTTGTAAACGGTCCCTCGCCGCCGCCGTTGTCTCTCGGTGCTGCCGCTGGTACTGGTGCTGGTGCTGCCACAGCAACCCACTCCCCTCGGCTTTCAGAGAAGGTTGCGCAAACGCGGCCACTGTATCTCAAGGTTGGTACTTCACCCGTTTTCCTTTCCTACGTTGCATCTTCTGTCATGCCGCGGTGGCTCTTTTCAATTTGACTCTGCAGGCCCAGGGTATCCAGGCATGTGCATGGCAAAATCCTACTCCCCAAGGTTTGATGCTATCCGAACCTCAGCTGCGCGCAAGAGACGAGGCCACGCAAATGCGGTCGCTGCCTTTCTACATCCCACGTCCGAAAGATGTTTGCCATGTCATACCTCCACGAAAGAAGAAGCAATGTAGACCGTCCCTTAGATGATGCGCATCGCGGCACGCAATTTGTCTAGCAGATCGCGTTGCGCGCTCTCGCCAACTCCCGAGTACCGGCACAATAGGTGCAGGCGCGCAGGGGAAGAGAGAAAGAGAGACGAACCTGTTCACCACTGGAACCAATGGTAGTGGGATAGGGGAGACTCATCCACCAGATCGCCGCATTATTAATTAGTTCCCCGACCGTTCAAGCTAGTGCTGTGCCATGAGAGACACAGGTTGACGTTGTTGATCTCCGTTTTTGGACAGAATTACTGACATGACCAAATCCCAGACCTTCCGAGCTTCGAGCAAACCGTTGCATACAGACTTTCAAGTTGGTTCCAGTAGCTGGCATCATCGCTCGACACCCGAAGCCCTCTAAAGCACCTAACGAGTCGCTGGTGTCTGCCTGCCTGTGCCGCCGCCAAATATCCCCCAGTGAACCACTTCTGTCTCTTGTGTCACTTGCCGGTGGCGTTGAACTTTCCAGATAACTGCTAGCCATCACCCTTAAAACAACCTCACCGGGCAAGCTTTAGACTTTTAGCAGTTATCGCCTGGGTTGTCTCACCTTCAGACGCTCTTGCATAACCCACGAGCCCTGACAAAGCACCAACAGGGATTCGGGCAAACGAAAAAAAGCACAAAGGAGAAGGATTAAGACACGTTCGTTCATGGTTCATGCTGGAGGAAAGGGAGTTGCGATCCTGAACACTACTTCGTCATTGTCTGAAAACATAAGTAACTGTACTGGATCAATCCCCCGCCAACGCGCTCTCTTGCAGCTAAGCGGTATCTACGTCAGTTCCGCGCAATAGGTTGTTGGTCTGAAGCCAGCAGCCCTACGCGAGCAACTTTATTCGACAACCTACCAAGGACCGAACGTTGCTTCTGCGCCGAAACTTACAGGCTCATGCCCCCACACCTTACCTAGGTATTCACACCACCCCCAACACAGTATAATATGAGTGAGCCGCCTCGCCGCTCCAGTTTCGGAATGTTACTACGTCGTAGCAAATCCGGTGACCTGGGCAAGGGAGGACGGAAACAGCACCCTAAGGAACAGCAAAGGGAAGCCATTCCCAAGTCCCCCCTCGCCTTCCCGATCTCTACAATGGTGCGCAGCCTCCCGAACTGCAATCATTTGGAGGCGATATGCGTCCAGACTCCCTCGCCATCGTCTCGGGTCGGGCAGACCATCCACACTCCTATCATCCTACCTCTCAATACCAGCAGCAACTTCGACACCAATACCCTCCCTCCGCCCGAACATCAATGGACCCCGGCCGTCCCTCCATCTCCTCGGCACCTCCGGTGCCGCCCATGCCCACCACGAACGACTACGTCGATCCATATGCCCGTACGGAGAGCATGACCCATCGTGGCCGGTACAGCTATGCTAGCAGTGCCATCAGCACCATCAACAGCCCCAGAAGAGTCCGTAGACGGAAAGATCCCACGCCTTTCAAGTAAGTCGAGACCCCGTCCTGTCTTCTTCTTACCCGAGCTGGGCAATGCCATATTAGCCTTTTTGCACTTGGCTGACATCTTGCTCTAGCATCTTGATTGTTGGTACACGGGGCTCTGGAAAGACGTCGTTTCTCGAGTTTCTCAAAACCGCCCTCGCTCTACCAGCCAAGAAACGCTCGCAACGAGCAACCGAAATCGACGAAGAGTTTGTCGCCAAAGGTGCCTCATCAGGCAACTTCGTCCCTCACTATGTAGAGAGCGAAATAGACGGGGAACGAATTGGGATGACACTATGGGATTCTGAGGGCCTGGAGAAGAACGTGGTTGATTTGCAGTTGCGAGAAATGTCGGCATTCATGGAGAGCAAGTTCGAGGAGACGTTTACTGAAGAGATGAAGGTGATACGGTCGCCTGGCGTACAGGATACGCACATCCATGCTGTCTTCCTTATCCTCGACCCCGCCAGGCTTGACCGCAACATCAGTGCGGCCAAGGCCACCTCCGGAATCAATGGCCACGGCGGCAAATATGGAGAGGCTTCGCGCATCGTGGGCGGGCTTGACGAGGACTTGGATCTTCAGGTCATGCGTATCCTGCAGGGCAAGACTACCATCATCCCGGTGATTTCCAAGGCCGACACCATCACTACAGCCCACATGGCTGTGCTCAAAAAGACGGTTATGGCCAGCCTGAAGAAGGCCAACATGGATCCTTTGGAGGCGCTTGGATTAGATGGCGACGACGACACGCCGGATTCTAGCAGAATCGACGAGGGTGATGAGGACGAGGATGCCTACGACGACAAGACGTCGAACGAAGCCGAGAGTGACGAGGGTGAAAACGAGGACGGCCTTCCCATCCAGGGCAGCTCTTCTTCCCCCATCCCAAAGAGCCGCTCCAATGTCCCTGGGCAGCAGAGTAAGCCATCAGTGGAGGAAAGCGACGAAGTTGGAACAGTTCCTATGTCCATCATCAGCCCCGACATCTACGAGCCTGGTGTCATTGGCCGAAGATTCCCGTGGGGCTTCGCCGATCCATATAACGAAGAGCACTGCGACTTTACTAAGCTCAAAGATGCTGTCTTTGGCGATTGGCGTGGTGAGCTCCGGGAGTTGAGTAGGGAGCAGTGGTATGAGGGTTGGAGAACGAGCCGGCTCAAGCAGCACAACCCTTCGGTCCGTCGTGGATAGGGTCTTACGAATAACTGATGTTGTTTGCGCGGGCTTTTCTTTGCTTTGGAGGGACTCGTCTTTGGGATGACTGACAGCTGCATCCGCAGCTGCATGTCCAGCGATCCTCAGTTCGTCATTTGCGTTCCTGGTCCTTTACACTCATACCCTCTCCAGTCATTCTTCCGACTTCTTGGTTGCGCCTTGGTTGTGGATGCGTCGTCGTCCCGGGCGAGCAGCCGTCCTGTGCTCAATTATTTTGAGAGATAGGGTGGGGGCTTTTATCTAATGCCACCTACATAGTCAGGGAGGCGGTTTTTGGCGGCACGATACCATTTCTTTCCATCCCCTTTTCATGTCTTAGACAGTCACAACTGCTGGAACGCAGATCACGAGGGCCTACGGCGGCCGAATTCCTTTTTTTTCTTCTTCTTCTTTTCTTTTCTAGTTTCTTGTTTCACCACCTTTCTTCCTCTAATGGAGTCTCCCAGACATTAGGATTTTACTTTGTGGCAGGCGAGCAAGAAATTAAAAGCCATGCCAGCTTGGAAGTTTGGAGCATGGCAAGCAGAGCTTCGTTTTGGTGGTGCTGGGTTCATTCAGAGCATGTGCCTCTGCTGTTGAAAGATTATCTTTGGAACCGATTCTTGGGGAAGTTGTGTTATTTCTGTGTCAATTGTTAAGATGCCGCTGAAGTGGAATTCCAACTAGCAACAGGCATGAGATGAGACCTTTGCTAGCTTGTTGCACTATTGTATTTTCGTCAGGACCAAGATATGGAAAGATTCCATGCCCTGTAGTAAATACAAAAAAACTCTGGCAAGTCGAATTTCGTGTGTGTTTGTGTTTGCACGATGCTCAGAATGTACGTGCTGTTATGTTAGACACAGAGACCCTCACCTTGAGCAGCAGGATCTCGTTCGTATCTGATGCTTTGATAATATGAAGATACCACTTGCCACCTTCTTAACTGACTTGAATCCTGCATTCTGGCACTACGAGTTTCGGCTTTGGCTTATTTAAAACAGCAAAACGGCTTGATGACCTGAGCTGCTTGGCTGAGCAATTGGTCTCATCAAGTGGCACTTGGTTTCATCCATCAGTCATTAAAAACAAAGAAACGCTCCCATTCAGTCTATTGGTGCTGAACTGATGAAGAAATGTTGCAAGAAGAAGAAAAAAGAAAAAAAGCTTCCTGAATCTCCGTCTCATGCTCATTGACCCTTCAGGCCAATCGTAACTTGACCGTGGACTCCAATGAAATCGGCCTAACCCTTTCATTCTTGCCAACCTCCTCTTGATTTGTTCAGTTTACTGGCTTCCCGAGAGAAAGCATTCAGAATCTGATGAATAAAATCGGCCATATCGAGAGTCCCCTTGGAAGATTTGGACTCTTATGTCGGCTCTGCGGCGTGATTAATCTATATGGTTGCGAATTACCACGCCCGAGACGGCTTGGGAGGGGGGATAGGCGATGGCTGTTGCTTGCCATTAAAAGGCGTGTTCCAAGAATTAGACCAAGGGCAATCAAGCCAACACAGCACCGCATTGGCCAAAACAATCGTCCATCTCCAAATGTTGAGTCGCGAAATTCAGTCCTGCGTTCTTCCAACCATGTATTCTGAGTCTCATTTTGTCTGTGTAAAGTGATACGTCCACGCATGCGGCAGCGGCAATCCGCCTAGGGTGTACGCGGTCACCACTTGTAGGTGGGAAATTCGGGGAATTTGGGGAGGTTTGAATTGTTGGTGAATTCCGGATGGTTGATCAAGGTTTGATAGGCCATGCTGATGAGAGGTACTGAGTGCTCGCTCGCCGGTATGGCGTTTGCCGCCTCGATCGAGAGCTTGGGGTAGACTGTCCTGCCTTTTTGGAGTGGTTTGCTTTGGATTCCAATGGTTCGCTCAAGGTCTCTGCGGTTCTTCTCAAGGCGAGCCTGGTTTACACTCTTGCTCATCATGTCACTGCCCTTGTACCAATAGTCGTTGATTCTGGCTCGGTGTGCCTCCATATCATCCTGTGAACGTCTCTTTGGCCAGCCAAATCTGTCCAAAGGGTAATCTTCTTGCCAGTCCGACGGAATGGTCTTGTGCAAGTAGTCGAAATCCGGTGGAAGGGTGTGGGGATAGTACTTTGCCGCTTGCTCAGCAGTCAAGGTGTCTGTGATCTTGCGACGTTCTGCCTCCTTCAGGACCGCCTTGACAGAGCCAACCGCAACGCTCTTGGAGGGCGGGCTGGACTTCCCATTGTGCCAGGACTTGAAGTGTCTTGAATCTACACCCTGTAAAGTAGAGATGCTTCCAAGCTGGGCCTGCGGTTGCTGGTATGCTGAAGGTGCCTGACCCAAGGTTTGTTCGTTGGCTGATGATTTGAGCCTGCGAGGACCTGGGGGCCCGGCTGTTAGTGGTTGTGGAGCCCCGGGTCCCTTTGAAAGAATCGAGTCAAACATGGGTTGTGTTATAGGCTTAGGCCGATACTCGCTGACGCCGTCTGACTGAAGAAGGCCGGCGATGGATGTAGGATCTGATCGAGCCCCTCGTAGTGTGGCCAGACTATTGGCTGTAGGGCGTGCTCGAGAAAGTACCTTCTGTGCATGCCTTTGCATGGGGTTTGGATAGGAGGCCAAATTTGTCAGAGTCTTGACCGACATCGACTTCAAGTTCTCAGGCCCCTCAGCCGTTTCATCCTCGTCGTCCTCTGGTTCTCTTTCTCCTTGGCTATCGACAGCCTCCTGAACGGGCAGCGAGCCAGTGAAGGACATCCTGGGAAAAGAGTCCGGGGCACTAGTCATGGGACTGACGGCTCGTTCAGAGTTCTGCTGAAGAGGGGAATAATGTAGTAGGTTGCCAGCAGTAGCAGTGTTGGATGGGGATCGCGTCTGATTTGTGAGGGATAGGCCAGAAAGGGAAGACTTGGAGGTGCCAAACTCGGAGTGGGGTGGCCACTTGACGGGCCTACCTCTACGCGTGGGAGGCTGAAGCGGTGCTGCACTTGGGTTGTAAATGGAGCCGACAGTAGTGTAAACTTGAGGGTTCTGCTGCTTTGATGTATCCATGACTGCTTTGAGGTTTCCTGGCATCAAGTGACAAACTGGTGGGGCGGGTACAAGACTCAAGAGTGAGTCGTCTCAAACAGAGCGTACCTGCGAATCATCTGGAATGAGTAAGTTAACTCGAAGCAGCTTGGCTGGACTCGGCTTACCTGTAGATATTGCTGGCAGCAGCGTCGGTGAAGTCGTTGACGATGGTCGTAGCAGGTGCCGAATGGTATCTCCAGGGCCGTGGCGAGGGAGGCAGGGGGACGAGGAATCTTGTTGCCCGTGTTGAATAGACTTCAAGGTAGGATTCAACAGGCAGATTCCCTCTTTCCTACAAGGCAGATGGCCGATTAGTGCCTGGGCTATATGCTAGGTGGTTGAAGGTCTCGTACGATGATGGGATTCAGAACATGGAACCCAGCCAGTTGGACCTTGTACCTTTGACTTTGGACTCGGGGAAATATGAAAGAACAATCCAATGCCGGGACATGTGGGTGCTGGTGGTTGCAGTTCGGCAGAACAACTGGCGATTGTTTTTTTCTTTCTTCATGTTATGTGAAAAGGAAAGGAGTGAATTATTTAACACGATTATGCGGCACGCACCTGCCCTGCCCACGCTACATTCAATACTGTAAGTACTTAACAATCGGCAACAAGCACCTCTTGCTCTTACCCTTTGTTGGAGGGAAGAGAGCAGGTACGGGGTACGCCCCGTGACTTCTTCTTGTACCGAGACTGGATCGCATGGTTTCCTCGAGCAGCGGTTTGGGTTGGGTTGGCCTCCATCGATTTGACTGTGCGTGACGCGACATGGCAACACTGAACCCTCCTGCAAGTCATGCGCGATGACGGAGCAGATATCTAGGGCCTCGGACTGTATTGTCTGTTGGTCAGGGGAGTATGTGCCCTGCAAAGTGCCTTCACTGCGAGCACCACCAACCGCCCCTATTCATGATAGCATTGTATCGCCATCCATCTATGCCCGCCCGTAAACGTCAGGACCGACTGTTGGAACACCATCAAGATGACTATCCTTTTCTTGCATCACACCCCGACTCGGTCCCAAATGCAGTGAGATTTGTGATGCGAGGCAGCATCTCCCAGCTTATTATATACCATACCCCCTTTTCGGAGCCCACCACGGACACACTTTCCAAGAACAACAGAGAATCATCAAGAGGAGGTCGATGGCAACTAGAGATAAACATTACTCGTGGGATATACTTATCTGAGAGCTTGACCCCATACGTGTCATATTCGAACGTAAGCAGCACTTGCCTCCATTCCTTCATTCGCCTGGGAATTATAGCCACATAAGCTCGTAGTTACGCTATACCCACACAGGCTTGGCCTTGGGCCCGACAACCGAGCCAGCTTTTTATTTTATTTTACCACTGACACTGACCCTGGTATGGTCTAGATGGAAGATGGGCAACCTTAATCCCCAGGTTCAGGTTCAGGTTCAGGTCCTGCGCTATTCTACAGGTACCTCTCTGCTTGTACTTGCTTTGGGTGCACAGGATTGATTGGTTAGGTAAGTAGGTAGGTAAGAAGTATACAACCTAGTACATCTTTTCGAAGGTAAGACTTTTCCATTGAATTAATCAAGAGAGAGAGAGAGAGAGAGGGTCCAAGTATGGATGCATGCTCGATTTGTCCAGCGTAAACCCCGATCTGGTACTTGAATCAAGTATATGCCAGAAGAAGAAGTCAGAACCCACCCAGTAGTACATCCATCCATACCCCCCGACTCGTCTCTATCCCTCTCTATCTCTCTCTCTGTGTGTGTGTGTGTGTGGCTTGCCACTGGACAGAGAACATAAGCAAATGGGGCGCCGTTCTCCAGCTGATCTTTGATGTGCCCTGCCGTTTTTACTCGATCTCGCCGTCGTCGTCAGTGCTTTCAATAACCACAATTGTCTTGTTGCTCCCAGTAGGATTGAAAGTGGAAATATCGTCTCTCCCATCAACCACACAAGCAAGCCATCATGAACTTCTCGCACCCCTACTACGGGCAAACCCAGCCACCATATCAGTTTATCGGCATTCCTCCCTTGACTCCATCGCATTCCAACTCGGCCGCATCAGATGATTTCAGCAACCAATCTCCACCGGTTCGTACTGTTCTTTCCACGACAACAGCTCTTGCCTCCATCGCCATGCTTCCGTAAATCGTGCCTTGTACGTCGTACTAACGAGCGGACACTGTGGTCGAGCAGGAGGCCTTCGATGGATTCCAGAACCCTGATCAATTCCAGCAGAGTTTCGATCAATATGCACAGTTCAATCAACAGCAGGCGCAAAGCTTCCCTCCCGGGCCGCCGACCCCGCCGACGACACATCCTTTGCACGGCCAAGGCTCATCGACTATAGTAGATGCGAACAAAGGTCCCCAGCCAGCCGATATTCTACCCTTGACCAAGTCAGATCCTGACAATAGCCGGAACAATGCTTCGAATTCGGACGATGAGGACATGACGCCAGCCCAGTCCCGACGCAAGGCGCAAAACCGCGCGGCGTATGTTCTGCAATCGAATATCTCGGTGTCTTATCCGCCTCAAACTTCCAGGCTAACTTGTCTATAGTCAACGCGCTTTCAGAGAACGCAAAGAGCGACATGTCAAAGACCTGGAGGCCAAACTGGCCTCACTGGAGGCCACTCAGCACCTGACAGCATCAGAGAATGAGAAGCTCAAGCGTGACCTGCAGAAAATGAGCACCGAGAACGAAATACTGCGCGCCACCTCGAGCGTACAGGGGCAGAATGCCTCCATGTCGCCCGCAGCCGCCGTAACCACCACGACAGGACCTATGCACTACAACCCCACCGACTTCTACTCGGACTTGCTGGCAAACCACGCCAACAAGACACCGAGCCATCGCGTGGTAGAGTCCGAGGCAGGCGAGCGATTGCTGGCGGCGGGTGCCACGTGGGATTTCATCATCAGCCACGAATTATTCAAGAGAGGGTTAGTAGACGTCGGTGATGTCAGCGAGCGGTTGAAGTCACAGGCCAAGTGCGACGGGCAGGGGCCCGTCTTCGAAGAGCGTGCCATTATTAAAGCAATCAACGAAAGCGTCGCTAGCGGGAGCGACGAGCTAATATGAGCAGCATGGCGATGTTGTAAACGCTTACGGTCGCTACGTTGGAAACGACGAGACGAATCAGTACCTACCTATGTCCTTTCAACTATGCCCTTGGAGTGGTTATAGGGACGCGGAGTTTTTCACGGGGCATCGGTCGATGATTGGGACGGGGGCATTGAGCTACACTATGTTTTCTCTTCTTTGAACTTTACGGCACACGCCCGAAATGATATCCCCTGGAGTTGCTGACCACTTGTCCAGCTGCTCAGATCTTTGTGGCTGGAAGCTTATTGCCTCTACAGCAGCATGGAGAGAAAGCGCCCGGGGTAACCACGCTTGTAAATCGTGCTGTATTCGCAGTCTTGAGGTAAATATTGGCTGAGTCGATTTGGACCGAATGCCTGGTTTTAAAATATGGTGTGGTTTGGTGTCTTGCAGCATGCGGTATTTGGCGTGGGACCCAGATGCAGGGACTCTTTTGACTTTTTCTTCTTCTTGCTTCTTCTTCTTCTTCACGGTATCGGTGTTCTGCGGTTTTGTTTGTTGAGTGGTTTTACTCGATACTCGGAAATATATTCCAGCTCTCACGGCCGGAAGAAGGAACTCCTGGGCCTAGACTGCGGACGCGGATAAGGCGCGGGCGGGCATCTTGGGATTTAGGGAACTGGGACTTGGGACTCGGCGGCTTGGTTGATTGGCTTTCTTGATTTTACTTTTATTCTGTTGTTTAATCCGCATTGTGGGAAAAATGGGGAGTACCATACTGCATGCATGTGTTTTTACATGGAAAAATATAAATACCTGAGTCAACGCTTGGAGCCATCTCGACATGTCTCGTCGAGCCATTCTGTAGCCCTGGAGTGACGAGTACGCTCGCGGGGAGCTCTACACTCTCCCATCTTATCTCAGCCCAAGGCCCGGGCATGACGGATTCGGAGACGCGAGTACTCGAACGCGGCCAGCGCAGTCTTCCTCCTCCTTTTACTATATAGCCCAAGTAAGTAAGTATGTAGCTAGCCAAGCACAGCAGCTCAGTCAGCGTCCATGCCCGACCCGAGTAAGGACCTGAAACTAGTCTTCATCATGCGACGCTATGCGGACCAGGCAGATTCGCATCTACTACATGTCCCTACCTACATCCCCCAGATCAGTGACCACTCACATTGCTATGCCGAGCCAGGTGCTCTCCCGAGAGTTATTCCTACCGCAATGCAATGTTGATGTGATCAAGTCGACCTGGGCAGCAGGCAGACAGACCAAGGTGGCCCCCTGATGAGCAGACAAGTCAACAGACAAGTCAATGCACATCAGACCGCGCGTGCAGGTTCAGGAGAAAGGACCAACCCAGCTAACCCAGCTACTGCACTTACTCAGTAGATAGGACGGCCCGAGACAGCATCACTGCCCACCAGGTAAGTAAGCAAGCAATTGATCATTACCAACGGATGCTGCCCACACCATCACCAGTTAGCGCTGGTGTTTCCGCGAGACCAAAAGAGCCGCGCTGGCTATTGAAGACAGCCACCCTCTACAGCACACCTGCACACCTGCCTGCCCATCAGTATATATGCGTTGCCATGGACCCCACGCTCGCTTTAGAGAATGTAAACCTATTGGCGGATCAAGTCCGAGACCTTATGTATATGACTCGTTATCCCTGAAAGATTCCTGGAACGAATCGTGGATACCCCCTGTTTGGCGACCAGAGAGAGGGGGGGGCCTTCTCGAGGACGACGATTGTGGATGATGTTATGGGGATGACGGCGAATGCCGAGCATACGTAGAGCAACCTGCCCGGGAGCATGTGCGACTAAGTCATCATGAAGTTTCGTTCCTATGTTGCATGCTGTTACGACTGCTTGAGAAACCAACCCGGTGATTACAGGTCTTCTCCAGAATCCCAAGCAAAGGCCTCCGTCCGTCGAATCGGTGTCAGCCACTCTTCAAAGCAGTAAGAGCCTCGTTTGTTTTGGTCAAGGGATTGACTGATACCTAAAACCATGCCTACTTATCTCTACCAGCCCAAGTAAGCATAGCCAATTGCCCCTCCCCCTCCCACATCCACAGAATGATTTACTCGTAACCGCTTAACTCCTGATCTATCCGACTATAAGTGGTATCTCAAACATTTGTCCTTGTCCGCAGCCTCCCACCATGCTATCCCACGCGCTACCAATACAACACATGTCTTCGCAGAAGCTTGCCTGATCTTGTCGACACATCAATAGGACAGCCGAGTGAGCCCACAATCCTCCTTGCCTTCTTCTGTGGCACTTCCGTTGTCTATTGCATGTTCCCATCGTTTGCTCATGAGCGCCTGCACGCAGCCATTTCGGCTCCTTCGTTGGCGCCTGTGCCAGTGTTGTGCCATCGGCTTCAGGTCCTCCTTTACTCATCACGAGAACCCTTCAGACGTGACATTGACCATCCTTCTCGCAACCTCGAGGATCCTGGCGACCGTCCTAATTCACCTTCTTTCCGTCCCCAGTATGGTTCGTCTCCTTTCCAGAAGTGACCTGCTCCTTGCCCTCAACATAGGGATGCTTGATCGTAAGACACCAAATATCCAAGTAGTCGCAGATCGTCACGATGACGTCAACAACGAAGCTGCCGTAGACACCGGCCGCCATGCCCAGCATGCTGAACATATAAGCGACCTGGTACACACCGTCACCTAGGGCACTGGGCCAGCCAAACGTCCAGCCAAGGTGTGACTGGAGGATGGGGCCGAGCGAGTCGACAACACCAAGTCCTAGTGGGATCACGAGCACGTTCCAGTAAGGGAAGCGAAGTTTGACTAGGTGTGCCGTGATCATCTGGCCGACGCTGTAGGCATTGACTAGGCCACAGAAAAGGACGAAGGGTACAAGATGTTGGGTGCGAATGATGGGCTGGAGCCACAGGTAGGCCACGACCAGAGCCCAGGTTCCAAAGAACGGGAGCAGACCCTTGAGGGCGCCACGGCTGCGGTCGCCCCGTGCACGTCGCGCCTTGATGACATTGCGCGCGCTCTCGACAGTGTTCAAGACCAGCACGATAGTGCCCTGTACCATGTACCACTGGGTAAAGCTGAAATCATAGATGTAGTCAGGAACACCCAGAGATTTAGGTACACCGAAGTATTCCAGCATCGACTGTTGCCAGAAGCTAGCGCCGCCCATGTAGCCCGTGAGAGCGTGGACACTGACCAGGATCAGGACACCCTCGACGGGTCCGTTGACTATGCCGAGCGTCAGGGTCTTGGTGTGGTACTCATCCCAGGTCTGCACATAGAAGGTAAGCAGCGAGGCGAAGAGGGTCGCGACTGTGTACCACGACTGGCCCATGTTCTGACTCCCGGCGAAGAGCAGTACCCCGAGCGACGTATTCAGGGCGTCAACACCGTGGTCGAAGAGCTCGCCAAGGGGGCCGCTCTGGTGGGTCCGGCGCCTGTTTGACGCAAGAAACATTAGTTGGTTGACAAGCGCCGGACATGGCAGCTGGGCCGCCAGTGCAGTCCGGAAGGGTTCAAGAAGCCACTCACGCCTGTGTTCCGTCGACGGCATCGAAGGTCTGGTACAGGAAGAGGCCCAGAGCCCAGGAGTAGTAGACCCAGGGCGGGCAGTCCTGGTCGAGCGAAGGGTTGTACCAGAGCAGGGTGAAGAAGTTGGCGACGATGAACATGAAGCCGGTCAAGGTGATGAGGTTCGGGGCCATGGACATGGGGAAGCACTTGATGACGACATTTGTGTAGAAGGGCTTCAGAATGTACTTTGAGGTGAGCGAGCGATCGACGGCCGAGTACTTGTACTGCTTGAGGTTTGGCAGGCGCTCCTGACGCACGTAGACCATGTTGACGGTTGGATGTTATTGAAATGGAAGCGCGTGTCTACTTGGCTGGGCGAGGCAAAAAGTCCAGAAAGAGAATCGAAACATTTTTCCATTAAACAAACACGTCATTCGAAGAAGATAAGATCAGTCGTACTCCATACGAAACCATTAACCCGCTGCTTTTCGCTTGGGCCTAACCTGGTTGGGTTAGATTAGGAAGGTAGGTAGGTACTTGGTGACATTGTCACATTCATCACATGCAATTAATAGGTAAGTACTTGAGTACTTAGGTACCTGGTTAATGACCTCCTGCACTCGATGAGACAGACCGACCCCCGAATGCATCTATAGTAAGTAGTCAAGACGTCGATATCAATATCCATTGGTCTATTCGCTGTCCCTTATCCATTTTCGAGGCCCCGGGTTCTGCTGGTGCTGGTGCTGGTGCTGATGCTGGTGCTTCCACCGCAGCCCGAAACTTCCATCACCCAACGGCTCGAATCCGATATCTGAAGATGCATGTTTTGGATGAGAAGACAACTAGACCTCGCTTGGTCATATTTTGCTGCATGAAAAAACGCCCTCCCAAGACCTGTCATTAGGCAACCGATGCCACCACCATCGCCGCCACCTTCTCTTCTTCGCTGCGCACCGTGATTTTCGTCGTCACGCCAGACTTGGATGAGTATGCCATCCTGATGGTCGCCACCACGCGCCCGCCGAGCACCGTCTTGCCCAGAAGTTTGAGTTGATGTGTTGTCTGGTTGATAGGCACATCCGTTCCTTCCAGCGCTTGCAGTGAAAGTGTCTTGGCCAATAACTCCGTTGCCTCTGTCCGAGTGTTAGTTGGCCTCTTGGCTTGCCCCCTCTCTCTCGTACTGACTGACGTACCTGCAATACTGTTGACGCCCGAAAGCTGTAGTGTCTCCTCAGCCTCTTCCCCGGAGGCACCCACCTGCTCCCAGATATGGGCAAAGTTGCCGGCAAAAGCAGGAACCACGTAATCACTCCCTGCAAGGTCGAAATCCCCGACCTCGTACTCGTCGTCGTAGCCCGTGTCCTCAGGCTCATTGGTCGACGGATCAATCTCCTTGCTGGTGAACTTGAGGATATTCGAGAACGAACTCGTGGGCATCGACCCTTCACCATTGGCCTTCTTGAACGCCACGTACACCTTGCCGGGCTCATCCGTGGGCAGCTTCTCCGCCTGGATGATGAAGACTTCCTCGAGTTCTTCCTCGTCGGCTGGAATCGCGACCACCGACACATTTTCGAGTACCGTAGCAGGAAGTGTGTTCTTGACCTCGTATTGCAGAACAATGTGCTCCTTGAAGATATGCTTAACGACCGAGACGACGTACTCAGTTTCGGCCTCTGTCAGCTCAACCACAGGCGACGACTTCAGCACGCTGCCGAACTCCTTCATCTCCGGGATGGCCATGAGCTCCTGAGCATACTTTTGAGCGGCAGCAACGGCTGAAGCTTGTGCGTCGGCGCCGCTCGGTGCAGCCTTCGAAGGACCCGTCTTTGGCGGCTTGAGGGATGGCGTAGTGGCGGTAAGCTTCTTGGTGCGGTCTTCGGCATCTGCCTCTTCCCGAGTAACGACGGGAATCTTGCTGATGTCGAAAGCCGAGTCAAAGGTAGACTTGTCATCTGACGTTACGTACATCACGAGCTGGTGCTCGAAATACGGCAGTGAAAACATGTTTTCTTTGATGTTGTTAGCAAAACGTCTTGAATGCGGGCCGGGTCTCTCGACATACCGTTCTTGATGAAGCGCTCGGCCGTGTCGTCTTCCTCGTGCATCAGTCTCAGGTTGAGAGCAGCACGGTCTCGCACCTCGTCATCGACATCGTCCAAGCATCTTGTCAACAGCACATCAACACTTCGCTTCACCTCCGGATCCTTCTGACCAACTCCAAACTTGGCCAGGGCAGTGACAGCCGCAGCTCGTACTATGGCGTTCTCCAACACCACACGGTTGTAGATATAGCGAATGTACTTGGTGGGTTGTGACGTCTTGGGTCCCTCCAAACCCAGGAGGTGCAAGATTCGCACAGCTAGCTTCGTGAACTCGCAATCCTCAATGAATTCGCAGAGATGGGCCAGCGCGTCCTCCTTCGACTCGGGCACAAATTTGATCAGGTCGAACATGCTCTCAACGACAGCTCTCTTAAACTCGTAACCACCCTCGTCCCGCAGTATGCCACTGAGGAAGGCTAGCATGCCCGCCTGCTTGCTGGGGAACTTCAAGCAGAGAGTCCGAATAGCCTCCACAATGGTAATCTTGAACTCGTCGGTGATCTCGGACATGAAACCAGTGATCTGCTTCATTAGGCGGTCTACGCTGGCTTCGTTGCCCGTCTTCAAGAGTGTAGTGATGGCAAATGTAGCAATGGATCGGTTGCTGTTCGAGATCAAAAGCTCAATATCCGGATTGCAAACATTGACAGCTTGAGGTTTGAAAGAGGCGAAATTGTGAAGGATGCGGAGAGCAGCAAATTTGGTGACGGCACGGGGAGACGAGAGGAACAGTTGTAGAACATGGACGGCCTGGGTCACCTCGGCGTCTGTCACATCTCTCATGTCGCAAATAGCCTTGGCAGCCTCGAAATTCACCATCTCGCTCTTGTGGCGCAGCCAACCATCCAACAGCGACATCATTGGCTTTCTGAGCTGGGGGTCGTCCTCGGCGAGTTGCGCGGCTAGTCGTACTAGCATCACAGTGGCGGCGGGACTCTTGACAGCGCCTGGCGTGCCGAACTGCTGCACCATCTTGACAAGGGCCATCTTGTCGTGCGATCGCATCTGGTATAGGAGGCCGATGGCATGGTACTGGGTCATGGTAGAATTATTGACGGGCATGGAGCTGGAAGATGACGAGAAGCCCAGAGAAAAGCCACTAGATGACTTGGTAGAGGCAGCAGCTTCTTGCGTCTCGGACTGCCACCGCCGGACGACATCCTTGGCGATAGGGAGGAGGTGATATGAGGAAACGAGGGCGGCCGAGGAGACGGATGGGTTCTTGTCGACGATTGCTGTCTTCATAACACGTTCAATGGACTGGACTGTAGTAGACTGGAAGGTTAACCAGTGTTAGCAGGAGGACCAAACCAATCCGCAATCTCCCAACGAGCCCAAACCTACATCGATAATGCGACACAAGGCTCGGATAGCATTTGGTCTGTAGATTGCGTCGGTGCTTCCTCCGGTATCTTTCATAATGGTACTTGTGACCATGATGATGTCCTCTGCCGAAGATGCCAGCTCCTTGATGACAAGGTGGACCATTTGGCGTAAGCTGGCATCTTTGTTCTGGAAGAGTTTCGAGATGCCGAAGAAGAGGGTTGTGGCTTCGTTGGTCGGGAACTTCTCGCCCGTGTACAGGAGCAGGGCGATCTTGGTGAGGAGGATACGACATCTTCGAGGCTGGATGGGCGAGCTGTTGAATAGTCGAGCTGCAAGATCACTTTAGCCATGCGTCTTCGACGATGCCCGACGAGGCCTGTAGTGGGGGAGAGAATGGCTGTCGGCATGTCGACACCAAGGAGCAAAGCGACTCCGACTCAATTGGCTACGCACCTTCTTGAAATACCTGGGTCCGGTCTACCTTGACCAGACCAAGATCTGCGTCTTCGTCTTTCTTGCCGTAGCTCATTTTGGGCGAGGGTACGGCGGACAATGGTAGCGACGAAGGTTGGAGAAGTGGTGTGGCTTTTGAATAGGATTATCTGGTGAATTAGGTCCTTTTGGTGTTGAAGAGCAGCCGCGACAGTTGTCCATTCGGGGGATGTGGACCCACCATCCCAGCCCATCCCATCCCATTACGTTGCACCCAATCACCAGGCATAAATTCAATCCACCATTAGCCTAAGTAATTACTTAAGCAAGTACTCACCTTTGCTGTACCTTGTATGCCGCCATCAGTCCATATGTGTGTGTGATGTGCAGATTCATCAGACTTGCGAGGTTTAATTGATGGATGCGACATTAGATCTATTTAGATCTATTTAGATCTATTTAGATCTAGCTTTTGCATCTAGCCAGCCATGGGACTGTCCCAAAAGCTCAGTGGGATCTGGGTGCTACTTGAACAAGCTTCATAACATTGGCGAGATAGCCTGTTGCACCTCCATATTTTCGCACAACTTCATCAAGCTCCACATCCGAGATCTTCGCTTTTCTCTTTCTCCCAATCAAGGCAGTGTTTCTGGTACTGGGGATGCGGAGCATCTCCGTCTCGACCTCCCATCCACAGTCATCCGCAATACCAGAGACCCAGGTGACGAGTGAAGCGTATGCCGAGTGTGACTTGTCCTGGCCCTTTGGCATAGGAGCCCTGTATTTCGCCCCTGCGAGATCGTGGCTACAACAGGGAATCATCATAAAGGGGCATTCAGATATCGCTGCAAGAATAGGAGTCCATGGCGTCAACTCGTCTGCATGGTTGGAAATAATGAACGTGCCCTTGGGGAAGAGCCCATCATGGAATAGGCTATTTCGATCGAGGTCGGGTGGGTCATGATCAAGGTAATCCCCCAGCTCCTCCTTCGCCGTTATGATCGACGGTAGGAGAACATGTTCCCGCAGACAGGGCAGAGCGTCCAGATCGGATGTTGCTTCACCCTTGGCATTGTAATTTCCCCAGGACTTCCGTTTCCTGGCATCAAACCCCCATCCCCGATAGCCCTCTTGCCTCAGCAAGTACACGAGCAGTCCGTTGCCGCAGCCAATGTCAACGAAGCCCGGGAAAGCGTCCTTTCGATACATCTGTCTCCAGAGCTCAATCAGGAAGGCTGCAATACCTAGATCCTCAAACACATGCTTGGTGGGGTCGGTTACCTCTGCCCAGGTGTCCATCAGCCTGCGTGCGTACTTCTCCTTCAATCTGGCATACGTGGTCTGCATAGTGACCTGGGGTACGACAACATCATGGTGAACGCGCTTGACGTAGCCTATCGTCGTGCCTTGGCCATGCTTGTGAAGGGTTGATAGGAGATGAAAAGCCGTCCTCACCAACTTTGGCGAGCATTCTACATCGTCGAAGAAACAATAGTGAGTAGAGACTCGACCTGTGTTCTTGCCGCGGTTCCACTCATGCAAGAAAGCGACACCCCGAACAGCCGGGTGATAGAAGGGCATTTCAGATGCCGAGGAGACATGCGGAACGTAGACGACCATGGACTGCTCGTTGTCATCTGGCTGACGTCTGTGATAGAATAGACAGGTCTGGTCAAGAGGCTGGTCCCGCCGAGGATTTCGCGGAATTAGTCTTCGGACCAAGCTTTGTTCCAGGTCGAAACCGGGGAAATTGGCAGGCCGTGGCAGCACCGACACCGAGTCCAACGCATCATCCGGGACGCTTCCGTTCTCGTAAAGCAGGTCTGCCCGGAAAAGCCAAGATGAGTTGATATTTGGGTTGCGGATGAGGTTCATCATTACCTCGGTGAAGGCGGTAGGGTTAAAGGTGCAGGCGTGCCAGAAAAGGGGGGTCCACGGCGCTCCAGGGACGTCCTGGATGACTGGCGAGGCATCGCTTCCATACTGTGTTGGTTCAAACCTCATTACGGATTCCTACCATTCCGTATGTGTGTGTGTGTGTATGTGTGTGTGTGTGTATGTGTGTGTGTATGTGTGTGCATGTGCTTTCTTTTTGACTTTGCCATCCTTCTACATAGATGCGGCTTTTTGCAAAAACCGAGTTCACTAGGTAGGCAGACCCACCCAGGTCGAGGCTGGTCACACGAGATTGACGGCGAGCGATACAGAACAACACGGCGACATGATGTCCCTCAGGTTGCGTAATTGGGGAGAGAGAACATGAGTCAATCCTTGGGGAGAGTCTTCTATTTAGAGCTATGAGTCAGGGCATAGTGCAGAGGCTGGCAATTGTCTTGTTGAACCAGGTGAGCTGAAGGACCTCAACTCTTGGTCCCACCGCTCTGAGGCCTGAGGTGCGAGTACAATACTGTCCTACAGTACCTACTGTACTTACTCTCCCACCGAGCGCCACCCAAGCCCAAGCCCAAGCCCAAGCCCGAGCCTAAGCCCAAGCCTTGCTTGCCCAGAAGTCTGCCAACCAACTGCCATCCATCCCCAGTTATCTCCTCCGATCCATCCACACCACACCTACCCACCAACAACAACGGGCAACTCTGAATAAGGAACCATTCCAGCATCAACATTCTTCTTGTCCACTTTTCGCGACATCAACTATTTCTTCCACTTTTCTCCCCATTCTCACCTTTCACTGCCAAACAGCAAACTCCGTACTACACCACACCGCCGCAACATCTAATCAGCCTTCTGCGAGACCTCATCCGTCGGTCGCACTACTTCGAGCCCCCTTCAATACAAAACCCTTTCCCCAGACTACCCCGGAAAAGTCGCTTTATATGTCCATCGAAAACCTCAAGACCTACGGTGAGTCGCTAGCATTCCATCACTATCATCCGGTGCCACTTTCTACTGCGTTGGGCTCTTTCTCTGCCCCCATGCCGTATAAGGCGTTATCCAACCCGTCGTCCCCCCAAACCTGGGATGATTGTGTCATCGCGATGACTGACAAAACTCTTTCGTACAGACCCCTTCGCCGAAGCCGACGAGGATACCGGAGAATCCAAACAGGCACAAAACTACATCCATATTCGTATTCAGCGTACGTACAGCCATTCAGCGCGACGCCCTTTGGTTTATACATCTCACGTGCAGCAAATGGGACGAGGCCGTCTCAATCTGACAAGCCCCTCTCATTGATCAAATACCCCACTACAACTTGCATCATCCAGCATCTCCAGGGCTCCCCTTCCCCGAACCACCCCCGTACTTAGCTAATGACATTCTTACTTTAGAGCGCAATGGACGTAAGACCCTGACCACCGTTCAGGGCTTGCCCAAAAAATTTGACCAGAAGAAGATTCTCAAGGTCATCAAGAAGAAGTTTGGTGAGTTGTCTCCTTTGCCCAATCTGTTGGTCCTGCGCTCTAACTCTGCTCCGCCATCTAGCTTGCAATGGCACCATTGTCAACGACACCGAGATGGGTGAAGTGATTCAGCTCCAGGGTGATCAGCGCAAGGATGTTCAGGAGTTCCTCGTCGACAAGAAGGAGGGTCTAGAGCTTGATCCCAAGACCATCAAGGTCCACGGTTTCTAAGCCTGTGTTCAGTGCCCCCGTTGCGTCTCGGTCTGGAGTCGTCATCTATCTCGTCACGGTCCTATCGCGCCTGTATTGCTACTTGAGGGCTGGGCAGCGTTGTCTCGCTAGCCTGTGTAGGGCAGTGGGTGCCGCTGGCTAGCCGTTTAACTGCCAGCGGGCACGGTTATGATCATTGACGAGAGGCGTTACTTTCACGGACATGGTACGGATCCGGCATGATACCCCCCCCTGTTGATACCACAGGACTTTTACGGAATGGCTTCGGGAGTTCTTGAGATTTCATGCTCAGCGTATTCGGCTTGCTCCGCTTCGGCAATACGTTTGGCGCTTTGCAGTGACAACCCGAGAGTTGCTTGACAAGTGGCTTACGTGCCTCTCTTTTTTTGATCCTGCAAGCACGTCATCTAGGTATGAATGAAAATACAGAAATGAATCTCTGGATCGTGGGCGTCCCCATTCTTGATTGAAGCCGGGGAGTACTGCCCTTGCATCTTGATATAAGCTGTGTAATCTGCAACATAACACGCCTAAAGTGTCGGGGTATATACGTAAACTGTAAGGGAATCACCAAATGCGACAAACGCCATGACCCCCTCCCTGCTCATGAAAGCGCCCCCGAATGTTACCCGGTACCAACCAACGCCTCGAGGTCAAACACAGCAAATCGTAGATGAGAGTAGGTAGACGTGCTAGGCACAGCGGCAAGCAGCTACAGCCCGTCCCTGTCGCGCACATCCAGCACTTTGACGACGATCCAGCCGCCGAGTTCGGCGGCCTTCTGCAGGACGCCAAAGAGCGGCACGTCAGGGTACTCGACACGGTTCACGTGGTGATGGAAGAGCAGGGCGGCCATGCTGATGAAGCTGGCGATGGAGAAGACGCTGATGCTAGCCGAGGTCTCCTTGCGGATGTTGATCTTGCGCTGCGAGACGTGGTAGCAGGCCGTCAGGGTCGTGGCGATGCCGACCCAGGCCGGCAGCAGCATCGAGGGGTCGTCGCCGCCCCCCCAGGAGGTAGACGGTCCAGCTCGACACGTAAAAGTAGATGCCCGTGAGTGTCGCGAGGCGGACAATGGTCGCTTGCGGTGTGTAGTTGAGCAGCCAGCGGGACATAAGGCAGTCGGTAAAGATGAAGGCTAGATAGGCTCCGGCGCCGCACTATAGTTTTCGAGAGAAATGGTCACATATTAGCTGGGGACTGGAGGAATGGTGAGTGGCTTTGCTTGGTGGACAGAGCGCGGCGTATAGATAGTAGACAGATGGCTCCAGAAACTACGTACCCATATCATAGACAGCGCCGTCTCGGTCAACCTCAGCCTCTGCTCAGTCCTGACCTGCCTGCGCACCGGATCGGATGACGATTCCAATATGCCACTGTGGCCACTGCCATAGTCGGAGCCCAGGAACTCGGCAACGTTGCGGCTCTGGAGGAAGTCGGATATCAGGAAGCGCAGGGCGCACCGCAGACCCCACCACAGGGCAGGCGCAATGGACAGAAGTCGGCAGATGAAGAGGAACGGGTGCCAGACGCGCGGCACATTGAGGACGACGGCGACGCGGGGCTGCATGAAGCCAGCGGCGACGATGGGGGGAGGGTTACGCTGCCGGCTATTCTTGCTGCTGGGGTTCTCGTCGTGGGGTGAGGTGCGTGATATCGTAGCGTAGCCATCTTGTTTTTGTGATGGCCGTGGTTGCTGCTGCTCGTAGCAAGACGACGACGGGGCGTTCTGATGGTGGCGGTGGTTTTTGGTTGGGTGGGCGTGGGCGTGGGCATTGCTACTGCCACTGCTACTGCCGTTCGGCCGCGATGTCCAGGACGGCGGAAACAGGGTGGCCATCAATCGGCCGGCCGGGCAAGTAGGGGACTGCCGAACCCGGGGGGGAGGATGTTTGTGGTTGGGAAGTTTTCCCAGATCTTGTGTGGTAGCAGCAAAGTCCAAATGCAACCCAATGACAACGTCGGTTCACTGACTGGAGGATCCCGGGGAATATGCGGGTATGTAAAAGGTGAGAGAGAGCACCAAGATTGACAATAACACGTTATCCGGAAAGAATCAAGAAGAAAGGGACAGTATACATACAACTTCATCCTTAAGTACTTCTCATATATCCATGGGCAAAGCAAGGTCCCCCAAACTGAATCAAGTTGAATTGCAAATGGGCAGCGCTAATAAGCTGTGAGGTCATTCCGTTTTACCCCCAATCCACCAGCCCTGGGCCCTGGGCTTTGGGAGTTAGTATTATTAATATTATTTATTGGCTGATTGATTGATTGCTTGATTGATGGACGGTCAGAGCCTCTGAGGTTGAAGTTGAATTGACTTGAACCTTAAGGAACAAGGGGGGATGGACGTTCATTGATTGGTTCGGCCTTGATTGTCATTGGCCGCCTTGTGTCTTTCTTTACATCTAGTATGTAACCTACTTAGTTAGTGCTCCATCTTATTTTTTATTTTATTTTTTCTTCTTTCTTTTCCTTCCAAGGCTGAGCCGAGAGGAGGTGGAGAGTGACAGAGTGACAGCTCCCTCTCTGCTCATTGATTGATCAAGGAGACTCTTCTGGAGACTCCAAGCTCCAATTGATTGGCTTTGCTTGTCTTCCCTGAGGAACTAGAAAGTCTGATACCCTCGAGGCACTCCATGCACTCACTCAGACAGCTCTAGGTTAAAAAGCTCTCCGCGTGCGTGCTTGGAGCTTCGAACTACGCTCGACCCTTTCCACGGTTATTCGAACCCTCGACGCGAGCGAAACTCCCCCTCCCTCCCCTACATCCTCCTACCATGGCTACCAAGCAGTTTACTCGGCTTCTGCAGCCACCGCTCCGCGCCTCCATACCAGCTTACAGAGCGACAACGCCCGGTTTGTGCCTCGGATATAGCAGTAGTAGCAGTGGCAGCAGTGGCAGCAGTGGCAGCAGGAGTAGGATATGCGCCACCGCATCGACGACATGTTCGTCCACCCGTGGCTTCAGGACCATGTCCTCCCCCCTCCGAGCCAAGCCTGCCCCGAGATACAACCGCTATAAGAAGAGCGAGGACCCTACGTCCAGGTCGCTAGAGCTCGGTATGGAGAATCTCGTCTTCCTCCTTCCTCAGACCCTCGTGGCGCCGCCCCTCTCGCGGTATCCGCGGTCGCCCATCAAGTTCCTGCAGATGGCCTGGATCGCCAACTTCTCGCGCGCCTGGAACTATGCGTCGCTGCTCCTCTTCAAGATCGCCTCCAAGCCCGACTGGAAGACCCGGCCGCTGTTCAAGATCCGCCGCGGCGCCATCGTGCCCACCGCCAAGGCCCTTCACCTCGAGATGAACGAGGCGCTCGCCCGCGGCGACAAGGACACCCTCCGCCGCATCTGCATCAACGAGCTGTACCAGAAGCTGGCCGGTACTATCGACGCGCGCCCCCGCGGTCACCGCGCCGAGTGGGAGTTGGTCAAGTACCGCAGCGCCCTCTCGTACCCGCGCATCGCCGAGGACAAGATCGGCCTCATGCCCACGCCCAACGGCACCCAGAAGGCCTACCGCCAGGCCGTCGTCTCCATTGCCAGCGTCCAGCGCGTGGTCCGTCACGTCCCCAACCAGGCCGAGCCCGTCGTCACGGAGAAGCCCGTGCTCGAGCACATCGTCCTCTCCTCCACCGTTGACCACACCAACACATATGAGCAGAGCGCCTGGAGGATCTGGGGCACACTGCAGGAGTCTACTCTCGAGAGCTATCTCGATGCCAAAGACGCGGAAGATTGGATGGCAAAAAACCCTCGCAAGTAGGGATCAGGGGATGGGCGCGGCTAGAGGGACCTTGTCTGGGCGGGGTGACCAGATAGAGAACGAGCGAGGTTGAAGAAAGATAGGTGAAAGGGCTATGTATCATATATAGAGGTCGGCTGTTGTACAAATCTTGTAACTGTATGGGCGGTGCGTTGTCGAAACTACAGGACTAGTACCTACTCAAACCATGACACAATAGTAAAATGAGTAACTTCTACCAAGTAAACACTACCCCGGGGCTTCCAAGGCATGGCTTAGATGATCCATCGGAACTGGCTGTAGAACAACGATGGCCCTACGGCTTCACCTAGCAAAGAGGAGGGGGTCGGGATGACCCCCTCGATGAGAAACCTGTCTTCCAAGGTCCATGAACTACTGCTCTCAAGGCAAACATAAACATAGAGACATATATGTCTCGCCCCTGTCATTGCCATCTGAGCCATCAATGATAGTTGTGCTGGCACCGTTGGGTGTCTGATGCCTCTAGATGGTTATACTAGCTACCGTATCGCTACTTCTACCCGCCAAGATACCAGTTCCTCTCGTTCCGTCGCCAGCCATCCTGCCGATACCCAGCTGGGAAGCGTCGGAAATCGCAGTCACGGAGACACATTTTTGGAGCTTATGACACTAGTTCTAGAGATGCGAGCGCTCACGGTCTGGGGATGCCAGTCGGTCGAAGCGAACGAGATCCCATCATGGCTCTCCAATGGGCAACCTGCTCTTCTTTAGTATTAACTTGCCGCTTCCCAACTTGTACTCCGCAGATACCTTCTATTACACATCATAAACTCTCAGGGGCTTCGCTAGAATGGAAATAGCCCACTGCAATATCGCTGATGAGGAATTTGTTGCCTCTGAGTTGTGGTCCCAGAACTTAACGTGACCCTACCATTTCAACTCCATGTCTATGACTGGAGATTTCCAACTATCGCCAAAGCTGCCACTCGTCCTAGTCTCTCTTTGAACACCCACGCTCCTCGCACACTCGGGTCTTTCATGTACTGGGCATGCGGCTGACATGACTCCTTCCGTGTGACATCCGACCTGCTCTACATCAACCCCCCAGCCCCCCAACCCCCCCTCACGAACTCGTTCAGTCCGCTTCCCCGTATTCCCCGACCTTCGATCGTCTCGCCACCCTGCCTTCGGCAATCTTGTGGCTCAGAAGAACTTGCCGGTGGACTTCGAAACGCCCACCTCCTCACGCTGGACGCTGACCGAGTTCGCGTCGTCGTCGTTGTCGGTTCGAGAGTCCGACCCGATGAGAGGTCTGTCCAGGGCGTCGAAACGGTGGCCTCTCTTCTTGGCCAGCAGGTACTGGACTGTCAATCTCGCGCCCAAAGCTAGGAAGCCCCATATGAGCCCGCCAAACGGAGCGGCCACGAAGGCGCCGAAAGCACCCCAGTCGCCGGTGTACAAGCCTTGCTCGAGCAGAATCAGGTCGGCGCCGAGCTGAGCGTCGCCATAGTAGACCGTGCCGAAGATGAAGACGGTGAGAATGCCACCGAGGCCGCCAACGAGGACCTCGAAGCCCCGCCACCAGTAGAAGCGGTCCATCAGGCCAAGGACCAAGACTGGGATGGTGGCAGCCGAGAGCAGATCTGAGATGAGGTAGATCTGGAGGATGCTTGGGGCCTTGAGCGCGATGACGACGACGGGCGCGAAAACAGCCACTACGGCACCTCGGATCCACCATATATTGAGCCGGTTCCGGAACAAGTCGTTGGAAGCGGTGGACACCATGGCGGACTGGAGACTGTCGAAAGCGGCGGTGCTCATCGTGACGGCCATCACGAGAATGATCCCTACGACCCAGTTCGGCAGCCGCTCGAGCAGTAGGAAGAACGCAATGGAACCGTCTTGCGGCGGGTCACCGGGCCAGGCACCCGACCAAGCAGCGATCAGACCGGTACAGCCTACGAGCGTCAGCACGATCAGAATCACCACCATAGCGATGCTGATGCCAACCCAGAGATCCTTGTCGGTCTTGGAGGCGAAGGTACGAAGCCAGAAGTTGGACAGGAAGAAGTCGTTGGTCAAGATGGCAACGGGCAACATGTAGAGGAGCTGCCAGCCGAGGAGGTTCGGCTCGAGCAGGCCGGAAGACTCGATCAGTTCCCGCTTGATCTCCGCCTTGGCTCCGATTGTGATTGTAGCAATGATGATCAGCAGCACGATCATGGCGCCTTGTATGTTATCGGTAAGGAAAGAGATCCGGAACCCTCCGATTGCTGGCCGCGAAGAGATGGTCAGCACGGGATTCCTAGGTTGGCAAACGAAGCAACTTGCAGGTATAAATCGTCGTCACGACACATTCCACGATGATGACCGGCAGCTCGTCGACGCCAGTAAGCGCATTGATGACTTGCCCAATCGCCGACAGCTCCGCTACCATGTAGAGGAACAATGTGACGAGCGTCAGGAAGCTCAAGTAAAGCGCGGTGACAATGCCGTATCGCTGCCTTGTCCACTCCGTGAGAACAAACCCCTCGGGGCACTTCCTCCGGATGACGGGACCGAGCGCGGCAAAGACGATCAGCGGCAGAGACGTGGAGATGGCATAAACAATGACGCCCTGAAGACCAGCCAACGTAGCCAGCTGCGGGTATGAAAAGAGAATTCCAGAGCCCAGGGCTGAAGATTCACACAAAGCATGCAACGTTAGCAAAACCAGAACCAGGGAAAAAGAAAACAAGGGGCTGTTCAGAGCGGCAGCACTTTTCCCACGCAAGCATTAACTTGATCGAGTAATTACGGTACAATCTCAGCTTCATCTCCACAGGCCCCTTTCTCGATCTCCTTCCTCGCGTGGCGGTGGACACCACCGGGAAGGTTGGATCAAGGCAGGGACCGTTTCGAATCTGCGCCCGTAGTGAGCCGCGGCCTTCTGCCTCTCCCTCCAACCTTGACAGGTTGGCTGTTCAAGGAGAGTGAGGGAGAGACAGAAGCCCTCTTCATCTTGGGTACGAACCTATTGGTCAGTTTGCGCATGTCGACGCCGTCACCCTAAACCTCGTACTGATCTTGCTCATCCGGGTGGTCCTCAAAGTCGCCGCATTTTCTGCGCACGCAGGCGTTCGGGATATCGATACTTTTCATCAAGCTGTGCTACCGCTCGGGGGGTCTCGCCAACGAGATGATTCGCTTGGGGGTAAGCCAACATAGCTTCGCCTCTACTCACCGGCGGCGATGAAGTTGAGGGCCAAAGGAAAGGCTGTAGGCATGGTCAGCGAACAGCTCTTTTAAGGGTCTTTTCGTTCATGAAGATCTTTTCTGTGAGACTCATTGCAGACCCTCAACTCTGCGATCTTCTTCGTTGTGTCTGACCCGATTGAGTTCTGTTGCCAGCAAGGAAGTCTGCCTTGGGCTGATTCCACATCTTCACGGCCAGCCCTGTTCCCAATACCCTAGAGAAGTGGTCAGCTCGGTGTTCTCTATATCAGAGATCAGCCCGTACAGGAAGGCGCCATAAGTAACGTAGATGATGGCATTCGAAGCCTCGAACGACGGTTGACCCATCCTCAATCCAACGTATTGCGCCCAACACGCACAAGTCGATCTGTACACCTTAGTGGTGCTATTCAGGTACAGTATATAGCCAAGTGTCCACAGCCACAGTTGGAGTCCCTGATCCGACAAATGGAGAAGAGTGATGAGCGACTCTGGGGTTGACAGCACACTCGGTATTAAAAAAAAAGATTAAAAAAATTCATCCTTCTACGATATAGCGGGGAATCGTCGTGACGCTATCCATTTTGTCCCTAGTGTGGAGAGCGGTGCGGCCGAAAACAGGCCATCCTAGACATATTGTTAGTCATTAATCTTAGTCGCTATTGAGACTTACTTCCAAGAAGTACTTTCAGAGATGAGAACTAAATATGCTTTTTAGTAAGAATTGAGTGTGAGCGTATACTATACCCTGGAGGTCTGTAGAATGTGCGAGCTGGTTAGTCGGTGTTTTCTTGAAGACACTGCTGCATAGAGGGACGTGGTGGAGAGAGAGACTTACCTGTCCTAGACATCCATGGGTGTTCGTTCTCTCAGTCACTGTTAGAGTCCTTTTTTGGCATCAAGAGACACACATGGGGAAAATGTAGCAGCGTTCTGTCTACCTATGGATGGCAAGTCTCATTGTGCGCAGGCAGGCTCTGCGTGAAACTCTCTACCTATTGTACATGAACGAAATTGAGAAGTAAAGTCATCACCAGGAGCAGAACTGGTATGCAGAAAGGGGAAATGGCCAAAGTCTCGTGGTTTGTCCCTCGGCATATCCTGGACCATAAATTCCTCTGCATGACGACAAGATCCGATCACCTCACGGCTTTCAACCGCCGAAGCAAACGTTGAAAGCCAGGGTACGCGCAACCGAGTCTTCAGCAAACTTGAGGGAAACAGGAAAACACCAGGCCGCTGATCAACCATGAGAGGAAACGAGATGACACAACCACGTACTAGGTGCGAACGGGAACATCAGCTCTTAAGCATCTCCAGTGCGGGGATCCTCGGCAGCCTTCTGGTGGTCGTTTTCACTGCCCGTGTGGCGAGAAGGTGCGACCTCGGCTGGCGCACCATGCACATGGTTCCAGGCTGTCCAGTAAGCCAGTGGAGCCAGATTCGGATCATGCATGTAAGGGGTAGCCCATGACATGGAGGGCGGTAGGTAGAATGGGTGAGGATGGTGTCCATCCATGCTGGGCGCCATGTAAGGCGCCGTCGTGTAGTTTGGGCTGCCATAAGGAAGCCAGGGCTGGTATGGCGATGGGAGGTGGTTCATGGGCACCATCCCTGCCGTGGACGTACTGGGAACAAAGCTACCCATGTCGTCGCTGCTTGCTGTAATCTCTCCGCGCCGAGGCGTGCCGGCGTTGCTGCTCTGAGCTGGGCGTCGATCAGGGCTAGTGGCTCGAGTAGCGGTGCGGGAAGGGAGCTCCAAGGCTCTCATGCGGCGATTGTCACCGCCAGGCTCACGCGTTTCCTTGCGTTCAACCCGAATTCTGCTGCCGAACATACGTCGACCAGACTGAGGATGGTTAGTCGAGAACATGATGCCTGTGTAATCCTGCTCCGGGAATGAGACTCACCAGCTCCTGAGCTGCCAACTCTGCAATGCCAGAACGAGCGTACTCGACAAAGGCAAAAACATTCATATCGTAACCTTCAACGATGATATCATTAGCTAGTTTCTGGTAGAATAGTGAGGCATTATTCACCTGGGCGGCCCTCCTTTCGGATAAGCTGGACACTGAGCACGTGTCCGACCTCTGCGGCGAGGCTGCGTACCTCTCGCTCCAGTCCTTCAATATCGCTGGGGAGGTTTCCGATGAAGATTGAGCGTCGATCGACATCATATCTTCTCAGGTAAGCTTGATCGGAATGTGTCGTCGGGTCTGTCCGCCGTGAGCGATGGACATCGTGGGCGGTCACACGATAGTGGGCATGGTGTCGAAACGACTGCAAAGCAAAAGTCAGTCGGAGGCACACGGCTCGCATCAAGAGGAACGGAAGCACTTACCGCTTGTATGTCACGCCTAGGATCGTAGTTTTTGAACTCCACCATCACCCCCTGGCGAATTCCAAGAGCATCCGCAACATCAGGGCTCAATTCCTCGATCTTGCCAATGGGACCAAACTCCTTGAGGACCTTCTTGGCCTCCTCTACAGTGACTTCTCCGCCAACGTAGTTGCGCAGAATGAATGTACCTAGGGATAGATTAGTGGTTGAGCCAGATGCGGATGCAAAGGTGAGCAGGGGAACTTACGATTGGCTCGAACCATCTCAGTGCGGCATGGGCGTCCGTCGATCAGCGTTCCTGCGCCATTTGCCATGGCCTTGCTTGCATCTTTGTCGTTCTGTATTCATAATATCAGCGGGTTGGCCAGAGTGATACTTTTGTCACAGATGACCTACCGTGTATTGGCAGAATGCGAATGGCATATTCTTGAGATCACGACGAATCTTGACGAAGACTACGCCAAACTCACTGAACTCGCGATTGACCTCAGTCTCCAGCTTGTAGTTATCCATTCCCTCAGGGAGGCTGATTGCATGGTTAGTGAAGGCTGTAGAGGGGTGTTGAGCGGGAAGTAAACTCACTTGGCAACAAAAACGCAAGCACTCGCGGGATAGAATTCCTGGGCATCGACTGTGCCCGACGAGTATCTGTTTCCCCCGTTGTCACGATGGCGACTGCCATGAGTGTAGGATGGGGGCTCGGCGGAAGCTCCGAAGACATCATCTTCTGTCGTCATCCCAGCAGGCAAGTCTAGGCCACGAGATCCTGTCGAAGTTCGCAGATCTGCGCTGCGATACTGGCCCAGGTTAAGGTTGCCCAGGCGGGCACCCAGGGATGCGCCTCCTACAGATATCCCGTCAGTGTCATGTACCAGTAATGGATGAAAGTGTCTTGGGAAATCCTCAGCGTAAATCGCATATCACACAGTAGGTCAAACTGAAGATATAGAAATGAGACAAACAGTAAACGGCCAGAGGTGACAAGTCTCAGTTGGAACCGTGTTCTCAGGCAGATGGGCGCGATGAGTGATTTCTCATGAAAGGACCGTCGCCTCAAGGGCCACTTGCGGAAGGATAGGAGGTTGTAGTGACGCAAGTAGAAGTAAAAAAAACTTACCGTCTGAGCTTGAAGCATTTGACGTGATGCCGGGAGAACCTGTCTCACGAGCACTTGCAGTCCGCGTCAGACGCTGAGGGCTGCGACCAACAATGTCGGCCGAAGCGGCGCGGCCGAAGCCTCTGGGGAGTTGGTTGGAAGACATGGTTGATGGAAGCGAACTGTGTAACTAGAAATACCGCAAGTCAGTGTTGGTATATACACAGTAAATGTAGTTGAAAAGGGGGGGGATCTTGTCAGACGGAGTGGTTTCTGGCGTCCGCCAGAACGATTCATCAACCACTTGGATCTGGGGGGGGGACTTTCTAATGAGCTGGGACTAGGCCCATGATCTCCATAGACATTTAATTCAACTTTGATGTTTGATGAGGAAAAACAAAATAGCACAAGATACTCACTGATCCGTGGACTTTGTCGCGACTTGGGACTTCTGGTCTGATTCTGTTGACATATTAGTTAGCAAGTGGATGATCGGAAATGGAATTTGAATCAACGAGAACCATGGCAATCCTGTGGGCTTGCAAACGAATATATCATAGTATCGTATTGAGGACATGGGGAAAGAAAGGGGGCGGGTAGGCAAAGGCGAAGGAGCCCGTGATAAACACTGCCATGGCATCGTGGAGTATATGGCAGAAAAGGAACGAAAAGAAGAGGAAAACTCTCACAGATCAAACAACAAAAACTTGGCAAAGTGGAACTCTTCCGCCTGCCGAATAGTCAGTGAACTGAAGAGCCCACAAAGCAGACGCGTATGAATGATGATAGATATGCCTGATGGAAGAGAGCGAGGACGTCGTCGTTACGACTCAGAAGGAAGAAACAAAAACAGATGTACGCGACGGTCGTAGAGGGAGGGGAAATTGTAGGAGCCAAGCTGGTATGTATCACCTTCGTAGACCGTTCTACCTGGAGTAAGATTGCGCGACGCAGATGGTGGTTTTTGCGGGCGATGAACGAGACGAGAGAAACGTGGAAGATGTAAAACGAGAAGAAACACGCGTCAAACGATAGTGTAGGAGAGGAAGCGTAGAGTGTTGGATATGAAATGACTTTGCGAGAAAATATGACTTGCCTTGGACTGACTTGCTTCCGATCTGGATGATGGTGGTCGACTAACACTGGAAATATAACATGATTAGTCTTTAGTCTTGAACGAAGAAGATAAATAAATAGATCGTTAGAACCAACCTTTGGCATTAGCGAGTTATATCGAAGTGTGCTGAAGGATGGGGAAACGAAGGTCGCGAAAAGGATATTGGCGGTCTATGATGTTTGAAGGGGGACCTTGGACTCCTCCAGTGGGAGCAACCTACCAACAGCAAGCTAGAAATATAAAGTCACCCAATGGTCAGTAAACGTATCCATACCTTATGCTTGAGAAGAATCAGTCGACACAATCGACACATAGATATCATCAGGTTACAGGCAGAATGTGTTGGGTCGCCACTGATAGGGGAAGGCACGACCTTGCACAACGTCTGGCCGCCAGCAAACCACATGACCCACGCCCCTTCTCTAGGTAGTAGGCAGTGATCCACTGGATAAAGTAACCTGGCGAACACAAGCAGAGGGTTGTCTCGGTCCCAGCTTACCGCCTGGGGCGAGAAATGACGCGAATCGTTGAGTGGAGGATAGGATGGCTTACCTGGCTGCCAATACCTAGAAGGGAAGATGAGGACGGCTTCAACGAGAGCAGGCCAGCAAGACCAAGTCCCATTAAGTACGTTTCTGAGGGCTCGTTCGATCACCAGAGACGAGGTCTTGGGGAGAGGGGATCTGAGGGCAAAATGGGACAGAAGATGGAATCACGAGAAGATGCTCTTGATGGCTTCACCTCGCAAAGATGATGATTTGTGTTGAAATAGAGGAATAGAGACTTACCAGACGGGATATACTTGTTGATGCAATTTCTCAGCTGCCAACAGGATGTGCGTATACTGCAAGAGAATGTGTGAAGGGTTTACTTTGACGATGGCTTCAAAGTGGCGTTGGTGAAGAGGAGAGGGAAGACTGGGTGGTAGAAGGGTTCTAGAGTGAAGAAAAACAATTTCACAAAGTTGGAAATATAAAGGAAACTCTTTTCGTTGAATATAAGACTGAATTAGGGTGCTTACCTCGTGGACCCACGCGAGGGCCTGACGATGTCATCATGTACCTTGTCGGCGATGCCACCGACCGTTAAGGCAGGAACTACGGTGAGGGGCCGGCCAGGGCCGGCAGTCACCCGGCAGTCACCCGGAGCGCACTCCGGAGGGCTCGGCCAGGCCCTCCGGATACTCTAACTCGGGAGGGGGCATACCCAGGTCACGCCCCTGAGCTGTATCACACCGGAAACTTTGTTTCAGAGGCGCTCTAAGAATATGTGCTATTTATATATGGAGTCTAGAACCTGGTGAATAAACCTAGGATTAAACTAAACTTCTGGAAAGCTAAGTCCTTATCACACAGGTCCTACTCTGGAGAGTTTGTCTTTGATAGTATGTGATAGCACGTGCTTAATAGGGGGCATCACAAGATTATGTATGGCTGCAGAATACTAGCAAGAAATACAATGAATAAACAAGATAGATAAAATGTTTAACTGCGACACGATGGTTACTATGAGCACAGTGGTTATCATGTCTATAATGGGCAACACAAAGGGCTTTAACAGTGAGAATCGGCATGGACCATGACTGAACGATCGTCACATTACAAACCATTATAGCATATCTGTAAATGATGGGCGTGCATTATCTGTATAGTGTATATACGTACAGGCGTTTACATTCACGGTACAAAGGCTGTATAATCGGCAGCCATAGAAGACGCCCACAGATAGGGCCGCAAGGAAGGAGGGCTAGGTTCCATTTTGTTCCATGGCCAAAGCCAGCAACGTGGTTGAAAGGGATACAGGGGTGAAGTGAAGTTGGGACAGGGAGAGTCTACAGGCCCTGAGAGGATTATGAGTTTGAGTACCTACGATTACATCGACTTAGGGAGCGGCTTGTGAAGACTGGATATTATATAGAGTCTTGCTAATCGTTGATACCATGGCCTTAGCAGTGCTCAGAGTAATATAGCAAAGCCAGAGCTCGTATCGGCTTCTTGGAACACTTGTGGGCTTGAGAATCTCCGGTAGCAAGGCGTGCAAAACCGGATGGCCCAAGTTATTGGACGGAGGTGCTACGCCTATATGATCGCATTTTGGTTCAGTTGGCTCGGTTGATCAAGTGTGCTAATAGGTGAAAGTCGAAAAACAGCCCTCCCTCCTTGTGCTAAACGTGAATGTCCTACATCCTTTTGATTAGTTACTGGTTACAACAAAGGCTGGTGAGAAATGGGAAGCTTGGAGCTGACAGACAAGGAGTCGATAACGCCTTTAAATATGCAGGTATTGATCGAGTGCCGCTAGTTTAGCATAAGTGGCTGAACCCCTGAGGGTGAACAGTTCCTTGCGGACGTGTTACACCAAGACACCTAGAAGGCCTTTTTTTCATCTCTTCACTTAACCGACATCTAGTTTACGCCGGTTACATGCTATTTAATGACGGGATCATAGGTTATAAAACAGGATTAGAAACAAGTTTTGTAATTCTCCAAGATCTGTACAACGATTACTGTTTAGCAATCTGATGTTAGCAGGACTTGGGGTAAATATGTTCAGGCAACGACTGAAGTCACTTCCAGGCGGTAATAGTGACCATGATTTAATCAGTCCATCTCTAAGTAGTGCACATGGTTACACTTGACTCCTGCTATCAAGTCAGCCTAACAGAAGTTCACCCTGGGTGCGGATGACAGCGTACTCTCGAGCACAGCATGTAGCCCACAAGGTGGCTTAACAGTCAAGTTAGCTAGCAAAGGTATGGTAGAGGCCAACCTCATCGCCTACTCAAAAACATGGAGTTCCTGCTGATGTTTATTCACCGTCTCCCCTCAGTCAGACCGAGGCCTGCCCTCCTGAAATCTTGGAGGGTTAGGAAAAGACTAGGCCTCTTGTCCTGGACCAAAGCCGTCGACATAAAGAACTGCCATAAGCGCAGAGCGTGGAAAGGAATTCCTACATGCTACGTGCAGCTTCATGGAATGTCTTCGATACTCCAGCTCAATACCGTAACCTGCCTGTCTCGACATATGCATTCGCCTACGGGGTGAGCTGGTCTACTGAACCAAATGCTCGACGCTGGCTCTGATATGGATGACAAGTAATTCCCCATTTGGGAGTTGTCCCTATTGATCCTTTGTCAGGCCATGCCACCGGACTTGATACCCACATTAAGCCCCTAACAGAACCCCTAATAACGATTCCGTTACTGGGTCCCGGAGTGTGGAGACATAAGGCCGGCCCGAAGCATCACAAGCGCACAAATATCGAAAATAGCCCATCTCTTGGGCCTAACAACAACTTGAAGTATGCACGATGTGGGAGGTGGCATGCCAACAGTCCCAGGACGATGGCTCCCAATATGGTATTGTACTTTACGCTTGTTGCTCGAAGAACAAACCCCCACCTTTCTCTGAATAACTTGAACGATCCACTGCTTGAATCTCTATTCTTTTAAACAGTATCAGAGTATCATCAGCAAGGGGAGGGGTTATGGGCTGGTCTACAAAGCGGCAAGCACAAGTGCTAACCTTGTGGGCAGGCAGCATCAAGCATGGCGCATCTGACGGACTGGCCGGATGTTTGGACAGGACTGCGTGTGGCGCAGGCCCTAAACCAGGGAGTGATATCACAGAACAGCTAAACGCTTCGAGAGTTCTGATTCTTTAAGGTACATACATGTAGTTTGCTGTATGGATACCTACTTGAATATAAGTTGAGTTGTCTTTCTTTCAAGCGAGGCACATTAGGGTACCTGTATCCATATTAACACACAAGGCATATGTTAAGTACTTAAGTATGCAATGTGCCTGTCGCAATAGCAACCTTAGGAAGTGGGATGGTCGAGGAAAACTGGTCATGTTTTGGCCTTAGGATCCTTATTAGAGTGGATTCCTGCAAGGCTGTGGCTACTTGGACTGAGGAGGGGAATCAGACCAGGGGAAAAAAAAACTGTTTAACACCGATAGATGGTGTACGTGGCAAGACATACTACATTGTAGTAAGTGGAAAGTCTAGATCTGATACTGGAACATGGAGTGTTCCACTTAGTTTAGCTAATTACAGAGCAACCTCTGCTTGACTTGTGAATATACTGAATAATAGGCTGCGATAACAGGTGTACTTGCGTAGGGAGAGACTGTGGATAGGCTTTGCCTCAGATGACGTCGAGTGGGCTATGGAGGGGAAAAGTGTGATTTTGAGTGGGCAAGGGTTTGGGCCGCAACAGAATGTTCAAAACGGTGACTCAGGCCGGTATAATGCGATAAATATGGTCTGATATGGTGAAATGTTTGGTGTAAAGTACCTCACTTCCTTCAATTTGTGGCCCGGGTCCAGACTTGGGTGGCAGTGCAGTACTTTTATTAATACCAGGAACTCACCAAGAAAGAAAGTACTGTGGGTGACCTGGCCCTTGGGCGGCGGCTAAGGAAGCAACCAAGCAACCAAGGCAGGTATCCATATTGATCCAAGTGGGTCTGTCTTTAAAAATCATTTTCAGAAGGAGGGGTTGAGGGGAATTTTCACAATTCCAGAGCTGTGTGAGGGCGAGGGGGGAAAAAAATAAAGAAAAAATTAACAGCCCAAGGCCACACACACACACTGATGCAACCCCGCTTCGATCTCTCAGAAACACTTCATAAGCAGAACCCTTCCCGCCAACTCTTGTCAACTTCTCCCTTTTGATTCTTCGTCGCACATTACCGTTGATCAAGCATCACAACCTGTGCAAGGTAAGCACTTCCTTCCTTCCTCCATCTCTATCCCTCACATCTGCTTAACTCCAATCAATTCGAGGAGTGGCCTTTTCGTTCTGGCTGTGTTGTCATCAATTCGACTGACTGACATCCTTCTTCGCAGCAAATTCACCCACACAACGCATAAACAACAAAAACCACTTCTCGAGAATCATCCAACACCGCCAACATGGGGTAAGCAACACCGAGAAGCCATCTCTTTCTTCATGATCGGATCACTAATGCTATGTCTGCTACGCAGTAAGGAGAAGGCTCATATCAACATCGTCGTCATCGGACACGTCGATTCCGGCAAGGTAAGCCCATTGCCCACGTCACGACACCTCACACGAGTGAATACTGACTTGACTGTAGTCTACCACTACCGGTCACTTGATCTACAAGTGCGGTGGTATTGACAAGCGAACCATCGAGAAGTTCGAGAAGGTTAGTTCTACTTCCAATTTCCCATTTGCTTTGTCCTCGATGAAATGTCACGACAAACACACGTCGTCCTCCCTCTTCACCCCGCCTTGAGACCCGACCCCTCCATCTACATTTTCTTCATCTTGGAGGGGCAACTAAACCCTGTATCTCCACTTTAATTGACACAACTTGACACGGACCTCACGGACCCAACCAAGAATTCCGCAATTGGATATGCAACAGCATTGCTGACAACCAACAATAGGAAGCCGCTGAGCTTGGCAAGGGTTCCTTCAAGTATGCGTGGGTTCTTGACAAGCTCAAGGCCGAGCGTGAGCGTGGTATCACCATCGATATTGCTCTGTGGAAGTTCGAGACTGAGGAGTACAATGTCACCGTCATTGACGCTCCCGGTCATCGTGATTTCATCAAGAACATGATTACTGGTACCTCGCAGGCCGACTGCGCTATCCTCATCATTGCTGCCGGTACCGGTGAGTTCGAGGCTGGTATCTCCAAGGATGGTCAGACCCGTGAGCACGCTCTGCTCGCTTTCACCCTCGGTGTCAAGCAGCTCATCGTCGCCATCAACAAGATGGACACCACCAAGTGGTCCGAGGCCCGTTACAAGGAGATCATCAAGGAGACCTCCTCTTTCATCAAGAAGGTCGGCTACAACCCCAAGGAGGTCGCTTTCGTCCCCATCTCCGGTTTCCACGGTGACAACATGTTGGAGGAGTCCTCCAACATGCCCTGGTACAAGGGCTGGGAGAAGGAGACCAAGCAGGGTGGCAAGAAGACCGGCAAGACCCTCTTCCAGGCCATCGACGCCATCAACTCCCCCACTCGTCCCACCGACAAGCCCCTCCGTCTTCCCCTTCAGGATGTTTACAAGATCGGTGGTATTGGCACTGTGCCCGTCGGCCGTATCGAGACCGGTACTCTGAAGCCCGGTATGGTCGTAACCTTCGCTCCCGCCAACGTCACCACTGAGGTCAAGTCCGTCGAGATGCACCACCAGCAGCTTCCCGAGGGTTTCCCCGGTGACAACGTTGGTTTCAACGTCAAGAACGTCTCCGTCAAGGAGATCCGTCGTGGCAACGTTGCCGGTGACTCCAAGAACGACCCCCCTCTGGGTGCCGCTTCTTTCAACGCTCAGGTCATTGTCCTGAACCACCCTGGTCAGATCGGTGCCGGTTACGCCCCCGTTCTCGACTGCCACACTGCCCACATTGCCTGCAAGTTCTCTGAGCTTCTCGAGAAGATCGACCGCCGTACTGGTAAGTCGGTTGAGAACTCTCCCAAGTTCGTCAAGTCCGGTGATGCCGCCATCGTCAAGATGATTCCCTCCAAGCCCATGTGCGTTGAGGCTTTCACCGACTACCCCCCTCTGGGTCGTTTCGCCGTCCGTGACATGCGTCAAACCGTCGCTGTCGGTGTCATCAAGTCTGTTGATAAGGCCGCTGCCGGCTCCGGCAAGGTTACCAAGTCTGCTGCTAAGGCTGGCAAGAAATAAATGCCTTGACGCATTTTTCTTCCTCCTTGCGGTTGGCTCTGCCCTTTGAGGCTCAGCTGCCTTGTAATCACTCTGTCACGACACGACTTTACGTCACGAATCTTCTTGCCTCTTGCGATGATCACTGGGACATTTGACTTTAGGGAACACATGATATGAAGGGAAGGGTTATGGACTTTTTTCACGACAAAAACTTCTCAATAGTGTGCTTGTAGTACCAAAATAGAGTCATAGACAAGTGGTCTGAACCTGAATTGTCTTTTCTTCCCCTACTATGTGCAAATGGGCGTGTTCTGTCCTGTCCTAACCTCACGGCTTGATTCTGATCATCAGTACCGATGACCGTATTGACATGCACGGTGCCCATCACGTTGCGTGCATGTGAGGCTTCCCTGACTTTGCCGTGGTAGGAAGTACCGCTCTCTAAACATGAATGCTGTTGAACAAACGAAATATGAAATATACAGTAGGCTAATCTATGATTGTCACTTATTCTACACTATGTCCCAATGTACAAGGTCTCAATATAATAATACAATTGGCCGGCTGCCTTGGTCCTTTCCCTGACTTCGCCTGCTTTCTTTTATGCATTCTCATCATCCAGAAAACCCAGACCAGAACTTTGCAGTCTGTGCAGTTTTGTACACGACATTCAAGAAGTCGCTGAGAGGCGCCTTCTCACCCTGTTTCTCCGTCGCTTCTCCGGCTTCAGCAGCAGCAGTAACGACGTCGCCAGATGGCCGCGTGGGCGAAAGAGCAACCTCAGCCCGACGTCCACCGCCTTGCCCGGCCTCGATGCTCGTGTACGTCAAGGTGAAGCCTTCGTACGGCACGCTAACGGCGCGGTGCAACTCGAGGCCCATGAACTCGTAGGGGATGCTGATGGGTTCGTTCTTGTCGGCGGGGATGCGCGCTTGGAGCTTCATTTTCATCTTTTCTAGCTTTTGGACTCTTCGCGTTTCCTTGATAGCTTCTTTGGCGCTCATGTGACCTGTCGGCGTGGCGGCGTGGGACTCGTAAAAGAGGCGGGGCGGGATTTGGAACTTCTGCTGCGCAGGCATCTCGAGTTTGCCGCGCTGGATGTCGAGGCGTGCGCGGCCGAGGAAGGTCTGGAGAGGCTGCCATGAGGCAAGATCCTCGGGGTGGCCTTGTAGTGTGGCGACACGCTGCTGCTGCACTCGGATATCGACGGGTGCCAAGGGGAGCATGACATCGTGCACATGAGACTCGGTGATGGCGCGCAGAGAATGGACGCCCGTGATCTCCGGCTCGTCGCTGTCGGTCAATGCGAGGCGAAGCTCGAGGGGTGGGCCGGGCAAGGGGAGATCGACGGGGCTCGTGCTCGGCGAAGGGGTGAAGCGGATCAAGATGGTATGTTCTACCCAAAATGGCGGCCTGTCTCGCTCATCGGGTTGCCCATGAAGCGCAGCGAGTTGCATTGGGTGTGGCACAACGGGGGAGAAAATGCGGGAGTACCCGGACAGATCCTCAGGCTTGGCCTGCGGAATGAGTGGCCTCGCCGGCAAGTCCTTCGCGTCCAGCAGAACGTGACCAAAAACGGCAGAGGTAGTTGTATTCAGGTCGGGGGACCATCGAACTGGTTGATAAGGGAATCGTGCTGACGGTGTTTGTAGCTCGATTTGGGCCTTCTTTAGGTCGGCAATTTTCAATTCGTCTAGCACCTTGGCTCCGCCGAGGACGTCGCTCGTGGCTTGCATTGCAGAATCTTCTGGGGGTGATGCCGGCGATTCGGGGAGTAAGAGTTGCACGGGTGAGTCGGGGACAGGGTCTTGCATATCAGACAACTGCTTCTCAGAATCCGGCTTTCCAGGTGGAAGTCTGTACCGAGCCCACCTGCCCAACTTATCCTTCCAGCTCCATTTGTCGCGATTGTACTCATCGACAAGGAATCGACCCCTGGAGAACGGCGCAGTCTGTCCTGGGGCATACAACTTCAACAGAGCTGATTCTGGCTTGAGGGCGGCTAGGAGAAGACGGAAGACAACGTGACGCAGGTCCTCCACGTCGTAGTCTGACTCTGTGGTACCCCTGGCTTCAAGCCAAGTCACACTTATCTAGACGATGAATGTCAGTTTACATGATTCAAAGTCCAGGACGGACTGGGACAACTTACCCTTTTCGTACTGTGACTCTGCTTGACGTACGTGTTAGATATGCGGCCGACCTCCTCAAGCAGCACACTATCAATGATTGCATACTGGTTAGCGACTAGAGAGACTGGGAAGTGGCGCGTCCTGATGTTTTGTAGAATGACATCCAACTCGTGTATCAGTGTCTCGGCTTTAGGCCGTGAGGCGACGAAGCGGATCATGTTCCGGCTTCGGAAAATTTCCATACTCTCGCCGCGGTCGAGGAACCTTTCATTGAGGAGCTTGAGGAAACGTCGCGTTCCTCGCGTGAGCATCGTGAATTCGAGCTTGCGCACCATGACTTCCACCTCCCCCAAACCTCCCATGAGTTCCTCGATGTGGAGCCCCCAGCACTCGCGCATGATGCGCACAGCGAGCTTTTCTTTGGCGGTGGCCGTTTCCGGGATGTAGCCGTGTAGGTGTCGATCCGTATCCTCTGGCAGACCACCGGCGGCCACCTCTTGCGAGCTGAGTCGCACCCACGGTGAGATTGCGCGAATCCAGGGGTATGTGGGAACGGTCGTACTGGAATCCAGCTCCCGCTGAGAGCTGGCTCCACCCGGGCCTGTGTGATCATCTTGATCATTTCCGGCATGGTCCTCAAGCTCGGTTTCGTGTTTGTTCTCTGCCCTTTCTTCCGTCTCGGCCTCGGCCTTGGCTGCCTGTTCCAACGCAGCCTTGAACCTGTCAATATAGTCGACAAGCTGAGCTTTCAGGAAACCTTCGGTGAGCTCGTGCTGTATTCTGCGGAACTCTTTCTCGGGGAGGTAGGTCTCCGATTCCGGGCAAAGTCCATCGATATTAGCACGAACCTCCTCAGGAGTAACAGGTACGTTTTGGCCCTCGAGCAAAGCTTGGATATCCAGCTGCGATGAATCTTCCTGGGCAGTAGCAGTGTCTTCTACGACCGCAGCAGGACGCTTCTTTGGCTTGTATAGACCCGCATCTTTCATGACAATGGCATAAGCCGGTTTGCCCAACATGTCCGAGCCGAGACTCTCGGATGCTTCAGTAAGCAGTCTGTTACGAGACAAGTGTCTCTTGCTGATATTCAACCGCTTGAAAGTGAACTGGGCTTCCTCGGGCTGCTGCCTCGAACCATGGTTATTATAGCCATCTCCCAGGTCCCCAGTCGCAGTGAAGTCGGATTTGTTGGATGTATTGTGTCGGTCACTTGTCGCAAGCTCGTTCTCTTTGGGGGGTCTGTGTTCCTCGTCATGCTTCTGCTCGTGCCCGGCTGGGCGGGCTGCAGGTTCACTTGTAAACCATCGTGAACTCGGTCTCCGGCTTGCGAAAGTAGCATATCGTGTTACGGCAGCATGGCGATGTCGAGGTCGGGTGGCTTGACTGAGAAGCCATAGCCGGCACCCTAGACAAATCGCACCACCAGAGAGTTTTTGTGATATCATGAAGACCAAATAGGAAACAAAACTGAGTAACAAACAATTACACACATTCACCACTCCTAACTAACTAAGTAAGTAGGTGTGTACTTCTGAAGTCCAAAGCCTCGAGGCTTGAAGAATCCAGATGCGCAGGGACTTTTGCTCAAGCTGCCCGATAAGGCAAAGCAAAGCGATAAGGGCGGATGTGGGTCTGTGTCGGTACTTCTTATAAAGTGACAGCTGAGGAACGCGCGACGCGGCCCTGTTTGCACCGTACGAGGACTTTTCCGCTCGTTCATTCATACTGTCGCCGCTGCCCCTCCTCAATCACAGGCGTCTTAGCCCAGATACCACCGAGAAGCTCTGTCATATCACTTGATTTTGGTCCGACCCAACCCGAAGAGGTGCTGGACCCATCATGCCGGCGCAAACCCATAGACGCCGTCGCGACGAGGACGAGGAGCCGCGACGACGACCATCTCGTCGTCAAGTCGAGTCAGACGCCGAGGAAGCCTCGAGCCAAGATGAAGACGGCGATATCGACATGGGCGGCAGCGCCGACGAAGCCCAGCTTATCAAGAAGTTGGTGCGGTACGCCCTCGCATGCGAGCACGCCAGAATCCCAATTAAGAGGGACGGTGTAAGAGAAAAGGTACTGGGTAGCAACTCGAGGTCGTTTAAGAGCATCTTCGACGGAGCCCAGCTCCAATTGCGTCAAGTGTTTGGCATGCAAATGGAAGAACTACCAGTGAAAGAGAAGCGCACGCTTAAGGAGAAGCAGAGCGAGTGCCCCCCCACCTCATCCCAATTGTCCCCAAATCCTTCGATGCTGGATGGGAGCTGACTGCTCGACTTGAACAGAAGCTACAGCTAGGAAAGCAGCTAGTGCCACTTCGTCGAGACAATACGTCCTGGTCTCGACCCTGCCATCAGAGTACAAGGTACCGGCCATCATCGCACCGTCACGAGCACCGAGCGCCCGCGAAGAGGCCGAATACGTTGGCTTCTACACATGGTTGATATCCCTCATCATCCTCAACAGCGGCGAACTCAGTGACATGAAACTAAAGCGGTATCTCGCACGCATGAACGCTACTCGGAACCTGCCCATGGACAAGACAGATAATGTCCTTACCAAGCTTGTGCGTCAAGGCTATGTCGACAAGGTTGTGGAGAAATCGGATCATGCCGAGGAGGACACAGTGACATGGTGCGTGGGCTCAAGAGGTAAGGTCGAGGTGCCCCCGGAGAGCATTGCCAGGTTCGTCACGGCGGTTTGGGGAGAATTACCCGACGATTTCGAGAAGAAGCTGCACAAAAGTCTTGGTCTGCAGCAACAAGCTGAAGACGCAGGTGGCGCATAACTGTACGAGCATACATCAGGGGTCATGTTGGGCGTTGGGAGGGAATTTCTGGACGGGCGTTGCAGGAGACAGGAACACAGTGGTCCATGTGTTATATTTATACCCGCTAGAGAACCTGGCTGCTTTTTCAGAACGAAGCTGTCCTCACAGCAATTGCTTCCAACCTCCTACCCTTGTCTTTCTCCACATCTGGTATCCGTGATTCGCTGAAGCGAAGAGCAAAGGCAAGCTTGTTTTGCTGTTGAGGTCCCCATACATTTTCATCCGCAGTAGCGTCTTTTTCTCCTCGTTGGTTGCTCGAAGCCTTTGAACAGGGCGGCATAAGCTGGCTGGTGTAGCAGTGCTGAGAGATGTTCTCGTCCTGGGCCCCTGTCGTGTGACTCGGCTCTGGGTCCAGCGGGGGACCGTATTCTTTGTAGTAATCATTGCTGGCTGAAGCCATTCTTTATATGACTTTAACCCTCCACGTCGCAACCATCAAGAAGAGCCTCCTTCCTGTGCTCGCGGCGGCGGTGGCGCCATGTACATCTCCTGGTCCTCGCGGGGCGGCGGCGGGCCGCAGGGCTGGATCATCTTGCGGAGGAGCTGGGCGCGCAGCTTGGCCGAGGGCTCGTTCAGCGCCAGGCTCATGTAGGCGAGCTGCGAGGGGTGGCCGACGATGGAGCTGTACGTGTCGCGCGCGATGTTGGTCCGCCACTCCCACGATGTCGTGTCCGGGTGGCCCGTCCCGACGTACTTGGCCTGCAGCCGTTCCAGCTCCTGCTGGGTGCGAAGTTTGTCGGCCTACACAGAAGTGACAGGCATTTCAGGTTAGTTTGCAACGCAAGAGAGTGAATAAACAGCCGCGTAAGAGACAGTAGACAGGATCGGAGGTTCGGAAATAGGTGAGTTGGGTAAGTATATGTAACACTTACCATCTTAACTGCACGAGGTCAATTCATGAAATGTCCCGGAGGCGCCAAACTACAGATAAGTTGTTGTTTCGTCCTGGTGGCATTTGTTCGTTATTGACCTACATAATACTTGCCCATCACTAGCAAGTCGGTGTGGCTGAAGGCTACTTACCTGGCTACTTATGTACATGTATGTGTGGCGCAAGCTTTGACCCTTGTCCCAACGATATCGACCTTCTTAGCAGACCGGGTCAACAGCCTGGTCTCAGGACAATCGCACATTCCCTTATATTTCTGTAAGAACACGGCACATTCTCTGCACCCTCACTCGTTCTTTAATTCACTGGGGGTTAATATCTGCTGAGACGTATCCTCGCAGAGTCTGAACAGGTTTCGTGACTCCCCGAAGGGCAACAAGTTTATTAAGCAACGGGGTCTGCTTCCAAGGGTCCACGACACTGCAACAAACTGGTCAAAGCCCTTGCCCGTCTTTGGAGAAGGCTTAGGCTGTATATTGATTCTCGAGTCTAGTATACTCTGGATCAGTATGTTGGAGCCTTGGGATGAGGTTCTCACCCAAGTGAAGGAGAGGCAGTCATGTGCAGAGGATGTTGCAGCAATCCAAGCAGCTTGTGTGGCCGGCCATGGCAAGATACATGTGGCTGAATGCATGGAGTGTTGGCCAAGGCTCCTGAACAGGATGCGCGATCGCTATCTTAACTCGGCTACGAAGGAATGGTTCTCGGGTAGGCGCTTATTCCTCCAGGACCTCGACACTCTGTTCACACAAGCCCATGAGTACAAAACAGACCTCAAGACTATAGAACAGAGGATATCCGATGAGAAACGAGACTGGTTCCGTGACAAAGCCAAGAACTTGGGCTTCCAGTCGGCCGCCAAGTCATCCACGGAGGCCAAGACTCTGCAACAGAAGCTGAACGACCGCAGCATACCAGTCGAGCAGCTTGTTCCGGAATTCAGAAATGCCCTAGATGATGATGTGAGCGGTAGCCAGAAAACCCTCAACGATCTGCTGGATCGATTGAGGACTGCCAAGTCCCCTCAATCGAGAGCTGAGGCTTACGTCGACATCTTCTTCCAGCCTGGGAAAGATGCAGAGGGCGACGCCAAATCACAGAAGTATATTGAGATGGTGCGTAATGGCACGCCCGTCGCGGACGTTATTCATGTCATGCTTCGCGACCGTCAAGCCAGCAGAGGCAACCAGGAGCAGAAACAGGCTCTCCAAAAGAAATTAGAGGAACTACGTAGGGCCAAAGCGGCTCACGAGGTGGACAAGGCAAAAAAGGCAAAACTCAAACAAGAAACCCTGAGCGCCGCGGCAGCTGAAGACGTGTCGGAAAGATGCCTGGCCTGCTCACAGGCATTATCTGGCGACTACACCTCCTGTCCGCTATGTGACGTGCTTGTGGAAACGTACTCGATCCGCAAGGAGTCGACGTTCTTCTGCCCGGCCGAAGAGTGTAGCATCCAAGGCCAAGTACGTATCTTATTCCCTAGCTAGCTTTCTAGTACTGACAAGTTGGACAGGAAGCACATTGGAATGATGCCCATGGGTGTGCCTCGGGGGATGACTGCACAGATCTGCAAAAGGCGGATGTGGACATGGACGGAGATAACCGTACCACTGTTCTGTGTCGAGAATGCGTCGAGGCTTTTAAGGTTGAGTCAGTCTTCTGTTCTCCTCAGTGCTACGACGATAACTTCCAGAGACACCGAGAGGGGGTTCACTTGTCGGAATGGGCCAAGATTGGCGAGATCGCCGATGACGATGACGATCTTGAATATCTGTCGGGCGACGAGTCGAAATACCGGGCCAGGAAAATCGAGAAACACTTTATAGTCTTTGAGGATGTTTTAGCAGAGCTGGTAAAGAAGGCAGCAGCACCGTAGGACCGGCTCCTGGCCCGATACCGTTAGTAAAAGCGACACTCCGGACTACGAAGGGGAAGAGATCAGTCAAGTCCCTACAGGTCAGTCTACAACAGGGAGGGTAGAACGAGACGTAGATAGGAAGCTGTATGTATGACGTGCGCCTGTTTCCCGCTCTATAACCATATGCCCAATGCCCTCAGCACCTCGACTTCATGCCGCCTCGGAGTGGTGTTATCCTTGTCTTTCCCAACATGGCTGCACTTAAGGCTCCTTCGTACATTTCGAGATATGCTATGCTCCGAGTCCGAGATGCTCCGAGGTATGGACTACGCTACTGTGTTGTCGGAGCTGCTTATCCCCGGAGACTTGGCTATGAATGACGAGCGGCGACCGAACTCAGTTGGCCGACGCTAATAATTTTGGAGCGAGAGGAGTAACAGTACTTAAGTAAATAAGAAGTACTTAAGTAAGTATCTTTTGTATGGAAGTATTAACAAGTACAAAGTACTCCGTTCCGTACCATGGACTGTTATTATTTATTATCAATCGCCAGCGGAATTTGCCATGCATGTGTAATTGACGGCAGCTTTTGCATCGTGTCCGAGCCCTCTATGTGTTTAGTCTGAATCCCACCAACTTCTCCTCCTCGATCAACCCACGCCTACAACTTGACAAGTTGACAAGCTGCAAGCGGCCATGGCGACCAACGGCTCCATCGTTTCCGCCTTGAAAGGCGACCTCCCACAACAAGCTCGTTCATTAGTAAGTAGCAGTAGTAGCCGCCGCCCCTACAGCGCTTCACATCATCACCTTTTGGCTGGCTTTGCGCCGCCGACGGTGCCTACTTAACCACATTCCATGTCCTCGCGAACCCACGTCTCCTGCTAACCACGGCCTCGCCGGAAACAACAGTACCGGTCATTATTACGCCAAGGCCGCCAGTTCCAGGCCTACAACTTCCGCGAGTACGCCCGCCGCCGGACCGTCGATGCTTTCCGCGAGAACAAGGATGTGTCGGACCCGCGGGAACTGCAAGAGCTGATGCAGAAGGGGCTGAAAGAGCTGCAGATGCTGAAGGTAGGCCTCCCCTCCCACATGCTCTACCGGCTTGGTTCTCTGGCCCAAGAAGATGCGGTCGCGATCGAGAGCTGGAGGGATACAATATAAGCATCAGGCGGGCTCTGGGACACTGGCTAACTCGGAATCCCACAGCGTCAAACGGTCGTCAGTCAGTTCTTCCAATTCGACCGGTTAGTGGTTGAAGGTGGCATGGAGGTAAGTTGCGATCTGCCCTAGTTCTTGGGGGAAAACCTCCGTCGCTCTAATGTGATATTGGCAGGGCAAGCAGCATGGCAAGTCGGGCGACATTGCGCGTACAAAGGAGCAAGGGTGCGTACTCATCCAAGTGAACCGAGAAACCCCCGAAGACTAACAGAACTCGTGCAGTTGGACTTGAGAGTTCGCCATGGACCTACGGCTACGGAGAGACGCTCCTCACGTCTGCAGGGTGTACTTTAAGGAAGGGAAAAAAAGGGGGTGTATAATAGAGGGCTGGCAACAATGTGGTGACGTGGGAGTTAGCAGTCATGCTGTTTGAAGCACTCTGCACGAGCTACTACTGCTCAATGCTGAGTCTTTGTCGAGCTTGTTCCTGATATGGCGGTGGGCTGCGGTCTATAGAGGCGTTGTGACGCCAGGAAGAAAGAAAAAAGCACTAAAATGGTATCCCAAGGATCACGGAATAAAAGCCATTGGGTCACCAAAGAGCCAAAGCAGCCCGGCCGTGTGTCTTGCTGTCGACTACGCGGTTCTGTGAATGGGTGCCATGTGATTCGAACAAACAAACAGACTGTTCGCTTTCGAGTGACGTCACATTATGGCTTTCAACAAAAGTGATATCAACGCTACCTGGCGATTCTTCCCTAGTTGTAAATTCCACCCATTTCTTTGCAAAGGAAGAAACCACTTTCTGCTAGTTGCCTCGGTCATTGATTCACTACTTATTCAGACTAGATAGGATAGGCTTATTTATCGCAGGAGTTAGAAGAAGAGGGGAAATTCTGCTATCAGTTGAGTGGAAGGGGGAACCACACGGAATCACGAGTGTACATCACCTCCTCGAGATGGCAATCAACTTTAGATCTCTTGGTGACAGTCAAGGGTTTATACGATGGTCTCTTTTCTGTACGACATGCCATTCCCCGGGAAGGGGGTACATTTTGCCATGGCAGGAGGTAACACATACTCGAGGCTTTTCTTCTTCCCGAGTCACAAGAACGGAGACCAGGGCTTCGTTCATTCACCATCTCGATTGTAGGAACGAGAGAGTGTTAGCGCGGATGATGATCTACGCCACGCCGCATGAACCTACCTACCGCCGGATCCTGCGTGTTTCTAACTCTCTCTCTCTCATTCGTCGACCAGCGTCTCGAGGTCTTCCCTTGTAAATCCGAACAAGTAAAGCAGGTCGAGCAAGCTCTCGCCGTTGAGCCTGGCGCAGGCCTCCATCTGCACCCTCGGCTTCGCGTTCCAGGCCACGCCCAGGCCAGCCGCGTCCATCATGAGAAGGTCGTTGGCTCCATCGCCCACGGCCACGACCTGGTTCAGCGCAATGCCCTCCTTGGCCGCGATCTCCATCAGCAGCTCCCGCTTGCGCTCCTTGCCGACAATACGTCCCTGAACCTCGCCCGTGAATCGACCAGACGCGTCAATCACTACTTCGTTCGCATGTGCGTAGTCGATGCCTAGTTCCTTCGCCAACCAGCTGGTCAGGGGCAAGAAGCCACCAGACAGGACCGCCGTCTTAACCCCCAGTCTCTTGAGCGCCTTGATCAGGCCAGGCACACCCGTCGTGACGTCCAAGACGGGACGCAGTTGCTCGAAAATGCTCGCAGGCAGCCCCTTGAGCAGCATCACCCGTTCCCGGAAGGCTGCATCGAATTCCAGCTCCCCCAGCATAGCGCGGTGCGTGATATCAGCGACCCGCTGGGCCAGGTCTGGTGGATCCGTCAGAGTCGCTGCGAGCAGGTCGATGACTTCCTGCGTGATCAGAGTGCTGTCCATATCAAAGACCACCAGCCGCGGGTGCCGCCGCCACAGGGTGTCCCTCTGCAGAGCCACATCAATGTTCCATTCGCGCTCGAAACGGTAGATGAGTTCGTGCTTGCGCAGGTCGGCCAAGGACAGGAAATCCTCGGCGGGCGCGGGCGACAGCGTCAGCTCCACCACCAGTGGATGATCCGGATCATCAAGACACTTGTGCGACGAGGTTATCTCGGAAGAGCCTGGGGGCAGCGGGAAGGTGGACATGAGGTGCAGAAAGGAGGTGATGCACATGGGCGAGATGTAGGAGCCGTAGAGGTGATCGAGAGGCTCAGGCTCATTCGCAGCGCGAGGCTCGAGGGGGAAGTCATCGAAGTTGGTGGTCGGGGCCATGTTGGCGGGGATATCCGAATCGGACTTGGGCAGCCTCGGCGAGGGGATCGTGTCATTGCTGGCCGCAGCTTGTTGGTTTGTCAAGGGCGTCGTCCTCTTGTTGGCCTTGTACATGAGGGTAGCAATCAGCTTGCGCGACTTCTGACCCCTACGAACGGCGCAATTGGGGTGGGTAAAGTCATGGCTGCCACCGTCTACTATGCGGGGCGGTTCGTCTTTGGAGGGGACGCCATTGAAAGGACTGAAGCTCTTTGCGGGTGATATCCTCGCGGACTGCAAGTCTTCGACTACAGTATCGATACCGAAATGACCCTCGGGTTTGGTGGCAGGACCACGATATTGCTGGTGCTCTTGCAAGTAGGAGCTACTCCGCATACCACCCAGCTGCGGTCGCGCCGGAGTCTGCTTGGTCGCCGTGGCGGGGTTGCCTTCAGCCATGATTGGAATCGGACCTTGAGAGCTGTAACAGATGGATGGATGACCCCCTTAGCGAGGGAAGAAAGGGAAAGGAGGGGTGGGAGCAAGTATCTTAGATAGGAAGTGTATATTCGCTTTTTAGGAACAGGGTTTTTTACATGGGAAATGTCTACCAACCTCGGCGGTGCGTCGTGGTGGTGGTTCTTGCAGTTGCAACAGCTACTTTTAGTTAAGTAAGTAAGTATGTATTACTAAGTTAAGAAGTAAGTAAGTACCTCGTTAGAGAAGTAGAGGAGTGTGTTTTATTTGTGTCCCGCTGACCAGAGACCCCCAGAGGCCCCAAAGGCCCCAAAGGCCCCAAAGTCCAATGATGGGCCCCATTGCGCCGCCCACTCGCATCAGCCATCAGCCATCAGCCATCAGCGTGGGCTGTTTCTTAGGTAGTCTACAGTACGTGCGGAATATCTCCTTTATAAATCAACTTGGATGGAAGGAACTTTGAGGCCACAACTTGGGGTTTTGAAAACCATTGGCCGATGAAGTATTACGCATACTAGGTTACAAGTTAACAGCACACAGGATAGTAAAAAAAAACATTGGGCATGTACATACAACAACAATAACAACACTCACTTACCCCGCCGAAAATGCCTTCAACCTTCGGCCCGTTCAGGACGGCCGAGAAATTGTCGTACGACAATTCTGCGACAACATCATTCTGGCGTCACATGTGACGAGAGGTCTGTCAAGCTGTCTGGGTGATCGGCAGGGACACCAGGCCTACTGCTAGGGCCAATGCCGCCTTACTTAAGTACTCAGCCAATCGTACAATTAATTCATTACGCACAGAAAACGGGCTTGACCATATTTATATGAACTCATTTTCTGTAAAACTCTTTGTCAAGCCGCCAGCTAGTACTCGTAGTACGACGTAGAGCGACCGTTGCAACCAATACCCCACCCCACCCACTGCATCGCCCTCAGGAGATACATATGTCTTCTGACGGGTTTCTATAGCCATCCCATATACCGTTGCGTTGTCCTTGTGACCGGCTATCAACTGTGGCGGCTTCCAACCCACAAACTTTGGTTGCCGGGTTTGCGACGACTTCCTTCTTCATGGTCGTCGTTGTGGATAGATTCGGTGATCATCCAATTCTCTGGAGCTGATGGACGCTCGATTCACCGACACTGTAGTGAGTAGCTTTGTAGTACCCGGCTGGTCCTGTGCTCACCTCCACGAGCCCTATAAGCGGATTGGGGGCGATATGTTCCTGACCGTGGGCCCGTTTGGCAACGTCGTTTGGGCCTGCGACGCCAATTTGATCAGTCAGTCACTCATGATACGGGTTCGGCCAATGGTATCCAAGGAGACCGTATTCCTAAATCTCACAAGCTCAGTTTCAAGGAGGCTCTCAGTGCTCTCTCAGAGAACCGGTTTATCGTGGCCGTCGTGTCAAGCTGGACTTTAGGCAAGTTTCGGCAGGCTGACAGCTTTCACGATAGCCACAATCTCTGGGAAGACGGCTGCTTCCATGGCCCCCATAAGGCCTACAAGGAGTGGTCTGATGATATGCCGGGCATGTAATAAGAGGCAGCTATGCAGTGCGAGGCGTGGAGGTTGGAATCATGGAAATCCACTTTGTTCGTACTTGTGCTTCTAATATGCTGGCCTGTACGGAGTAAGGGGTATGTATATGCATTTAAAGGGGAGATGCCCCTTTTTGTGTAAGTGGAGGGTTTCCAACAAGTCAGGTCATCCGCCCCTTGTATCAAGCCCCTTTACATTGCTCTCTCTACACAATTAATTTATTTATGACTAAGTACATAATGGACTTGGAAACTCAGGCTACAACCTCAGGGCCTTGCTTTTTAGCCAATCATGCGCTGTCCGCCGCAGATTCCTCTCTTTGCAGTAACAGAACTTGGTGGGCTCTATACTTATACTCTAGCCATGCCTACAGCCCACGGCATGGTAACTTCGTTACGGAGATGGCCCTGGACACTTACCTACATGGCAAACCACCCCCGGGATGCCTTGATAGAACCTTGAAGGCACCTCACATGAGTCAAATCTTCCTATACATGTTTACCAACCACAACAACACAAGCAGTACTATCTGCTGCACGTTCTACCTCCTGTCTCCCCTTCCCTTGGCACTCTCCCCCTTCGCATCGAGCATGACGGTCTCTTAGATACTGACCCATTGAAGGCGGGCACCTTGCCTTGGGAGAATCCCTACCTGCGAAACCAGCTTCCCTACACACCGGTCTTCGTGAAAGAGGCTCTCGGCGTCACATAATCGCGCTTCTATTATTTCAGTATTCAGCTTGATTTGATCCGTGATCCCGAAATTGGAACAGACGTCGTGCTGGAAACAGACAAGATAGGCTATTCATGGATGATAGCCAGAGCCGAGACTCCAAGATATCCATGTGGCGTAGCTACGTCGCCACAAGAAGATGCAGGTGGGAGTAGTTGCATTCAGGCAAGTCTCGTTTTACGTACCGTATGTAACATGCTTGGCCGATGGCTTTCTATTTGACCTACACCGGTAACTTACCTCCTCATGCTTCGGGCATGCTGCACCTGGTGTGATATTTACTGCGTATAAGCACTGTCCTGCTTTTTTGTACCGAGACCTCGATGGCTAGGGTATACTAGAGTAAGTATGTATGTATTTACGAAACTGCAATGGAATGAAGTTGCGGTAGGGGAGCAAGAAGGGATCAGCCAGAGTGCGAATAGAAACAGTAGCAATGTGATGTATTTGTCTCTGACTAACGCATGGCCTAGGTTAAGAGCTAGCCGTCACCGGCTGGGTTCCAGAAAGGCTCCTCGGCAAGGACCTAACGTACGGTTGACAAGTGGTTGGCGTGACGGAAGAGGTTGAACTTGCGAAAAGGGTGATACGACTGGCTCTGAAACCATCGCCCATTAAATGGTTTGCAGTAGTCAAGAAACTCAAAGGTCGCAGGACTGCGCGGGAGAGGGCGAGCGATGAAGTAAAAGAAATATCCACTGTAGCTGTCTTGCAGCCTCGGGTTTTATCAACCCGTATTGTGCTGACAGTAGGGGTGCTGCGCTCTCCTAAGCCATCTATATTTCTTACCTCGTCTAGATATCGGACTGGAAGTTCGCTATGAGATTGACGGCTGAGCCGCCTCTAACCTCGGTAGCTCACGCCATCGTCTCGTTCCCGACGTCTTACATCCTGCAGCTTACTTGAGACCGTCCCAAAGCGCTGAATGCCTTCAAGCGGTGCCCTCCTTTCCTCTGGCGGTTTCAGTGGCATCAGCAACCGGGACGACAAAAAGCCTATCCTTGCCGCTGTGAATGGCATCTGCTTTGGCGGTGGGATGGACATCAGGGTTAGGGTTGTGATATTCGGCCTCCCAGGAGTCACTATTGGCGTGATCGCGTTGGTGGGCTCCCTGGAAAGGATGGTGGGGAGCGCGGGCCATCAACGTGTGACCGCGATGGTGCTAAGAGGGAAATCCTACCCGTCAGAGGAGATGAGGGTGAGGGGCTCGGTCAACGAGGTGATGGACGAGGATGGGGACGCGGTACTGCAGAGAAGGCCCAGGTGGGCAAAGCGCATTGCGGCAGATAGCCCGGCAGCAGTGATCGCGAGTCGTGAAGGTGCGAGTCCGAAAGAGGGGACAGTAAGCACATCCAGCACTGGTATAGCCGCATAGATGAGGGCGAGAACGTGATGCAGGGCATGAGAAGCTTCATAGAAAAACGTAGACCGGTTTGGAAGGACAGCGACTTGTAAGTGGCCAAGTAAGTCTCTTGTCGTAGGTAGAATAGAACTGCCTTCCATCAAGTATTATAACGGAACACCACCTGGCAGATGATAGTTTTCAGTTATCATATCTTCCGCATGCATCATCAAACGAAGATAGCGAGGGCATCAACACCAACTATGTAGGCCTACTTTACCCATTGATACATTTACTGTAGTATGGCAATTACATTCCGGGGCACTCTCAGGGGTTCCGCTACTGAGCCAATGAAGCAGGGAACCCTCTATAACCGGTCTCCTACATGAAAGGAACAGGCCATTCGGCCCAACCTATGGGTTCTTCAACTATATCAAAGCCTAATCTTGAGTCACTTTCTCCTCGTTTGTAAGTGAACACTCGAAGTATCGAACGATATTCACAAGGCGACGCCAAGCGTTAGGCTTAAGCATAATCCGGTATTGCCAAGCTTGCGATATTGTTGGCACCCACACGTCTGAATGTCATTCCTGGACTACTATTATCCCTCACGATGAAGTCGGAACGTGTGGTCCCGGATTTGTGGAGGCGCGCGAGGGTCAACCGGGAGTGGCGGATCCATACTTATACGAATATGTAAAGCATATGAGGCTCCCGAGCCCCCATAACTTCTAGAACACGTCTACCTCCCTCAGCCGGCGGCTGGTTGGCTGGCTGGCTGGCCTGACGGGGATTGAAAAACACAGTCGAAGCAATCCCAATTGGTGTGCTGAGAAGAAATTGTGATAACGACGAGGGCACCGTGCTCTTGCTTGGTCATCAGAATAGGGGAAGCATTGATTATATAAGCGCATTGCTAATGCAAGGGGGGTACTTGGGTTACGTCAAAATGAACCCCTAGGATAGGCCGCGGAGATCTGGGGAGTGGCGGATATCGGCGAGTCGGGCAATGATAAGATGCGGCTCAAAGTTAGGCTGTCGGGGGCGGCAAAACCTGGCTATCGGTGCTGGGTCAGCCTCAAAGTGCCGGCTGTGATCTCGAAATCAACCTAATAATCACGACATCGAACCGGCGGCAGAACCGGCTTACCTATTGCTCTTTTTCTCGCTCTTCCCAGTCCCCTCTTTCTTTTTTAGTAGCATCTTCGTTCTCGAGCACGCCATCGTCAGGAATGAAGGCGTGATTGTTCCGAGTCCCTCCTGCCTGCACTGGTCCACGCCCCTGCAGCAATCTCTCGTGTGACCACACGTCTATGTACACACACACACACACACACAGATTAGATTGGCTGGAGTGCTGCTAATCAGGTTTGCGTATGCTGGTATTGTACAAAGGGCATGCATGCCTTGGAGCACGTCAACCTCTCCCACGGTAACGGAGCGTTACGAATCATGGCCGACTAGCAGCTGCCTTCTGGACTGTAACCGGCAGGCAGGTAGGGCGGAGAGAGAGAAGCCGGGGGAGATAGATGCACGAGATGAGGTGCCACTCTCTGTCACCCCCCGTTAGAAGGAGATAGTTCACTTGTGCCTCTATCTATTCGACCCATGGGGGTTACATTCTCTCTTTAAACCTTCACCAGTAACAGACAATCCTCGGGTAGCTGATAAGAGGCCATAAAGAAGTGAGATGGCGTGCTTACAGGCAGCCCCATAGCAGAGGAGCTTGCCAAGGGTTCGGTATTTGCTCGGGCTGGCCATGGATGCCTCGACCATTTGACTCAATATCGAGCCGCCTGCCTTCGATATCGACAGATCTGGTCGGTCTGACGCCTTATGTGTACGTATGTATCCATGTTGTCTATTATGGATCATGGATTACGATGATGGTGTCATCGGTGATGTGCAAACAACAGAGGAGTTGGAGGTGCAGTCTGTACGAGTAATATATGGTCAGCGATGGGAATCATGTCTTCTGTCATGTCAAGATGGGACAGCCAGTGGGTCACAACCGGCGAGGCAAAAGTCTGACGTTTGGGACTTGTGGGCAGCCCCTACGAGTAGCAAATGTAATGCCTTTTTTTGCCGTTGCGGAGTACCGGTACCTGGAGCCCAACCGTCCTGAAGCGATATCCGGGTGCTGCAGTCCCAGAAGCCCAGGGAATGCCCAAGTTTCAGTACATCTTCAGCTCCTGCTTTGCTTTGTACTACTAAAAAGGGCCCTTCCACGGTTTGGCCGCAAAGGGTCTAGCGCAGATGTCGTGATCGATTCTAATACTTCAAAGTCAAAGAGCCGATCCTCTATGGGGGCACTACTACGACTTGGTAGTATCATAGGCAGAGAGTTCACTACCCGCCAGCAAAAACAGGAGCAATCACGCAATCACGCAATTCTAAGTAGCAGGTAGCAGGCAATGGAATTATTACAAACCAACCAACCGATAGGCAGGCACTCTCACTCGAGTCCTCAACTGTACTGTACCAGATAGAAAAGAACTTATCTTCTCTTCTCTTCTCCCTTCAAACATCTCTTCCCATCGCCACCCACTGCCCACCCCATTGCTAGCTCCCATCATACAGAACTGTATGCTCGTCACACACACACACACATACACACATATTGGCGAATTCTAAGCAGCATCCTCCTCCCTCTCCCACAACACGGTCTCCCCACACTGGAACAGGCCATCCTCCACACAATGCCGTCATTCGCATCGTCCCCGGCTGACAGGCCTGTCGTAGACACCAAATCACCACCCGCCACAGACCTTGAATCAGGCTATGCGTCGGGGGCCTCATCCGCCTCGGGCTCCTCCACCAGCTTACCGTTGATCAGCTTAACCAAGCCACACATCCGACACCTCAACCGGCAGCTAGAGCGCATGTCGGTGCAGGACCGCCTGCGCTTCGTCAAGGCCCTCTTCCCCAATCTGTACCAATCCACCGCCTTTGGCCTATCTGGTCTCGTGACTCTTGATGTGCTCTCTAAGATCCAAGCCGAGGACCCGGAGGCTCCCAACATCGACCTCATCTTCCTCGACACGCTTTACCACTTCGACGAGACCTACGATCTCGTGAGCCGGGTCCGCTCCCGCTACCCCAACGTCCGCCTGCACGTGTACAAGCCGGCCGGGGCCGAGACGGCGGCCGAGTTCGAGGAGCGGTACGGCGAGCGCCTGTACGAGATGGCGGCGGAGCTGTACGACTGGATCGCAAAGGTGGAGCCGCAACAGCGGGCGTACGCTGAGCTGGGGGTGGCGGCGGAGCTGACGGGCCGCCGGCGCTCGCAGGGCGGACAGCGCGACAAGATCCCCGTACTTGAGGTGGACGAGGAGACGGGCATCGTCAAGATCAACCCGCTGGTCGACTGGTCCTTCGCCCAGGTCCGCGCCTACATCGCCGAGCACGACGTCCCCTACAACGTACTGCTGGACCGCGGCTACAAGTCCGTCGGCGACTGGCACTCGACGAGCCCCGTCAAGGAGGGCGAGGATGAGCGCGCTGGCCGCTGGAAGGGCCAGGCCAAGACCGAGTGCGGCATCCACAACAAGAAGTCACGCTACGCCCAGTTCCTTGAGGAGCAGCAGCGCAAGGAGCAGAAGGAGCTCGCCGCCGCTCTAGAGAAGGTGGAGATTGAGCAGCGTGTCGAGATGGCTGCATAAGTTAGCACCCTTTCCCTCCTCCCTTCGAGATGAAGCAGGAGGAGTATATGAGAGGCGGAGAATCATTTCACGACATACACGAGTTCAGATCAGGAAAGGGTCTTTATGTAATTTTTGCTGCAGCATTTCCAGGAGTTGGTGATATCCATTCCTCAAAACGGCGTTTCGGGACAGTCGATCGGTCAGGCAAGCGGAGGAGTTCGTCTTTTTTTATCTTTTTTTTCTTGCGTGTTCAAAATTGGCATCGTCGGGACGCCTTTTTCCTTTTCGGATGGGTTGAGCCACATTGGTCTGGCGGGCGGGCGGATAGCGGGTTAGCATTTAACACCAAGTCATCAAAAGCTTGTGATAGAATAGAACGTCCTTTTGGGATTGAAACATAACATTCTAACCAACTTACGTGGTGTCTATCCCTACTTACTCATTCTACCGGATATGTGATCGTACGACGTCTCATGACGCAGCCTCGGGGGCTAGGTAAAGTAACTACTACACTCTACTGAGTGGTTCGATAAGTCGCATTGGGATCTCTTCTTGCAGACGTCGGGATAGACTGTTTTTCTGCTGTTGCATGGTCCCAATCATTAAATTGATGATGTCGATGAATCGAGGACTGTATCTACATGTGTACTATGTGAGTAAGGTTGATTGGCGAGTCGCAGTTCGCCCGCTCCGTTCTCCTCCTCCTCCTCCTCCCCTCCCCGTCCCCCTCCCCCGTGACCCGCTTGCTGCTCCAATCAGAGCACGACTTTTCGGGGCTAGCGAACATCGCATGCCGATTCATCCCCCAGGTATATCCAAGGTATAGGTATTTATATAGATACTTCCGTAAGGCATACGCATTTGCCCCTTTCTGTAGTAAGCTGCAGTGCATAGTTGGCCAATGTAGACGAATCAACAAGATACAGAGTCCGAGTCCTATGACTGCTAGAGAAGTATTCCCTCATGGAAGATGGAGAGTCGCGGCCATGGAGACACAGGCACAAAATCAATTCAGGCTTTGAGTCTAAAGACTGACTCCATCAGTATACACCAATACCCCCGACGACCTTAGAACTCCCTCCCCCTGACCATAGGCTCTGCCTATTTACTCCTTCCCAATCATCAATCGGAGCTTAGCACACAACACACGGTATGCCTAGTTGAGATCACCAGGCTCCTGCTCAGCTGGCTTCTCTTCGACCTGCGGCGGTTCCGTCTCTGTTGCAGCTGCGGCTGGAGCATTCGATGCAAGTTCTTCTGTCATATGTCCTGGAGCCTCGTCTGACGGTACAGGCTCTGATTGACTCGTTGGCACCGGGTCTGAGGGCACTGTGGGCTCCGTTTCCATAGCTACCTCGGTGGGCGGCTGCTCGTTACTCAGGGCCTCTTTAGACTCGCTACGATGACTGTCCAGTGCTGCTTCGAGACCGCCTAGCAAGTCGGGACTCGCAGGCTCATTTGCCGTCTCTTGCGCTGTTACCGGTGGATCTGCTGCAAGACCCGAAATCTGTAGAGGATTGGGTGATGGTGACGAAGCGGCTGGCCCCTCAGCCTGAGCTTGTGGAGCAGGAGCAACATGTTCTGATAGCTGCTCCTGGTTTTCAAAAGCAGGCAGTGGCTCGGAAGCAGCTGCCAATACCGGCTCTGCTGGAACCGTTTGTTCTGATAACGAAAGCCGAGGTTCAATATCAAGCTGGGGATTCTCAGGAGCTTCTGCAGCCTCAGCAGGGCTTTGTTGTTGAGGTGCTTCCTGTGGAGCTACAGGCCCCTGCTCAGGACCCGGGACCGCTGAGGCTTCTTTTGGCGGTGACAAATCGCCATCTGCAACATGTGATGTTTCTCCAATAGCCTCGATCCTAATCCCTTCCATTCCTGATGCTGGTAATACCGTTGGCACAACTTCAGATGCGACTTCAGGCACGGCTTCAGGTGTGGCTTCGGGTATGGCTCCAGTCACGGTTTCAAAAACAGTTTCAGTAGCAGCCTCGGGCATGATTTCAGACGCAGTTTCTAATGCGGCTTCCGGCGCAGCCTCTGGGGCAGCCTCAGGTGCGCCTTCCGGCATAGTTTCCAGCACGGGTTCCTGCATAGTATCCGGGGCGAGTTCCGTCAAAGCTTCCGCCACGGCTTCTAACGCGGCTTCAGGCTCAACAGCACCGTCCATAGTAACTGTTGTGATATCCACCATCTTCACATCGGCTAAGGGTTGGGGCTCTTTGCTCACACCCTGTTGGATAGCAGCCTGCTCAGTTGGTACCATGGGTTGCTCCAGAGCATGTTCTACCGATTCGACAGGAGCTGGTATAGGGTCCGATTTTGTTTCTGTTGTTGAGGCTAGTAAAGGCTCGCCTATTGTCGAAGCCGCCTCAAATGGGCTCACATGAGGTGGCTGTGCTGGGACGGTCTCGGTAGGTGAGGGAATCGATACGACGTTCTTTAATGGACTGCCTTCCAGGCGGGAAGCCGCCAGATGTGATGGAGGTTGCAGCGGTGGGATATTAGTAGCTGCTAATAAATCCTCGGGCGCAGATATTTCCATGGCGTCTGGGTCGATGGGTGGTGCAGTAATAACTGGCGGTTCAACAGATGGCGAGTTCTTCATGTCTTGGTCGACGCTGCTTTCCTTATCTTGGGCCGCAGGCGTTCCATTTGCCGTTTCCGGAATCTCTCCTTCCTCGTCGTCACCACCATCTTCACCTTCCTCGCCTTCATCGCTGCCTTCTTCATCATCATCGGCCTCGCCCATTTCGGTGTCTTGATTCTTGTTCTCGTCATTCGCTCCCTCTTTCTTGACGGCCTATAGCCATTAGCTGCGCTGTATCAATAAGAAGCTCGTATATTGTGACTTACATTGGCTCCCGCATTTTCTGGTTTAAGGCCATCAGCAGGTACCGCGCCAAGTGCGCCTGCAGGCTCCGGTCGCGTACTTGCAGGAAGCGGCAACTTCTTCTTGCGCCCCCTGCCTGGTCCCTTGGGCTTCCTCTTGGGAGGTGGAGGTCGTCGCTTGACTGGAGTCGAGGCCGCGGTGCCATCGGGGTTCACGTTTGTGTTTGGTGCCGGAACCACCGTCGTTGAGATGATTTCGCCATCCACAGATTGACCTTCAGTCAAAGTGACCTCTTGTGTATAGGGGTTGCCAGCAGCATCAACCCGACGAACAGTGGCCTTGGTCACTGTCGGGCCGGATGTTAGCCCTACTGGCAGGCTCGAAGATAATGTCACTGTATTCTTCCTCCTCTTCGCGAGGTGGGACACAGTTGACCCTTCTGCATTACGAGGGATTTGTTTCCACAACTTGATCATGAAGCCCTTCGGACTCTGATCTTCCTCTTTCTTCTCTGGTTTTTCGGGAGCAGCATCGGCATCGACATCCTCTTCCTCAACCGGCGCAGGACGTTTGTATAGTCTTCCAGACCTTGCGGCCCGGAGAAGTTCTTGAGTGTGCTGTGGCAGGAGCTGCGAGTCTTTGGGCATGCCATGGGGCAATTCAACGTCCCAGATATCGTTCTTCTGGCTGGTTTCGGTGGGAGGAGGGGGCGCGACGCTTACCCACTCCTGACGCCATTGTCGAACGGGTAGTCCTGTGGAATCAAATCAACACTGCAATGGATCTGGATATAGGTCCAACAATCGTACCTTCAAAGTCGTCGTGTTCGACATATGCGCCTCTATTGCCTCGTCGCGTCTGAGTGTTAGTCCGAAACTGCAAACAATTAGATTAATCCAGGCATTCTGCGACTCGGCGAATCATCCTTACATTCGGCGCCATCACTTCTCTGATTCCACTCGTTCAGTCATGTATAATTGGATGAGATTTGTCGGATACTGCGGTCGCTGATATTGTCTGTCGCAACTACAAGCGACTGGAGGCCAGCCTTGCAATCAAGTCGCGACTTTCCGCGGACAAATACATGTAAGCAAAAATGGTCAGTGCGTAATATGTGGTACCCATCACTTAGTACCTAAGAAGTACCTAACGTAAGTAGATATACGACAAGTACTTATCTATCAGAGAAGTAGTAATACAGGGCCTCCATCTGTTCACTGTTGCTGAATTGTTGTTCCACAGAGGGCCATATGGCATAAATTCTCTATATCGTGGTCTGGAAGGGTATTTTCTTTGCTTGGTGCTTCCTTGGTGCCTTTGGGTTGTCCTCCCACCTCGCATACCTGTTTGGGCTGCATTGCAGTTGCTCTCTATCCTTCTACCAAAACAATTCCAGCTGTTCCACCGACTTGACCAGTGTAGCAGCGGACATCTCTGCCTTCGGATGATTAGCGTAACGTGTCGAGAATGGCTAAAATGCACAAAGTGATAGCGGCTTCTAGTTGTTCAAAGTGCCCAGCATAGGCAACTTGGGGGCTAGGTAGTGATGAGCTTCTCAGGGTACAACGTGGGGACTCTTCGACACTACGATGAGCGCCACTAGCTTTCGAATCCACGAAAGAACTATAGTTCCAGATACTGAGATTGGAGGGGCAGGGGGCAACTATCACCACCAAAGAGCAAATTAGGCCTTTTGAGCGCCATTACATTAAACTCGACCTCTGAAACGGACCTCTCCATTGATGTAATGCTGAATTCGGATGTGTATGTATGTACAAAGGGACAGTGCTGTCGTGTCGTCTAGTGCCGCATGCCAGAATACCAACTCACTCGACCACTCTGCCTCGAGAGTTTAGTAACCATCCTTGCCCCATTTGTTGTACTTGTCGTGCAGGCGCTGCGAATTCTAGTCAGCACCCCCTTTTTTCACTGCAACTGATGCTTCTAGAACAATCCAACGGTCCTTCTACGGAAGCTGAGACGAGACCTACCTTGGGGAGATTGACGTCGGGAATGACGACAACATTGACGGCGCTAGGAGCATCCTTAGGAGCCTTCGAAGGGTCACCGCCAGGGTGGTATTGGTATTTACCAGCCTCGGAACCAGTCTCCCAAGGCATGGCCTCCTTGGACATGTTGACGGGGGCCTCGGATGTGGACTTGGTGGGGGTTCGGCCTTTCAAGAAGCAGTTGTTTTAGCACGAGTCCCGGTTAATTCAGTTGATATTGAGATTTCGCATGATGCGTACCGAAGTAAAGACCGGCGCCACCTAGAGCAGCACACATAACACCTCCGAGAATCTGTTACCTCCAGTCAGCGAATATGTTGAAGAATCAAGTCCACTGATTGCCCTCGTTCAGGAACTCAAAGGCACTTGTGAGGAGCATCGGCCGGTCGATTGGCCATTCTATGTTTTTTTGACGGGATATGACGCACGTAGAGCTCGGGGTTGCGCTTCGTCTCAGCCTTCAGGCCCGGATCAGCCTGAGCCAGGCGGCGGGTGCTGGTGGAGAAAGCTCGTCGTGCGATCATGGAGGCCATGATGAAAGTTCTGCGGTAATTGTCGAGGGGGTCGTCTCGGGAGGTTCGCAGCTGGATGGGCAGGTTTCGTCAAAAGAAGAAGGCAACTGAGGATGTCACAAAAGGACGGTGGTTCGATCATTTGCAACAAGCCATGGACCATTGGCCAATGAGCTTAGGTTTCTCGGCTGTATGTGGGGATCTTTGCTTTCGTTGGTGGCTGACATTAAAGAGAGCTTTGTGGCTGTCGGCTGTGGTTGTGGCTACGTAGGTATGTACTCCGTACGGATACTACTAATTCAATTACCACCCCGGGCTCACTTTCTTCACCACCAAATGTTCGTCCAGTATTCTCCCACTAGAAGGGGGACCGTGTTGGAATGCATTAACCTTACTTTGGACAGGCCCATGATCCATCCCATGCCCGTTTACTGCATGTCGAAATTTGAGCCCACCCAAAAGGACATGGGTTCTCTGATGCAGACTGCTGTCGCGAAGTGCCTCCAGTTGATCTGGGGATGGATGGTTCGTTGGGATTTCCAAAGGAAAGGCACAACAAGTTTAGCATAATGATCATGTCAGATCTAGTGGGTAGGGTAGTAATCAATCTCAGCTCTGACTACGTTACAAGATATGTGTTATATACAATAACTATAACTACCTACCTTAGGTATGTTACAACTACTGTTATGTACATATGTACTTACATGGTATGTGCCGGTAGTGGTAGACGTACTGTATGTAGTAGTAGTAGTACAGAGAGATTCTGCGCATTGGCGGCCAATAAGACGCTCGTGCCCCTTAAACGTGATTTCTCGTTTCACTGCACCTTCCCTGCTGGTGCTTGATTGCCTTGCATTTCGTGCCGTGTTCATCACCAGCCAAATGAGCTGAAGAATAACCAGAATTTCCTCCCATCGTGGACTTGGTTCGCTCATGCACGCCTTTGCTTTTTTTCTTCTATTCCCTCATTCTCCTCCATCCCAATCCATAGTTCTTAATCATAACCACCAACTCATCCGCTTCAGTGTGTACCACTACAGCTACAAGCGGATCCCGACATTCCTTTCTGCTGCGCAGGACGAAACGGCCGCCTCAAGCAAATACGCTCTCTACGACTCAGCATCACTACCACGCCCCCAACCGCCATTTTCACCCCGGCACCCAACAAACATCTCGAGCACCTAATGTAAACTCGTCTCGTTCGCAACACGACACATTGATTCTCTCGCTCTGCGTCGCCTGCATCACTGTGCATCAAATCGAAAGAAGTTCGGTCCCATTTGATGAGTGCAAACTCCTACGAAAGCGCCGCTACACACGTTGCGATACCACACTTCGGAGATAGTCCGCGACTGGCGAATACTGTGTGTGACGCCTGAGAAACTCGCTCCAGACGGCATGCGAGTAGCCGGCAGCAGATGTTGTTGAATCCCTTGTGCTACTTGGCGGAAATCCATCTAAACCTCATACCACTACGATAAGCATCATGACATCAAACGAGCCGCACGAGCGGTCGGAATGGCCACAAGCGGGTGGCGATCTTTCTCCCATACCGCGCTTTCCTGCAGGACCTCCCAGCATCATTTCATCCCGTATGACAGATATCGCGTCTGAGGACGGGGATGGACACGCTGCCGAGCAAATGAGGGCTGGCACAAACCTCAATCGAAGAAGCGGAATTGCGTCCGAGTCTCGACCTGATACTGCAAGGACCGGCAGGTCTTCTCGAGCAGGTTGGTCGCAATCGGGACCGCATCGCTTAGGTTATCAGAGAGGAAGTATCAGTAACATTGTGACCGGATCTGCCGCCGGTGGTAGGCCGCAGAGTTCCGCAAGCAGAAGCCACGTACCATCTTTAACTTCGCATGCTTTCTTCCATCCTATGAGCTCTTCTAGGCTGCAGGCACAGCGAGGGGCGACTCGGCCTTCGATGATCTTCAACCAACAGCCACGCCTGACCAATGACGAAACTACTGCTGAGAAGCGAGACAGTGTAGCACAAGAGCATGAAGTCACAGCGAATTCCATGAGACCACTCAGCCATCTGGCTCACCAAACTACTAACGATGGCGAGGTGCACCACCAACCACCACCCTCAAGGGGAACCGACGTAACCGAGGGCGAGACGTACGACAGGGTAACTGCAAACACAAGTCCCACTCAGGATCACTATCCCGCTGCTAGTCTCACTGAGAGTGTACGCCCTTTACAGCGGAACAAGGCTAGGAATAAAGGTCTCAGCCTTGATCTTGATAAGAGCAAGGGCTACAAGAACGGTGCGAACTTGCCGACACCAGCGAAATCGCCACGGTCCTTCCGGTCAGGCTTCATGCTGCCTAACAAGGGGGACAATTCTAGCATACCACCAAATCGTAGTATGCCGGGTGCGGAGAAGCTCTCGTCCGGTGCGTCGTCACCTCGGCTGACTCCTACAGCTGTTGTAACACGAGTTACCAAGTCCCAGCCTGCGAAGGAGACACAGCCAGAGCTCGGTCGAAACCATGAATACTTCGAAGGAAATACGGTATTCGCGGTTGGTGGCCGCCTACAGAATACCCGTCACCGACCCATCAACATCGCCACAGGCTCGCTCGTCGTGATTCCATCTATCCTGTTCTTCGTCTTCTCTGCTCCCTGGCTGTGGAACAACGTATCACCGGCCATCCCTCTTGTCTTCGCCTACATATTCTACATCAGCATGTCGTCCTTCCTACATGCATCAGGTTCAGACCCAGGAGTAAGTGCACTGAAACATGATTGTCCTTCTAAGAGATTGTGGGACTGACAACGCAACCTAGATCTTGCCGCGCAACTTGCACCGGTTCCCTCCCCCAGATGCAGATGAAGACCCACTGCGCCTGGCTCCTCCTATGAACGACTGGACTCTGATTAAGTCGGCTGAGTCCAGCACCGCAGCCATGGAGGTGCCTACCAAGTACTGCAAGACTTGCAGCATCTGGCGGCCGCCACGCGCCCACCACTGCCGCTTATGCGACAATTGTGTTGAAACCCAGGACCACCACTGTGTTTGGTTGAACAACTGTGTTGGCCGACGCAACTATCGCTACTTTTTCACTTTTGTCACTGCGACCACGCTCCTTGGAATCTATCTTATCGGGGCATCGCTCGCCCAGATTCTAGTATATGCTTCGAAAGAGGGCGTCTCTGTCGGAGCAGCCATCGACCAATTCCGCGTGCCCTTCGCCATGTTTATCTATGGAATCATCGCATCTCTGTACCCAGCAGCTCTCATGGGCTACCACTTGTTCCTTATGGCCAGGGGCGAGACAACTCGAGAGTTCCTCAACTCTCACAAGTTTCTTAAGAAGGACCGATACAGGGCCTTTACTCAGGGCAGCGCTTGGAAAAACTGGGTTGTAGTCCTTTGCCGGCCTCGCCCGCCCACCTATTATCGATTCAAGAAGCGGGTTGAAGAGGGAGATCAGCGGCTCGGGCAGCGAAAGCACCAAGGCAACAGCCATGGCAGTGCCAACAGCCAAGATATGGAGATGCAAAACGTCAAACCACCATCATCTTCGGGATTTCAAGGCCCGGCCACTCTTCGTGGCGAGGCTGAGCGATCTTGAGAAGCATGGGTTGGGTTATTCTTGTCGGTCCTTTGTTTGGACCTTATTGTCTGCGTTTGACACGAAACGTGTATATGTTCTTATTGTGTAATGTTCTCCACCTATACCCCCATTTGCTTTCTTTTCGACTTTGTACACCAAAATAGCAAGAAGATACACAACCTCAAATTAGATTACAGGTGGATTTGTATCAGCAGTCAAACGTCATCTACACAGAAGGCATCTGAGATGACAATAATACCATAAATGAGTTCAATAGTTCAGACGTGTGGTGACTGGACGTACCAATCCATGTCGGCCGAGCATCTATCTCTCTGAGATCCGGCCTTGATTGTCCCGAGCAGGATGCGGAGCCCCGCAAACCCCAGCAATTCCCCAGGTAAGCGTCTCCCAGCAACCGCCATTTCTTCCACATATCATAGCGGGCCTCAGAGGCTCAGACCCTCAGCAGCTTGGTTCACTCCCACCCAATGCGGGGAAGCGTGTACTGATTATGGCTGTAAGGTCTTCTTGCTTGCTTGCTTGGGTAGAGCTATATAGCAAAGAGGCCGTGCCCTCTTCTGGGCAGAACGACCGGTCTGTGTGACCTAGGCGTTGCTCTTCATCATCGGTGGGGTGCAAAACTCGCAGGAAAGTCCAGCATGCGAAATACGTTTGTTACTGCCACTGTGGCGCTGCTACTGAGCAGTGGTGCTCATACACTACCTCGGCTGGCACGGACGGGTCCTTTCCTTGAGGAGCTCGGGAGTGAGAAATGGGTCATTGGCAATGAGATCTGGAACATGACCCAGGGGCGTCAGTACGGCGTCGAGTTATATTACAGAGAGCACGACTGCGTCGGCGATGCCTTGGGTCATTATGTCAGCTACAGTAAGTTCCCGCACCTCGGCCCGTTATGATATGCCATGGGATCAAGCAAATATCACTGGGATCGATTCATCTAATCGCCCTTTTCCGCCGAGCCATAGACGGCGCGCAGAGTGATCTGAACTGGACATCGGCTTCTATCGACAAGGGGGGCATCTACAATGGCGCGACGTACATCGACGTCAAGTTCGAGGCGCGCGAGGGTGACATGCACTGGGTCATCTTCACCGGTCTGGCGGGTGCGTACCAGTACTTTATCAACCGCGACTTGCCCGTGCTGGGCGAGTTCCGTACGCTGTGGCGGCTGAACAATGCGACGTTCACGCACGGCAAGACGGATCTCCGGGACGAGGAGCTGCCGCCGCTGAGCGACTACCTGCCCGAGAACAAGATCCAGGACGAGACGTGGCGGAACCCTGATGGCAGCGGCGGATATATCACCAAATATGACCTGACTAGCTGGATCAGGACGCAGTCGTACTATGGAGTTTACGGCGAACAATTCGGCAGCTGGTACATCAACGCGGGGAAGGACTACTACAACGGGAACCATCTCAAGCAGGAGCTCATGGTGAGTATTGCAGGCTTTGATCTGAGGTGGGAGGGGGGAGACATCTGATGCCAATGTGCCATAGATCCACCGCGAGTCGAAAACTGGCGATGCAGTACAGCTCAACATGATACACGGCACTCACTTTCAGGTCTCGGCCGTCGACGAATTCCCAGAAGGTAAGATGTGGGGTCCGTGGCTCTGGTATCTCAACGACGGGTCGCGAGAGGATGCTGCGCAGAGGGCCCAAGATGAGTTCGCATCGTGGCCGTATGCCTGGTTCGAGGACGAGGCTTACCACCAGCGTGGCGCCGTCCAAGGTCAGCTACTGCTGTCGGACGGCCGGCCGGCTACCCATGCCGCAGTTTTCCTGGGCGACAACAACCAGTCCAAGACGGCGCTGGACATGGGCTCGGACTACTACTACACGGGCTACGCGGACGCCGAGGGCCGATTTGCGTTCCAGGATGTCCGCGCCGCCACCTACGGGGTGCAGGCTTGGTCCAATGGCAGCAAGATCGCGGACGTAACTACGGTCTTCCTCCGAAGGGACGTTGTAGTCGCGGCGGGAGAGGCTACTGATCTCAAGACGATGACGTGGCAAGTCTCGAACAAAACCAAGATCTTCCAGGTGGGCGACTTCGACCGCACCAGCTACGGCTTCGCCCACGGTGGCGCACCTTATGAGCACGGCCTCGTGGACAGGTGCCCGGCCGACCTGAATTTCACGGTCGGTGCTTCCAAGACGGAGGACTGGTGTTTCGGGCAGTCCAAGCTGGGGAGCTGGGCCATCTCGTTCGCCTTGGACAAGCCACCGTCGCCCACAGCCCCACGCGGCCCGGAGAGGAAGCAGCAAGAAGCAACTCTCCTAGTGTCTCTAGCGGGCTACTCGACAGGGGCCAGCTCCCGCGTCTGGGCAAACGACGTGGTCATCGGAAACCTGACGAGCGGCGCCTCCGGTCTGCTGAACGATCCGTCCGTCTACCGGTCGGCCACGACGGCGGGCGAGTGGCGCTACTTTGAGTTCCCGTTCGACGCGGGGACGGTCCTGAGAAAGGGGGCCAACGAGATCCGGTTTGAGGTCACGAGTAATGCAACATGGCGTGGGTTCATGTGGGATAGTGTTGTGCTCGAGTGGTAGGGACAGGACGGGACAGGGGTGCACATAGATACAACGGAAGATGTCTCAGTGTTTAAGAAGTATTATTCTTGCTGCCACATTTCTTGATCTGATAGCGAGCAATGCTTTTTGGGCATTTCCTAATAACTAAAGTAACTGACTATTGCGTCAGAAGCTGCGGGTTGGGTTGGGGTTGGTGGGGTCCACAATAATTGTGCCTCGGAAATAACCGCTCCGCCTAAGCCAGGAAACATTCCAATTGAGTTGATATGTTCGAACTGAAGGAAGCTCTGCCTTTCTTCTAGCGGCGCCTCCAAAAACTGCATCACCACCAACCCCAACTGACCACCGCACACACACACACACACACACACACACACACATACACACATCATGGGCGCGAGCTCTTCCAAGGCCGCCGATGGCCAGTCATCTGCATATGTCTGGAAACCGTGAGTCTTCTTCCCTCCATGGCCCGAGACAAGGCGAGAAGTGCGCGCATACGTACTGACCCGACCTGTATGTGCAGCTCCGGTCCTGTAGGCGTGTCACAGGATGTTATCGAGCGTCTTCAAGGCAGCGGCGAGGTACGAACAACTCTACTTTACAACACGGGCCTTCTCAGGACCATCAAGCCTACAGGACGTAGAGGCACTCGGGAATCCTTCGTGTACCAGCCAACTAACCCATGAACCTTGAAACCCCGCAGAGCGACGTCTCCCGCGCCCAGACCCTCGAGCTCGCCGTCCAAGCCCGCGTAGCCGAAGAGCTGAAGAAGCTGGAGCAGGCCGAGAGCGCCGCCCTGAAAGCCGCGTACGAGAAAGCCACCACAGCAGCCGCGGACGAAACCCAGCAAGAGTCGGGAGATAAGAGCCGCCACACCGTGTCCAAGGAGGTCGAGGCCCTGCGCACGCGGCTCGACAAGCGGAAACAGCTGCGCGCCCTGCCCGAGAGCGTCGAGCGCGCGCGCACGGGGGTCCTCGAGTGCCTGCGCGACAACGACCGCCGCCCGCTCAACTGCTGGCAGGAGGTCGAGAGCTTTAAGCAGGAGGTGCGCCGGCTAGAGAAGGAGTGGGTGGACCGGGTCGTGCGATGAAGATAGAGGATGGGACAAAAACGAAAGCAGGGCAGGCTGACGATGGTACGATGCTGTAATGCCAGAAAACCCCTTGAGTAATCGGATCTTCCTGTAAAAATATCATATAGAGAAAGAGCTGGGCTCCGGGGAATGGGGCCCTCTCAGCTGCTACATATTTCATTGTAAGTGTACGCGTGTTGTGTGTTGGTAATAGCCAGGAGAAGAGCCAGGCAATGCATCGTGGCAAGTTCACGTGAATGCTGTATTCAAATTCAAATCTACATCACCATCGTCTTCTGCCACTGTGGTTTTGTGGTTTTGCTGGATCTGCAGTGCTGCCTTCCTCTTCAAGCCTTCGGCCTTCTTCCTCTCTCGTCTCGCCTCGGCATCCTCCCAGACCGGGCCATCCCCTTTCATCATCTTCCTCGCCTGCGGGCCGGATGCCGCAGCCGCAGCATCCAGCACGGCGCCCCGGAACCGCTGGATCCGCCGCGCGTTCTCGGCGAACCGCTCGTTGCCGATGTCTACCAGCATCCGCAGGTACGCCGGCGTCACGGTGCACTGGATCTTGTTGTCGTCGTCCCTACCGCCAGGAGTGCCCTCCTTGACGCCCACCAGAGACTCGAAGCTCAGCCCCATGGAGCGGATCGCTACCATCGGCGTGGCCGCCGTCCCTCCTGCCCCTGTATCGGACTGCTGCTGGTGGGGGCCCGCTGTCAGGTTGATGGCGCCGCTCTCGCGGAACCCGGCTTGGAGGCCGCAGCGTAGGAGGAGCTGGGCGTGCGCTGGTGATGCGGCGAGCACGTGCAGGATCTGGTGCTCAGTTAGCACAAATGCTCTGCTCTTGGGACGTGAGCACACGATATAAAATTAATGGCGTCGAGTTGCTGGGAGGGGATAACTCCAAATGCACCCGCTCTTGCTTGTTGCAGCATCCTGTGTTATCCGGGAGCTTACTTACCATGGGTTCGAACTTGAAGTGGATGAGTCTCGAGGAAGCCATAGAGGGATTTTGCTTAAACGGCGAGACCTCACCCTCAGCCTCTCTGTGGCTATTTCCCAGTCCAAGGACCTCCTCCAGATCCCTCTGGTCGCCGTTAGGCTCCGTGACGACTACCGGGTCATGAGACACAAACAGCCAATTTCCACCGCCGCCCTTACCCCCTATAGCCGCCAAGGTACCGGCTGGTCTCGCCGCCGTTGCAGCCTCATCATCATCACCATCACCATCATCGTCTCCCGCGACTGAGTTGCCGCCTTGAGTCGTAGTGTCGCCGGCATCCTGCGCCTGCTCTTGCCCGTCCCCTTGGCGCGAGGAGTTAGCGGTGCCCTTCTTCTTGACGCCCTCGACAAAGACGCTGACCCGGCCCGCGCAGCTGCTCGTGGTCACGAACCCGTCCAGCCCGTTCAGCTCGTCGATCAGGTCCCGGATCCCCGCGTCCACGGTGCCCTTGGGCGACGCGTCCGTGTACTCGGCGTCGGGCACCGCGAGCTGGGCTAGGATCTTCCGCTTGCGGGCCGCGAAGTCCTCGCTAGTAGGACGCACTGTCGCCGACGCTGCCGCCATTTTCTTCTTTCTCTTTCGGCTAACCCACTCACTCACCTCCGCTGGTGGGTGAGTGAGATGTATTGTTATTTATGGGTGAGGCGTTCCGTGGTACTAGCTCGCTCCTCTTGGTGTCAACAGACAACCTCGCAATAACGAGTTCCTGGCCTGATTTGATTGGTCACGAGGCTTGGCTTGAATTAAGTATTGTTGGCGGAGAAGATGAAAATGTGAATAAACCACTACTTACGTATAATTGCACGAGCCCCACTATTTGAACTTAGCGCTCCATCTAAGGGGGAGGGAGACTTGCTTATAGCAGGAGCTATACGACAGATATTCAAGCATCCTTTGCATGTCTGGGATACACCATAGCTATGGACGAAACACCCATATAGTGAGGCTGCAGAATGGCCAAAGCTGCTCGTGACTGTCATTTTCCAAGCATTTATCCTTATTGACAACCAGGCAACATGGTCAGAAATTTAGTTCTTGCCCCTGGCCAAAAGTTTGTATATTCAACTATCGCACTGTCTCGGAAATGGTGACAGCCCCCTGTGTACATTTTGCATCAATCCCGTCGAGGCTTTTCCCCAAGTGATTCCGGCGAGGAGCTTGCTACTCGTTATAACTTCATGCTCCTATCATCTTCTTAAACACGCCCAAACGACACATTTCGTGACAGTTCCACCAACTAGGTCCACCAGGTTTCCAAACTCCAAAGACTGATCCTGACCAAGGGCTGATAGGCATTTCCATCCAGCCTTCATTTATATAGTCTTGCTGTAGTCCTGTTTGTGACCGGCTCACCTTTCTACCCTATCTCTCGACAAGAAAAGTTAGGGGTGAGGCGGCAGGTTAAAGTCAAAACCTTGCATTGCAGCATCGAGGTCGAAGTTACCAAAGTACCAGTCGCCCGCCTCAGAATCCCACTGGCCAGCGGGGTCGAACAAGAACTGCTCGGACGAGTTTTCAAGACCACCGGCGCCATCCCCAACTGAGGTGACAGCAGTGTTGACGTTGGCGTCTTCATTGTAGGTGACAGGGGTGCTGTTCGTGATATTCCCAGTAGAAGTCGCTGCAGCGCTGGTGACAGTGTTGCCGTCTTGATGACTGACCTCGGCAGTGAGGTTATTGGTCATGTTCTCGTAGCCAGGGCCGACCGTGGGGATATTGTTGTTAATGGCTACATTGTGAGCAGCGGCAGCGGCATCGGTTGGGCTGTCGTTTGTGTCATTGATAGGGTTTTCGCTGGAGCTGATGAGGATTCTGATGTTGATATCGTTGGGTCCAGTGCTGTCCGGATGACCAACGGGGACGGTCGCACTCGAGCTGGCCATGGCTGCGTCGAAGAAAGACTCATCCATCACTTGATCTAGCGGCTTGGTATTCTCAGCCTCGGCATCCCCGAACAAGGTCTTGTTCCACGAGGGAGACCGCGGGAGCTCGTAAGACGGTTGAGATGCTTCAGTGCCAACCGCGTGCTGGGGTTGTTGATTAGGGGGAGATACCGGCCAGGAGGCCCGGGTTATGGTAGCCATGAGCTTGCTCATCCACGAACGCAGAGTTGCTCTGTTGATGAACTGGTTCATAAGAACCGTGAGCCGGCTGTGGTCCAGAGACTGGTGCGGCAGTTTGCTGGGTGATCATAGTCGGAGAGGGAGCAAGAGTTTGGGGCACTTTCTTTGGGGCTTGGGGTTTTGTTTGGCTCTTCTTGCTCGGCGAATTCTCCATCCCCTTCTCCGAACTTTGCTTGGGAGAATAGTTGTAGTTGGGATACAAGCGGCTGTGCATGGCTGCGGCTTTCTCTTGACGGGCCTTCCAGACCTCCTTCTCCTCCAAGGGCATGTTGCGCCATTGCTGGCCGATGATTTTAGCTGTTGATATCAATCAGCTTTCGTTGCCTGGATCTACACACTTCAGGGATTTTCAAAATATTACTTACAAATCTCGGCATTCTTTTTGCCAGGGTTTTGTGCCGAAACCTCCTCCTGTACGTGCTTGCGGTAGAGGATGAAGGAATTCGCAGGGCGAGGTCCACCAGACCGGTAAGACTTCTTGCGATACTTTGAATCGGTCTCGATGACGAAGTCGTCACTTTCGCCCTCGTGCTGACTTTCAGTGCTACCATTTGCAGACTCGGGCATCTAGCCCTGGCCATGCGACTGGGTGGGCGTTTTGGGGTTGTTCAAGCTGGAGTTTGTGCCAACGCCTCTACCATCCTGTAGAGCGTTTTTGCTCTTTGGGCTTGGTTTGGAACTCTTGGGAGGAGGAGTCTTAGTCTGAGCCGGCTCAAGCTTCCGTCTTTTCGGCGGACTGTCTTGATTGGGACTGTCGTAGCCATTGGCTGACTTCTGGGAAGTGGAAGGCACAGGATGAGACGGATTATGAAGCTGCTGCACAATTTGCTCCACAGCTTTGTGGACTGACTGTTGGATGACCTGCTGGAGAGGCTCATGGCCGAGATTCTGAATGGCATGGTGGTTGGCCTGCTGAACGGGGTGTTGAGTTGACTGACTCTGCGTGGCAGGTGCTCCTGAAGCCCACATAGTTCTCTTGTCAAAAACAACAGGCATCTGATCTTGTCGAGGGCTGCAAATTCCAACATGCTCGTTGTTCATGGCAGAGCTGGGAGCAAGGAAGATACGTCCAGACACTCCAGAATCAGCGATGTAGAAAGCTTCACAGCCATATCTTGCCCTGAAGAGAGACAAAATAGTCAGCATTGTTTGGGTTCAAGTAAGAAGTAAGTAGCATAACCACTTACTCTATCTTCTGCTTGACGAAATCTCGAGTAGCCGGGTTCCAAGCATCATAGACACCAGGAATTAGGGTAATGACCTGGCAGAACAAGCTAAGCTGTTGCTCCAGTTGATTCCACGTAGATTGTAGTAATCCGAGATTGCCCTGCTGCTGAACAGCAGCAGAAGCAGCGTCTTGGTTCCCGTAGTCCGCCATTGGTGGCTCAAGGGTGTGTCTTTGGTGCTCGATGAAGAAGTATGTAGGATGAAGACTACAGTAAACTCTGGAACGATGTGGGAATGACCGTAGAATAATCACTGGGGTGAACTCGAGGAAGTGATGGTGATGCCGTGATGGTGATGCCGCTTCGACGTGGGTGCCAGGTGGAAAGACAGTCGGCGATGAGGAATGAGTGATGTGATTAATTCAGGCAAGAAAAGAGTTTTTTTTTTCAACGCACAAAAAATGTTGTTTAGATGTGAAGGTTAAGTGACGAAAGTACAGAGGGTGACGTGAAGAAAGCCAAGGAGGTTGGGAATCACTACGGGGTGTAATAAGCGTTGGCCCTCGGTGGCCCTCCCAGGTGCAAGTCAATAATATGACAATCGATATCTCCAGGGTGGTAGGGCAACACAGCCTTTTTTGAATAGAGGGAGCAGATGGGGGATTGTTGGTAAGTCGATGGTGTATTGTCCCCGGGCCATCTTGAAGCACCCCTTGAATCAGTACTTAAGGTAGCAACCACCGCCGCCGTACCGTCCACCATCAAGACACGGCTACTTGTCTTGGCCCAGGCCTTTGATAGGCTTCTAATGTCTGTATCTCTTCCGAGACTGCGATAATGGATACCACCGAGGAGCACCTGTTGGCGCTGGCTGAAAGTATCACGACCGAGCATGGCCTTGATACGGCCGCTGTGTTGTCGCTTGCCGAAGATGTACTCAGTGGCAAGATGGGAGCAACTTCGTATCCTTTGCCCGGTAAGCTTCCACACTATATCACAAGGCCTACATGGGCATCTTTGGTTGTTGACTCGCTGGTAACAGCTTTTGAGAATCTCGTCGGCGTCATGTCAGATATTGACGAACAGGTTCCCGAGTGGCTCGCCATTTCCAAAGCTGCGGCTGAGCCGTTCTCTGACTATCAGATGGAAATCGTCCTCTTGTTGATCGAAGCCCGTTTCTGGCATGGCTCGCTCAAGCAGCACTTCACCATCATCTGGCACTGGAACATCGTCTTCGGTGCTGCTTGGCCAATTCATCGCCAGGCTGTGAGCCGAGAACGTATCACGGGTTTCACCCAGCTGGTAGAGAAGACCACCCACAAACTGCTGCCCTGGGTCGATATGATTTCAAGACATTACGGTGAAGACTTTGGCGACGGATACGAAGTATTGCGCAATACATATTTCCCGGCGGGCATCGAGGATGCCCGCGTGGGCTTTTTCAAGCACTACAAGAAGACAAAAACTGCATACAATCAGTTAGAGAAGCGGTGTCGGTTGATGAAAAAGCATGTTATGAGGGACAGCTCTCTCCTAGAAGCATGTGAGGATCTTCTCCGCGAGACAGCAGTGATCCTTCCCTCCCTACTGAAGACGGCCAGAGTCTGGGGCAAGAATACCCGGGCACAGAAGGAGTGGTGGCAACTTCCTGGCAACTCATGCGGCTTGACTTATAGCTGGATGACGCGGATCGATCTTAGCAGCAATACATATGAGCTTTGCCTTCCAGAGGCCGGTGGTAAGAGCCCGTGGCGCAGCTATTGCAACCACCAGACTCCCATTCGTATGGAGAAGGGCTGCGCGTGGCGAAATTTTCTCTGCAACCAACGACAGCCGGACTTGACCACTACCCGTCACCACAGCGCGGAAGAGAACATTGAAGAGCCCACTGAGCAACATGGCCCTCTCGAGATCATATTGCCTCAGGCCTTGTACCCAATTTGGTGCAAGCACTATCTCAAGTATGGAGCAGCCCGGCCAGTACTTGGCGAGGTAAGCGGCCATCATCCTAGAACCTAAACCCACCGATTCCGAATCATGACTGACGGCCTTTGAGTCCCGATCATGCAAGGAAAACACCCTGTCAGAAGTGAGTCCCCTTGGAACGTATCTCCCCTGCTGCCGCTTATCAAGATAGATGCACTCAAAGGAGCTATCCTTGGCCACTGGTGAGGACTATTGGATGACACGAGACATCAAGGTTTGTGGTTTCAGCACTGCGGGAAAAGGCGTATTGCTAACGGGTCGTGTGATATATAGATGCGCGCTACCCATACCGACTACAAGATATATGATCAAAACCTTCTGGTAAGTGCTTCGAAATTTCCTCTAACCTACTCGGCATATGGTAGGTTAACCGCCCAAATAGAAGGGAAGACCTCGGTTTGATGCAGCCCACAGTCTACGATTGGATTTCTCCAATGCTGTTTTGAAGGACCTGCGGTCCAATCGTTACATCAAGGACAGCCGGTCTGAGCAGGCCTGCATCATCATGAAGGGCATTGACGGAGATTAGACCCGGCTGGTATCGGCGACAGCTTCGCGGGGGTTGACATACAGTTGTTTGTTGGCCACCACCGGGTCAGAAGAATGCCTCGGGTTGATGCTGCATATCATTGCTAATAATGGGCTGTAATAATTCCACGTGAGCTAGATGAAGAACGCCAGCCATAATACATTTGTGATAGGCCAAATTTGATGGACGATACCCCTCGAGCAAAACCACCTAGGTCTTTGCACAATAATGGTGGAACGACGCAGCTTACGAAGGGTGAGAGTGCTTCCTGGACGAAACACCTGCACCTTTGATCTACTCTTCGCGGCCTGAAAAGGCGTTGAGAAGGAGGCGGCACAGTATCTCATGACTGTCCGGGAAAGGGTCAGTACCACCCTGCTACCTAATTCCTAACAATGTACTGCGCAGCTGGCCTCGATATCCACCGTAGCTGTTGGCGGAGAGTAGAATAGAAGGAGTCTGGTGGAAACAAGTCGAGGCGCAGAGGTGTAGAAGACGGTTGTATTTTACTTTTAGGAGTAAGCACCTGCTGCTATTCATTTAAACGGGTTGCTTGCTTAACCAGAAGGGCCATGGTTTAAGTACTTAGTACTTAGTACTTAGGTAAGTACTCACGTGATAGTGTGCATGTATGCATTTAACTAGATCTATTGCCTTTTCGCGTCAAGGAAAGAACGCGCTTAGTGCATCGGTCGAGCAAGAACCATCAGCCCCAACTTGATATCGAATGCATAATACCGACTGCTGTTCTTCTGTTTCTGAATTTAGGTCGAGGCTTTCTACCTCATGCGAGCAGTGAGAGGCCTCGTTTTGATTGTGGTCTGCTATTTGCACTGCGACCCTTGCAGGCGCAAGTTGCTGCTCATGGACATGCGGATGGAGTGTGTGTCATGATTGACTGCTCTTACCTCCCTGTCAGCTAGGAGTTCTGCTCGATATTTGCTGCAAAGAATCCAACGGCATGTCACGATTTCTCACGCCGGCCAAAATAGGCCTTCTTGCTCTGATTGAGCTGTATGTCGACAAGGCTGTCCCCACATCTTCTATCGTTGATGTGCTCTCCTTTATCACTTCACACTTGATAGACCGCAACATTTCCGGCCAGCCTGCTAATGGGGAGGGCCGGTGGGGAAAAGGCCGAGCGTACGGTCAGCCTAGTTATCTCCATTGCCGATTTCGAAAAAGTCCTGAGCCTACATCCGGCTGCTTCGGGAATGCCTGGTCGCAGCTTGTGGTATGTTTTCCTCGACAAATTATGGAAGATCAATTCGCTGGATGCCCTTCATGAGTTTTTCGAGCGGCGGTCTGACCTGCTGGTCAAGACCAAAGAGGAGCTCCGGCGCGATACGGAACTGGGGGTCACAACCCCCGGCCCCGAGGTTATACTGCTTTCTCGAAACTCACCATTTGGTGCGTTCATACGGAGAGCGCAGCTGGAGTTCACAAGACTTCGGTTTCACGATGCCCTCGAGCTGTGGAAGGACTTCGTAAAGTACCGCCAAACCACGGCCGCCTTTTACCGGAAGAAAACCCCTAGTTTTCAGCGCCTGAGTTTCGACAATGTACTTTTAGAAGGCGAACTCACGTGGGGCTGCAGCGTCGAGGCCGTTGCTTCTGTTGCTTATGGCGATATGCTCAGAGACGACCCAAGCTACACATTGCCTGTCAGCACTGACGACATTGAGAAGCTTCTGGAGTTCCAGATTGAGCAAATGCAAAGTAAGAGATGATCTAGCGTATGTGTCGTAGCCAGTTACTGACCCGTTCAGAATATGGCAACCGTATCCCCCTGGAGGTACGACACCAGTTCCATGATTTATTGAACGACAGCTACATGGTGCCTAGTTTGTCACACTACCTAAGGTTTGTATTCATGCATATTCTACACCGCAGGGCGCCGACTAAGCCTTTCTCTAGTTACCTGGATGCTTGGCGGGCAGGGGATTATTCGACATCCTTTGACTATTTGCATAAATACTTCGACTATACAATGCAACATCGAGACCGGCTGTTCTACCAATACGCCTTGATGAACCTCGCTGTCCTACAGGCGGACTTTGGGTGCTACAAGGAGGCTGTGTCCGCTATGCTCGAGACGGTCTCTACAGCCCGCGAGAACCGAGACATCACCTGCCTGAATTTTGCATTAAACTGGCTCTTTCACTTTGGCCGAGCACATCCCGAGGTGACTCGAGAGCTCGAGTCCAACAGCATGTTGGGCACGGGCAAGGAGTCATTGGCATTCCTCAGAAGCAAAGCAAAAGAGACGGGCATGTGGACACTCTGGAGCTCAGCACTCGTAAGTGAGGCAAAGATGACATTATCCAATGGCGAGAGCATTGCCACGGCTCTTGAGCATATGGTCCGCAGCTCTCAAATCCTAGTCGAAAGGAACATGAAAAGTGCAATGGGAAACCAACTCGCTCTTAGTATCGCGCTGTGGGACAGACTCGGGATCTCGTATTTATCGTCGACCACCTGCGAGATCTTCCTTCGATGCCATGCAAGGCACTCCATCTTCGATGACGAGCTGAAAGTGACCTGCCGCCAAGCCTCCATGTTTGCACTCAAGGGCAAATATGATGAAGCTTTGGAGAAATTGGAGAAGATGAACACCAATTCCCTCAGGGCCTGGAAGCCCAACCAGTACTGGCACAAATTTAGGGGTATCATCAAGCTTCGCCGCGACTTGCACCGCAATAACCTCGATGGAGCGGAGCTGCTGCTTTCACAGCTCTTGCAGTCAAAAGACGAAGATCTCGAGCCGGATCTAGCGTTTGTGATTGATAGCCTACATATCGAGTGTCTTATCCGACGTGGCAACCTCGAAAAAGCATTCGCTAAAGTCGAGGGCCTAGTATCCGAGTTGCGGGACCAAAATAAGGACGTTGCTCTCCGGGTACGACTTCTGCTCATAAAAGCCGAGCTACTAGACCGGTGCGGCCGCCCGCAGAAGGGCTTCACCATAGCCGTGCGTGCCGCCAATGTTGCGTGGCGTGCCCGCCTGATCCCTTACCTATGGCCGGCCATCGGAACAGTTGCCAATATTCTCAATTCGCTGGGCGACTTCGAGCCAGCTATCCAACTCCTGATGGCGGTTCTACCCCGAAGCCTCGAGTGTGAGAATGCGGCTATGACGGCCAAGCTATACTCGTTCCTCGGCGATGCGTACATGGGGATGGCAGGCACGATACCATCCAAGTCTCACAAGAGGAGGGAATATATGACTAAGGCGTCGGAAGCGATTGAAAAGGCGTTCGATCACTATTCCAGCATGGAGGATATTAATAAGCAGTGTGAGATGATGGCCAAGAGAGCCACTATTATGAAGATCTGTGGTGAGAACCAGCTGGCGAATGACCATGCCGCGGCATCCTTGGCACTCCGAAGAGATGCTGCACTTTTGAAAGATTGAGCGAGATCTTAGATATATTATTACACAAGGAGGCCATGTGCACTATTCTATCAACTACATGGTAGTATACAAAGTCCATGAGCTTCGCGTCTCATTGATGCACTTCTATGATGGACATGTTGTAAACCTAGGTATGTATACAAAGCCTCCAATGCCAGATATGCTTTAGTCGCATTTTTTCTTTCTTTCTCTGGCTCGGTTTTGGGCATCACGAAGATCCCCCATTCAAGGGGACCTGCTTATTTGTTGTGTGATTTGAGGTCGGCCGACGCCCTATTCCTTCAGTCCTCACTCCATTTAATGTTTTTCCCGGACTTATTCTTCAACTGCCCCTTGGCGGCGATTGCAGCTGGGGGGTGTTCATCATGACTGTCCGCCTCGTTTGGATCGTTGGTAGCCCACATGCTTTGGATGCACAGCTCGAAGGGTCCAGGCACGCGGTCCGTCAGGCCCACGCCAATGCTCTTGACCTTCTGGCGCAGCATCTCGGTCTGTGGCTCGACGACGAAGCCGTGGTTGGTGCGGACGAAGTCGTTCCACTTGATGAGTATGGTCTCCCACTCCCCCGGCCGCCGGGCGAACAGCCGGTGCTGGTGCAGGTCCGAGGGTACCACCGACTCCGTCTGCACGTTGACCAGGTAGCTGCGCCCGTCCGATCGTACTCGCATGGCTAGATACGTGTACATGTCGATGTCCCACAGGGCGCGCCCGAAGACCGTTGGAGGGCGGTCCAGCGTCCGCCACGCCGCGAACCCGGACCGTTGCACGTCCGGCCGGTGTGGCGGCAGCGCCGTGGATATGCTGCCGTGGAAGCGCGCGTGGGCGGGGATTGTGTGCGTAGAAGAGGAGGAGGAGGGGACCCAGTCGAGTGCGGCCTTGGAGTAGCCGCCGATGTCCACGTCGCACATCAGCTTACAGTCGGCGACGGAGCTCGGGTCGTCCTCGAAGGTGTGCAGCGGCAGCGGTCCCGAGGGGCCCCGGATCCCTTCCATCTTCAGCGCGATGTTGGACAGCCGCTTGAACTCGTCCAGGCTGCGGCTGAAGAAGCCCTTGTGCAGGAGACCTGGTGTCACGCGCATCTTGTTCGTTCGTTCGTTCGTTCTTTTGTCGCTTCTGGGGGCGGCGGGGAATGCACAATAGGTACAGATCAATGGCTGATGATGTCGAAGAGCCAAGAGGCTCAGATCTCGGGATGGGGCATCAGCTATTGGAGAGGCGGGGGGAGAATGGCCATGGAGTAGGTAGGTTAGGTGCCGTGTAATTCAGATAATGATGCTCACGACAAAGCTCCAATCCGTCATTGAATTTCAAGTAAGAAGTACGTACTCGGTAGCGGGTGGGCCAAAGACTGCTGCTGTAAGTACCGACGTACACAGTCCCCCCCACCCCCATAAGCCATAAGGGGTGACGAACTCTGCCAAGGCCCGATGCTTTCAATTGGGCTGTCAGGCTGCGTCAGTATATGCGCAACTCGTACTCGTAGCTCTCTGTTCATTATTAGTCAATGCCAGTTCGACATCCTGTCCCGGATTCGCATGAAGGCTGACGTTGCCTTATTTGTCTACCTAAACCCGGCCATTTCTTGTTCTTTTGATTTCGTCTCTACATTGGTAGTTGGACAGTTGCCCCCTTCTTTCACCCTTTACAAGTTGTCGAGGTGGTGGGATGAACTGGGTCCTTTCTGAGAAGCTGTAGCTTTGCCTCGCTCCAACTCCTCAAGTTGTCTCAGGTCCAAAAGCGACAGTGGACGGCCGCGAATCGTGACAACCCTGGCAACGCCTGCCGTGCAACCATCTGTTCCCGCCCACCATGGCTAGTCGAAGCCTAGATCACACAAAGTGCGTAAAACCCAGCATTGCTGCCAGATCGCTGCGAGATCGCTGCGTGGTCATTGTACCCCGTCTCTTGCGGCTCTCTGTATCGGCGCTGCCCCGGCAACATGACCCCCTCCGCTGACCTTAGCGACTTGTACAGGTCCGAAGCCGAGCTGGCCATCAATATCAAGAAAGCTACCAACAATGACGAGACCGCCCCGAAGCGGAAACATGTGCGAAGCTGCATTGTTTACACATGGGACCACAAGAGCTCCCAGTCCTTCTGGGCAGGTATGAAAGTGTATGTAAATGGCCTCACCAGTATGGACGGTAGCCATGGCTGACTGGCGTACCACGGGCAGGCAACCGATCATGGCCGACGAGGTCCAGACGTTCAAGGCTTTGATCACCATCCACAGGGTCCTTCAGGAGGGCCACCCCGTATCGCTCCGGGAAGCCATGGCAAATCGTGGTTGGATAGACAGTCTGAACCGAGGAATGGGCGGCGAGGGCGTCCGGGGATACGGCCCTTTGATTCGCGAATATGTCTACTTTCTCTTGGCGAAGCTGTCTTTTCACCAGCAGCACCCCGAGTTCAATGGAACATTCGAGTATGAAGAGTATGTCAGCTTGAAGGTCATTAACGACCCCAATGAAGGCTACGAGGCCATCACCGACCTGATGGCTCTCCAAGATAAGATCGAACAATTTCAGAAGCTCATCTTCTCACATTTCCGAAACGTGGGCAACAATGAGTGCAGAATCTCAGCATTGGTGGCGCTGGTGCAGGAGAGCTATGGCATCTACAAATTCATCACCAGCATGTTGCGCGCTATGCATTCCACAACGGGCGACAACGAGGCGTTGGAACCGCTCCGCGAGCGTTATAATGCCCAGCATTACCGATTAGTCAAGTTCTACTACGAATGCTCCAACTTACGATACTTGACTAGCCTCATCACGATCCCCAAGCTACCCCAAGATCCTCCGAACCTGCTGGCCGAAGACGACTCGGCACCATCTCTGCCAGCAAGACCAAAACAAGAGATTGAGAGACAGCCGACGCCGCCTGTGCAGCCCAAAACGGAAGAGCCGGATGAGATCGCTGAATTCTGGCAAAGCGAGTTGGATAGGCAAAACAAGGAGTATGAAGAGCAGCAGAGGGTGCTGCAGGAGCGACAGCAACAGGCACTCTACGCACAGCAGCAGGCTCAGCTGCAGGCCCAGCGGGATTTCGAAGAACAACAACGACGTTTGGCAGAGCAGCAACAGAGGGAGCAGGAGGCTTTGATGCAACAACAAGCTCAGTGGCAGACGCAAGGCAGACTAGCCGAGCTCGAGCAAGAGAACCTGAATGCGCGCGCACAGTACGAGCGTGACCAGCTCATGCTACAGCAGTATGATCAGCGTGTCAAGGGTCTGGAGAACGAGCTGGCCCAGATCCAAAATAGCTACGGCCAACAGATTGGCAGCAAGGACGACCAGATCCGCGCACTACAGGAACAGGTCAACACGTGGAGAACCAAGTATGAGGCTCTAGCAAAACTCTACTCGCAGCTGCGTCAAGAGCACTTGGATCTCCTCCAGAAATTTAAATCTGTTCAGTTGAAAGCTGCATCTGCGCAGGAAGCTATTGACAGGCGGGAGAAGCTGGAGCGTGAGATCAAGACCAAGAACTTGGAGCTGGCAGACATGATCCGGGAAAGAGACCGCGCCATGCACGACAAGGACCGCCTCTCCGGAAGCAACAAAGATGAGCTCGAGAAGCTCAAGAGGGAGCTGCGCATGGCCAATGACCGAGCCGACAATCTCGAACGACAAAAGGGCAACGAGCTTTCCACCATGCTGGCCAAGTATAACCGAGAGATGTCAGATCTGGAGGAGGCCTTGCGTACCAAGCAGCGAGCTTTGGACGACGCTTCGAATAAGCTGCGCGATGGTGACTCGGACCTCGAGGCGCTACTCCGCGAAAAGGAGGAAGAGCTTGAGGTTTACAAGGCTGGCATGGACCAGACTCTGATCGAGTTGAACGAGCTCAAGCTCAACCAGGGCGATACCGATCATGCACTTGACGGACAAATCGACGCGCTTATCATGGCCAACCTGGACAAGATCAACGACATTATTGATTCTGTGCTGCAAGCTGGTGTTGCGCGTGTTGACGATGCTCTATACGAGCTGGATTCCTCCATGCAAGCTGGTAATCAAAATGCTTCCCCGTCTTATGTCTTGTCGCAGATTGAGAAGGCGTCGGCGAGCGCTATGGAGTTTGCCACGGCCTTCAATAACTTCATTGCAGACGGTCCCAACGCATCACACGCTGACCTGATCAAGGCGATCAACGTCTACTCCGGGGCGGCAGCCGATGTATGCAGCAATACCAAGGGCCTTACCCGGCTAGCATCCGAAGAGAAGAAGGGCGATGCCTTGATGAATGGCGCTCGTCAGGCCGCCCTCTCTACCGTCAAGTTCTTCCGTGGCCTGCAAAGCTTCCGCCTCGAGGGCATGGATCCCATACAGAAGACTGACGTTGTCATCAACAGCAATAATGATGTGCAAATGAACCTGCAGAAGCTGAATAAGCTTGTGGAGACTTTCGCGCCCGCTGGCCGCCTGACCACCAACAAGGGAGATATCGCCGACCTGGTGGACTCCGAGCTTAGTAAAGCGGCAGACGCCATCGCGGCCGCTGCAGCTCGACTTGCCAAGTTGAGGAACAAGCCTCGCGATGGATACTCGACTTACGAGCTCAAGGTCAATGATACCATTCTCGATGCTGCCATGGCGATTACGAACGCAATTGCCCAGCTCATCAAGGCGGCTACTGCTACGCAGCAAGAGATTGTGCAAGCCGGACGTGGTTCCTCGACGGCGACGGCCTTTTACAAGAAGAACAATAGGTGGACCGAGGGTCTCATCTCAGCTGCCAAGGCGGTAGCCACGTCGACGAACACGCTCATCGAGACGGCTGACGGTGTCCTGTCTAGCCGCAACAGCCCAGAGCAGCTCATTGTGGCGTCCAACGACGTGGCAGCCTCTACCGCGCAGCTCGTTGCGGCTAGTCGTGTCAAGGCCGGCTTCATGAGCAAGAGCCAGGAGAGCCTCGAGCAAGCCAGCAAGGCGGTGGGTGCCGCTTGCCGCTCCCTGGTCCGGCAGGTGCAGGCCCTCATCAAGGATCGCAGCCAGGAGGAAGACCAGGTGGATTATTCCAAGCTGGGCGCTCACGAGTTCAAGGTGCGGGAAATGGAGCAACAGGTACGTTTGTGTTTCTTATTTTTCTTTCTTCTTTTCTTTTGGCCTTGGCCCGGATGCCGACGCCTTCCCCTCTCTCTCTCACACACACACCCATAGAGAAGAGTCTGTTGGACGGGTTTTCTTCTACGTGGCGATACCGCTACTAACACTATCTACTCCATCACTTCTAGGTCGAGATCCTGCAGCTCGAGAATTCACTGTCGGCTGCTCGGCACCGACTAGGCGAGATGAGGAAGATCTCCTACCAAGAGGACTAAGCGGGTCAAGCATTTCTGTTCTGCCAGGTATCATCAAAATGCACTCACGTGTCGCTGTACTTCTTCTAAGCCATATTTTTGGAGGGGGTTGATTACTTGATGTTTCTGCCAAGTCTGTTTTCCGCTGGAGGTGAGTGCTAGGGTTGTGTTGTGTGGTACTTCAACCAGCCTCTTGTCCAGCCTGGACAGAAGAAATTAGGGGGACAGTGTCAAGAGATGGATCACCCTTTCAGTTCCGCAACCACACATTAAGCGATGTTTCCATGAATATACTCGTCTAATGACCAATCGTCTTTGGTGTTTGAGGACTACGACTATCTGTGTTGGTGTCTATGTGGCATGTACTGTAATTCTCACAATGTGCCAACACCAGCCAGGCTTATGAGATGCTTCAATATGCTCTGTTGAACCCTCTAATCTAAGATGCCTCCTAACACATACTTCTTGCTTGAGCTTGCGCCCGGCAGGACGGTGGTGATTACGGAGTGCTGAGGAGTGCATTACTTGTCGTTTCTGCCACCCAAGGCCTGTCTGCCGAGATCTTGGCACTGCCGGGGTCACGTTCTTGCAATCAACCATCTCTGGACGAGGCACTCTATATTGTGGTGCTGCACGAGTACACTCCCCGTTATTGGTTCCCCCACTTCAGAAGCCACTGGGACAATTGGTATAAAGAATCGGAAGCTTAAATACGTCCGGCGGCTTACACATGATACCCCAAGCCACTGGGTGCAGTCAACAAGAGGATTGGAAGACACTCATCTACCGACTCCAGCGTGCAGCCCGGAGCAAAGGATCACGGCATTGCATACCCGTATTCCTGGAGGGGCGGCGGCTGTAGTTCCGTCTTTTTTTTAATTTATCTTCACGCGTGACAATCCTCTTGAGATGCAAAGAGAAAAGACCGAGCCACGTGACAGAGCGTTGTGCCAAGGCAAGGGCAAATGGTTTGGATCCATGACGGTTGAATCCGAATCTCTAAAGTGGCATGGCCGAGATGGAAATTTGATGTGCCTCAGAGGGAATAATCGCAGATCGACGTCATCTGGCCAAGACCCGCTTCATAACATGCGTTTTTAAACGGTCTGAGAAGAGAAACTCCCCATTCCTGTGCCCATGTTGTCCCCCCTCGCCCTAGTTAAACGTAGAAGTTGTTTTTGTTATTATTGTTTTTAGTTAGCATTGTTTCAATGTTTTGTGTGGTATTCGACCCGACAATACGGGGAGGCTCCCGAGCTGTAAGTTTTACTTACTGTAAGTAAGTAGGTATCCGTACACACATACAAGATGACGACCATTGTGTCTCGCAGCTGTTCGGGTTCCCTACATGTGATTGATCAACTTGCATCTTCCGGGAAGAACACGCGGGCAAACGAAGACGCAGCATGTTTTATGTCGATACACACACGATTCATCGTCAAGGATCCATCTTCCACCGGGGATGGCAAAAGATGACTCGGTATCAAAGAACTCAAACCACGTGTAGTTTCTCGACGCAGACAGGCAGAGAGGTGGACATCTCCGACGTGCTGCAAGGTAATGTTTGCAATAAAGTAAAGTGAGTGAAGCGAGTGAGGGACAGCAGGCCTAGAACAAGGAACCCCCCTTCCCACCTCCCAAGCAAGCAATCCAAAGAAAAACCAGACGAAATACGGAGGCCAACCGTCAGCCGTCAGCCGTCAACCGTAAAGCAGCCGCCCCCTGCATGGGTAGCGCCAACGCTTCGTCCGGCCAATGATCGTATTCAGGGCACTGCATCTCTCCAGGTGGACCGTAGCTGAGCCGAACAGGGGCTAAGAGCCTATCAAATCCGTCGCGGCTGCCTCTCCTGACATGCATCTTCTATCTTTTCGGGGGGGTCCTACAAGTACATACGGAAACTGCGGATTGATTGGCCATCAGGCTATCCTTGCCAACCCCCGGCTGACCTGACCAAATCCTCTCAAGCAGAGAAATGCCCTATTAACAAGGCTTATCATGCATGCCTGGACGAGTGCGTAAGTGTGTACAACGCAATCGGACAATGAACAGGCCTAGACAGCATCGCCGTTGGCCTTGTTAGTGCAGGTCCACGCTGTGCTTATGCCAGGGTATTTTTTTTATAGCTGGCGCCTTTTTCTCATAAACTCTACTGGTCCCTGAGTGAGCTGCGCTTCAAGTTCGTCGTAATCGTGATTCTCTGGCTTCTTCATCTTCCCTCTTCTTCTCTTCCCAATCTTTTGGTGGAACGGATCTGGACATTCTCTTATTTCTCTTCGTCTTCGTCGTCTTTTCTGGTCGCTTTATTAGTTGAACGCTTCTTGGCGGGGGAAAACTCCTGCTCTTTTTTCCCCTACCTTCTTGTGAGGAGCGTAGATCCTGGCGTGGTTTGGGCCCACACGAGCAGATCATCATCTTGTCTCTCCCTGACGTGGGCTTGATTCTGAGTCGATCCTACTTCTTTGCATCCACTCTCCCTTTTCCGCCCCCTGGGTTAAGGTATTTCGCATTTGCAATACATCCAATACCTAAGTCTAAGGTAGCTTCCCTGAGGCCTGCTGAGCTCGCTGCGTTTTCACCAACCAATCTACTTTTTTCCTTGGGCCATTTTCCCCAAAGGGTGCCCACCAAACAACACTGCCGGCAGCAAACCCATATATCATATCAACACAAACATACCTTTACAGACGCCTACGTACACGTACATACACGTACACACACACACACATACACACGCAGGCCACAGATTTTTTACCGATTAGACAGTCCGACTCGCCTGTCAGATTCTTTCCCTCTCTTTTCATTATTGAGACAGTCGGACTGCAATCCATCCATTCATCAACCGCCCCACATTACCGCATTTGGCAACCGGCCTTCCATTGATCGACGCCTGGGTTTTGGCAACGGGCCCGTTCCCATTGCTACTACTGTACTCACTACAAGGCGGGAGAGAGCCAACTCTTAGGCGGGTTCTCACTCTTGTACAGCAGCAGTAGTTGGGCGAGGGTGAAGCAATCGCACCCTTTATCCGCTCAAACAGCACCTGGCCACCGAGGAAACAAAGCCCAGTCTCTGACCACAAAGGGAGTTGTCCCAAGTCATTGTCTGCTATCTCCGCCTATGCACACAATGCATTCATGACCTTGGGCCATCAAGACGACTGTGCCCTTCTCCTTGCTCTGAAAGGATTCTGGACCAGTCCGAATCCATCCCTCACCAGTATAGATTCTCCTTGTCCCCCGAATTCCTCAGAAGCGTTTGTCCCTTTGAGCTCGTGGACCACTTTACTCTACGACAACCCTTGGAACGAACGGAAACCATGTCGATAACGCGGCGCCGGATCGCTGCCTCGGACATACAGACGCCTGAGCCGATATTGACTATTCGTGATATAGCCATGGCCACGGCCACAGAACACGCGGGATCCAATCCCACCATCTCACCCTTCCAGAGCGGACTCACGGGCGTGAACCAGCCGGTAAACATGCTCTTCAAGGACATGCTGTGGTGGACCTTGGGTATACTGGCATTATTGGTGCTGACGATACGCCTCATTGAAATAACTTGGTCTAAACTACGGCAAGTCTCGGCCATGTCAGCACCGGCTAACAGACAAGGGTACTGGAAGTTCTCCCAATGGAGCTGGATGCCGAGTCTGAAGGTTCACCTTATTTATGCACCCCTCTGGAAGAAGCGACACAACCGAGAAATCAGGCTGTCGTCCGCCATCAGCATTGGCACGCTACCATCGCGGCTCCATACCATTCTGCTGGGGCTCTACTTTACCAGCAACTTCATCTACATGTTCGTGTTGAATTGGAACAACGAGAACAAGTACTCCTTCTGCGCCGAACTGCGTGGCCGTTCGGGCACTCTGGCCGCTGTCAACATGGTCCCTCTGATCATTATGGCCGGCCGCAACAACCCTCTCATCGGAATGCTCCGCGTCAGCTTTGATACGTACAATCTTCTCCACCGATGGATGGGCCGGATGGTCGTCTTTGAATCGGTTATCCATGCAATCGCCTGGGCTATTGTCCAGGTTGCCGATGGTGGATGGAGCAGTGTGGGCTTTAAGATCAACCATGACAGCTTCATCGCTTCCGGCGCCTGTGGGACCGTAGCCCTTGTCGTCCTGGTTGTTTTGTCTCTCTCGCCAGTCCGACACGCCTTTTATGAGACATTTCTCAATGTCCACATCATACTGGCCCTAATTATCTTCATATGCACGTGGGTTCACTGCGCTACTGCGGAGATTCCCGGAGGCCTGCCTCAACTGCCGTGGATGGTGGCTATTTTCCTGCTGTGGTTTGCGGATCGATTTGCCCGTATGCTCCGGCTTGTTTATTACAACTGGTCTAAGAACGGCTTTACTGAGGCGACCATTTCTGCCCTGCCATGTGACGCCTGCCGCGTGACGATGTTTTTGCCGCGCCATGTCGACATTCAACCGGGAACGCATGCGTATATTCGCTTCCGCGATGTTAAACCTTGGGAAAACCATCCGTTCTCGATTGCATATGTTGCCCATTACCCCCGAGTCGATGAGAGCAGGATTGAGAAGGACATCATCACCCGAGACGACATTGAGCGAGGTACCACGGCCGTATCCTTTGTTATCGGCGCCCACACTGGCTTCACTCGTGCACTCTATGACAGAGCCAGCCTGGCGGACGGTCAAGAAGTCACCATGAAGGCTGCTTTGGAAGGACCTTATGCTGGGCATCACCAGCTCGATTCGTACGGCCATGCGGTGCTTTTCGCGGGTTCCACTGGAATAACACATCAGCTTTCGTACATCAAGCCCATTATTGAGGGCTTCAATAATGGCACGATCGCAACGCGGCGTATCACTCTGATATGGGTCATACGTGAATTCGAAGCACTTGAATGGGTGCGCCCGTGGATGAATGAGATCTTGAGGATGGACAATAGGAAAGACATTCTGACTATGAACGTCTTCGTCACCAGGCCGAAGAACCCGAATCAAATCCAAAGCCCGTCAAGTACGGTCAAGGTTTTCTCTGGTCGACCCAACATTATGACCCTCCTCAACAAAGAGGTCGAGCAGCAGGTCGGAGCTATGTGTGTCACTGTATGTGGCCCGGGCGCACTGGCAGACGACGTTCGAGAAGCTGTCAGGGGTGTGCAAGGCGGCCGGTCGGTGGTCGACTTTGTAGAGGAGTCCTTTACGTGGTAGTTAAGCAAACATATGGAGGAGCAGGAGGGGAAGGGCTCCAGATGATTTGCATTTTCCGACCCGAGTCCGAGCATTGTTACTTTGGTATAGCAGGAGCTGCCATGGTACCCGGCGTTCCAAGAAGAGAGCGAGTCGTCTTTGGTTTTTTTTTCTTGGGGGGGGGATATATGCGAAAAGCGTATTTTCCAGCGCGCAAGTGGCGTTTTCAGAGTGGTAATGATGCGGTCGATTTACACCTGTTGTATAGTACAGACTTTACGAAGCTTTTCAGACTTCTAGTACATATTCTTCATCTGATCCGTGGCATTGGCTCGGCCAGGTTCTTGTCCATAGAGCTCATCGAACTTTTTCTTCAATTTTTCACCCGAATCCAGTCCCTAAATGTCTGGACTGCATGTTCGACAGAGCCGGAGATCTATGCGTCCATCATGCTGCAGAAGTCAGATAACAATGTCGACGAGGAGCTGCTGCATGCATGAGGGTAGTCTCGAAATAATTGTGCTTTAGGCAATAGGATTGTTGATGCTGCTGCCATCGAATGATGGTGGCCTCAAGTTGACCGATTGCGGCTCATCGCTTCCGCGTATAACCGTTCACTACCGACAATAGTAGTAGTACTAGGTAAAATAAACCATCGTTGTGATCGACAGACAGGAACGTCGCGGCTAAATTACGCATAGTTTCATTTGTTTTGTTAATGCATAGCTAGCCAGGTATCACGCCGCCTTTTACATGAACCGAATAATTCAGCCTCCTTAAGAACTGCTCATTTGGACTTACGAGAGTGGATTTGATCCAATCTTAGTCAGCTATAGCGAGAGCACCCTTTACTACTTTAAGTAAGCTAAAGCATGACCTCATTCTGCAGAAGAGCCGCCCAATGAGTCGGAATTGACATGGAATTGAAATGGAATCAATGTGTTCGAATGCTTCCCTGTATATCCAAGATGGAGAGCGTCACTTCGTAGTACTTGATACGCCCCTCCCCCCTCCCCTCCCCCTCCCCATCCCCCCAGAAATAGAATAGAATCATCCAATTGCAGTCATCCAGCGCCGTGATCGGTCTGCCCGCTATCCCCACCATCCCGGCTGGAGGATCCTCCTACCCGGGAATAGCCAAAGGACCTCAATGACTCAATCCCGACTAATTTTGATCCCCTCGAAACCGAAAAATGGTTGGCATTTTCCATTTACTCGTATAAATCATAACTCAATCAACAACACATTCTCCCACGGGCCGTCCCGCCTGACTGTATTCCCTAACAGACTCAAAGAACCAGCTCTCTTCTACTGCTGGCTTCCAATTAAGCATTCGTCATAATCCACACAACCGCCGCTACCCCTCCAAGAAAAAAAAACTACCCCGCCAAGTACTTTGGGCATTGCGCACAGCTGCGACGGGCGAAGAGATTGAGCCTCTAAAATCACCCTTTACTCTCGAGTGGCCAATCGTGCTTCTGAGACATCATGCCTATGCTCAAAGACCCCTCCAAGAAATACAAAAGCTTCAAGCCTCTGAATCTTCCCAACCGTCAGTGGCCGTCGAGGACCATTGAGAAACCTCCCAGATGGCTTGCCACAGATCTGAGAGATGGCAACCAGAGCTTGGTTGACCCCATGAACGGAGAAGAAAAATGGAGGTTCTTCAACATGCTGGTCGAACTTGGATACAAGGAAATCGAAGTCTCCTTTCCCTCAGCCTCACAAACCGACTTCGATTTTACGAGGCGCGTGGTCGAAACCCCTGGTGCGGTGCCGGACGATGTCTGGATCCAGGTCCTCTCTCCATGTCGCGAGGACCTCATCCGCCGAACCGTCGACTCTCTCAAGGGCGCCAAGAAGGCTCTTCTGCACATCTACTTGGCCACCAGCGAATGCTTCCGGCGCATTGTATTCGGCTTCACAGAAGAGGAGAGTCTCGAGCTGGCTGTGAAATGCACAAAGTACGCGCGGTCTATCACCAAGGACGACCCGTCGCAAGCTGGCACAGAGTGGGCTTTCGAGTTCAGCCCAGAAACCTTCTCGGACACCAGCCCCGAATTTGCCATCAAGATCTGCGAGGCTGTCAAGGCTGCCTGGGAACCGACGGAGGCGAACCCCATCATCTTCAACCTCCCAGCCACGGTGGAGATGGCCACGCCGAACGTCTACGCCGACCAGATCGAGTACTTCTGCACCAACATCACCGAGCGGGAGAAGGTCTGCGTCTCCTTGCATCCGCACAACGATCGCGGCTGCGCAGTGGCTGCCGCGGAGCTGGCGCAGATGGCTGGCGCAGACAGAGTTGAGGGGTGTCTGTTCGGAAACGGCGAGCGCACTGGTAACGTTGATTTGGTCACTCTCGCCCTCAACTTGTATACCCAGGGGATCCACCCGAATATCGACTTTTCCGATCTGAAGCGCGTCATCGATACGGTCGAGATATGCAACAAAATCCCTGTCCATCCCCGTGCCCCATACGGTGGCTCTCTTGTCGTGTGTGCCTTTAGTGGATCCCACCAAGACGCCATTAAGAAGGGATTCCAAGTACGGAAACAAGAGAACAAGGCCTACGACGACCGATGGGTGGTACCTTATCTGCCTCTCGACCCGCAAGATATCGGTCGTACATATGAAGCCATCATCCGCGTCAACTCACAGAGTGGTAAAGGCGGTGCTGCTTGGATTATTCTGCGGAAGCTTGAGCTTGACCTCCCTCGAGGGTTGCAGATTGCCTTCAGCAAGGTGGTTCAGAAGAAGGCAGATGAGCTCGGCAGAGAACTGTTGTCGGATGAGATCAGTGAGCTCTTCGAGACGACGTACTTCCTGAAAGAGCACCCTCGATTCAACATTATCGACTACTCAATCTCCATCGACCGCTCACATTCGCCAGCGCCTCCAGCACCAGGAAAGACACAAGATACTAAGAACCTCGCGCGTCTCTTTGAGGGTATTGTCGCGGTCGATGGCAAGGAGTATCAGCTCCAAGGTCGTGGCAATGGACCGATCTCGTCGTTGGCAAACGCGCTCAAGGGCGTCGGGATCGATCTCGATGTCGCCGACTATAAGGAACATTCCATAGGACGCGGCCGAGATGTGAAGGCCGCGACTTACATCGAGTGTACAGCATCCGGTACCTCCCAGAAGGTTTGGGGTGTTGGCATCCACGAGGATGTGGTGCAGAGCTCGCTCATTGCCCTCCTGAGCGCGGCTAGTAGCGTAAGTGAAGCCGACGGAGCCCATCGCTTACCAACTTGTTCTGACTTTATGCGTAGTTCGTTCTGAGCCGCCCCGGAAGCCCTATCCTGTCCAAGGCCACGCCGCGCCGGACCATCAGCCAAGAAGTCGATCTCAACGGACTCGCGGCACCAGCTACGCAGAACGCAAGTGACACATCGAAGAATGGTGTCTCGTCAGTGGTGGATGGTTTGGAAGCCAAAGCGAATCAAATGTAAATTCCGATGATGCCGATGGGAACCGCACCCAGAAATTGCCCTGACAGCCCCCTACTGGCACAGCTCCCGACGAAGGCCAAAGTTGAAAATTAGAGTCGCATTGAAGATCGACCAGCAGCGTATTTACTGGGCGGTGGGAAAAGTCATTCATGCCGGCGGGTGAGGCCGAAGCCAAGTACAAAACTGATTAGCATTGTTTTCACACATAGTCACAGTAACAGGATAAAGAGTATTCCATTCCATACCACATTTCCCCGACTACTTCGGGTATTCAAACATGTTCCCAGACGTTGCAACAGCCATGCTGACTGAAGTGGGATGCGTACTACAATACGTACTTATGATAGTTGCTTGCATGGCATGCGCGTCTTGGCAGTTGGGGAGAGGGACTTTGGGGGGGGTAGGGGGGTTGTTGATAGTGTGGGGGACATTGACAGAATTCAGGACGTGCGAAAAAAAGACTTCACATGCACTACACGCCCTCGCTTGCGCTGTAAGTCAAATTGGATGCTTCTTATTGGCTCTCGAATCTCCAGTCGGTGAGATGGATTAGGTTAGGAATCTTGCCTAGAATGACTCCGAACATAGATTTTTGTCCTTCTGTCAACGGGTGGCCGATTCGGCTGATATGGTAGCATCCATGGCATGTAGTGTCTTGTAGGAAAACACTTGGTGGGCTTATTTAGGGTACGGTACGAAAGTAGGTAAGTAAGTAGGTAAATACGTATGCTACTTTGATGCACCATGAGACATACATGTGGACGGATTATAGGGAAGAAGAACAGGCATATCAAACCTGCCCAGGCAGTCGAGACTATCTCCGGAGGACAAGGGGGTCTTTTGTTTGGCAAGGCGATCAACCAAAACATTCCAACGGCCCGTAGGCAGACCATGACAAGACTTTCTTTCCTATACGTAGGTCAGAGTGCTCTTTGTTCATCTGTATAGCTTCTGAATAGCGTAGACCTGGGCTGCAAGTCAATATGTGGGTGTCTGCTAATGATACATACATGAAGAGATAGATAAGAGAAAACTCGATGTATACTTACTTATTAGGTTCTTAGATGAAGTCGTTCCAAGATTGTTCCAAGATTTCACCTCTGGCTCTTTCATATCTTCCGCCCTTCCTCCCTCCCTCCCTCCCCTCTCTCTCTCTCTTTCTCTCCTTTGCCCGGCCAGTCCAGGAATCAATTGTCAAGTCAACAAGCACATTTTATTAACCTATTGCTTACCACCGCCTAACCTCCCCTACCAGACCCTACGCAGGTACTAAGGCAGGCTCGGGCCCACTTAAACATAGGGAAGGACCCCTCAAGCACTACCCACTTTGGTAGCGAGCAGCCAACGACGACTGCATTTCTGCAATATTCATCTCTTTTCTACAACCCATTTCTCTCCATCTTCCCAAACTAAATAGGAAAAACCAACAAGCCCAAGAACAGCTCATAGTGCCGAACTCGAGCATCTCGGCCGCATCACAGAGAGAAAGATAGAGAGCGAGAGCGAGAGAGAGCGAGCGCACGCGGCAGAAAGGCAGCCCACATTCCTTCATAACTTCTAGAGGGAAAACACAGTCCTGGTTTGATTTTGACCGAGACCTTATTTCTCTCCCTTCCATCCCCACTTTGCCCATACTGCTGGCCATTATTTACCCCCCTTCGACACCATCGCGCTGGATCGACGCCGCATATCACAGGAGAGGCTGTTAAGCAGACAAGATGGCTGACAACGGTGGTATCAACACTGTCCTCAGCAACTCGCTGTCGCCTGGTATGTTACTATCCGGCTTCTTTCCCCCTCCTCTCTACTCTGCCATCCCCATCAATCTATCTACTGCATTCATGTGATGTCTCCCATACGTCACGGGCCTTCTTTGCCTTCGTCCGTTTTCGCTCTTGGTTCCACCACCGGCTGACCTCCCTTCTCAGATGCGGCTACGCGAAATGCTGCTGAGCAACAGCTCACCCAAGCTGCCGAAAACAACTTTGTGAGTATATGGTGCACCCCGGCTGTGTTCGTCTTACTCACGCTGACCGCAACTCATAATTCCAGTCACTTTACCTAGCAACGCTCGTCCAGGTATTAGCAGACGAGAACGCCGAGGCGCAGATCCGAGTAGCGGCAGGTCTCGCCCTCAAGAACGCCTTCTCCGCACGCGAATTCGCACGACAGCAAGAATTGCAGGCAAAATGGTTGCAGCAGACGGAGCAAGAGACCAAGACCCAGGTGAAGTCGTTGGCCTTCCAGACCCTCTCATCCAACAACACACAGGCCGGGCAGGCTGCCGCCCAGGTTATCGCGGCTATTGCCTCGATCGAATTGCCTCGAGACCAATGGCCCGACCTCATGGCTACTCTGGTGCAGAACGTTAGCAGCGGTGCCCCACACCAGAAGCAGGCCTCGTTGACGTGTCTTGGTTACATTTGCGAGAGCCAGGATACGGAGCTGCGGACGGCACTCATCAGCCATTCTAATGCGATCCTGACTGCAGTTGTCCAAGGTGCCCGGAAGGAGGAGACCAACCAGGAAGTTCGTCTCTCTGCCATCTTGGCCCTTGGCGACTCCCTTGACTTTGTCGGCAACAACTTCAAGCACGAGGGTGAGCGAAACTACATCATGCAGGTCGTCTGTGAGGCCACGCAAGCCGATGATTCGCGCATCCAGCAGGGCGCTTTCGGATGTCTCAACCGCATCATGGCTCTTTACTACGAGAACATGCGCTTCTACATGGAGAAGGCCCTGTTTGGTCTCACAATTCTGGGTATGAAGAACGAGGATGAGGATGTTGCCAAGCTTGCTGTCGAATTCTGGAGCACAGTTTGCGAGGAGGAAATCAACATTGAAGAGGATAACGGCCAGGTCGAGAGCTCCGATCAGATGCGACCCTTCTACAACTTCGCCCGAGTTGCGACAAACGAGGTTGTCCCTACACTCCTTGCGCTCCTGACTAAGCAAGATGAGGATGCGGCTGATGACGAGTACAACTTGGCTCGCGCCGCATATCAATGCCTGCAACTGTACGCTCAGGCTGTCGGGCCTAACATCATCCCCCCCCGTCATCCAATTCGTCGAGCAGCATCTACGATCAGAGGACTGGCACTTCAGAGAAGCTGCAGTTGCTGCCTTTGGTGCTATCATGGAGGGCCCCGAGGAGAAGGTGTTGGAGCCCATTGTGAAGCAAGCTCTACCTGTCCTGATCACCATGATGGAAGACAGCTCTACGCACGTCAAGGATTCCACCGCCTACGCACTGGGACGCATCACGGAGGCATGCTCCGACGCTATTGACCCGGCCACACACTTGACTCCTCTGATAAGCTCTCTCTTTGCTGGCGTCCACGATGCCAAGATGGCAAGCTCTTGTTGCTGGGCTCTCATGAACCTGGCCGAACGCTTTTCCGGTGATCTGGATGCTACTAGCAACCCTCTTACTCAGCACTTCAACGAGAGCGTTTCCACACTGCTCAACGTGACGTCTAAGCCAGAGGCAGAGACCACGGTCCGCACTACTGCTTACGAGGTTCTCAGCGCCTTCGTCCAGCATGCTGCCACCGAGAGTTTCCCGGCCATCGCTTCGTTGTCTGATGTCATCCTGAAGCGCCTCGAGGAGACTGTTCCCATGCAGAGCCAGGTCGTCAGCATTGAAGACAAGATCGCTCTTGAGGAAATGCAAACCAGCCTCAACGCTGTGCTGCAGGCCATCATCCAGCGACTGGAAAAGGAGATTACTCCCCAGGGCGACCGCATCATGCAGGTCTCGCTCCAGATTCTTACCACGGCTGGTGCCAAGTCGGCTGTGCCCGAGGCCGTCTTCGCCACTATCAGCAACCTCGCCAACGCCATGGAGGAGGATTTTGCCAAGTACATGGATGCTTTTACGCCATTTTTGTACAACGCCCTCGCCAACCAGGAGGAGCCCAGTCTGTGCTCAATGGCCATTGGCCTTGTTAGTGACATCACGCGATCCATGCGCGAGCGCAGCCAGCCCTACTGTGACAACTTCATGAACTATCTCCTCAACAACCTTAGGGTTCGTGATCCCCCTTTTCCTGCAGCATCCCCTACTCCGAACTCCAATCATCCTAACACGAATACGCAGAGCAACTCGTTGGGTAACCAATTCAAGCCCGCCATTCTCCAGTGCTTTGGTGATATCGCAAGTGCCATAAGCGGCCACTTCGAGTCCTACCTGTCTGTTGTTGCCCAGGTACTGCAACAGGCTTCCAGCGTCACTGCCAGTCCGGATGGCAGCTATGAGATGTACGACTACGTGATTTCCCTGAGAGAGGGCATCATGGATGCCTGGAGTGGCATCATTAGCGCTATGAGGGACAGCAACAAGAGTAAGCGGCTAGGGCATTACACTATTCTCTGCGGAACCACGCTAACCTTGACGAACAGCTGAGGCTCTCCAGCCCTACGTCCAATCTATCTTCCAAATGCTTAATATCATTTCGCAAGACATGAACCGAAGCGAGGCTCTGATGCGATCATCTATGGGCGTTATTGGGTAAGCAATCTTTGCACTAAAACATTGGTGGAGCAGAAGACGATACTAACATGGATGACTAGTGATCTCGCCGATGCTTACCCCAGTGGAGAGCTTGTGGACGCGTTCCGACAAGACTGGGTCACTGCTATGATCAGGGAAACAAAGACCAACCGTGAATTCCAGTCGCGCACAATCGAGACGGCCCGCTGGGCCCGCGAGCAGGTTAAGCGCCAACTCGGCGGCCAACAGTCTGTCATGCAGCAAACCTGAGCAAGAAGCGGTGTGGCACGGGCTTGGCCCTCTCTACCGTCGTCTATTCATCGTGTGATGGACGCCAGGAGTGGGGGGGCATGTCGAGGGCCAAGCTTGGCCTATGAACCCCCTCTACCCGTGTCTTCCACAAGAGACCGAGCCAGGCGCCTTGCGTGGCTCAGTGCAGCGAGTGAAAGGCACAGTCAACCCACAATAGCAGCTACACTCTTCGCCTACACGTCGATGCAAGACCCGTGTGTATATAGACCCCTTCCCACACTACCCTATTGATCCTATACCCCTCAAATCCCCCATTCCACGACACAGCACACACGCAAACACACAAACACAAACCGCGATACACCTTACCCCCTAAACCCCCTGTTGTATTTTGCCGCGGTGCTTTCGGTCTTGGCTGAAAAACCCCATTACGGACATGTGTCGCAGCTAGAGAAGATTATTACGTCATGTACGCCCCTCTGCCTCGGCAGTGGTGGCCACGAAGTCATGTAAGAAAGAGACGATGGAGAGGCGCGACAAGGAAAGCGGAGACCAGCCTCGTCAGGTTTGTTCAAGTGGACAGCCACGGAAGAACGAGGGAGATGCCCCTAGCTTTGGGCCACAACGGCTCGAGCCACGCACTCAATCATGCACGATGCAAAGCTAGAGAGAGACCAAGTGCTATGCGCTCCTTGGGATGGCAGATGGATGGCTAGACTGTCTCACTACAGCATCACAAGTTTCCGGCTGGAGACACCATGACCTACGCGCATGCATCTTTTCCGCACCCCGCAGGATATGAAGTAAATGGTGGGCGAAAAGCGCCATGCCTAGTCTTCACTCCCCCCCTAGTTCAGTGCAGAAACCAAGATAAAATAAAGTTGTTTAATCCCCATAATTACATCCAGGAGCCTGTCATCATGAGCTGTGATGTGATGCCTGGTATGATTTGTCCCGTACCAGAAATCTGGTCAATTGTAAACCAGATGAGAGTGCTCGGGGTATGTCGATTTTGGCTATGTCGGAAACTGAAATTTAAGAACAGCAGCAAAATCTAAACCCTGCGCCTATCGCGTACGGCCACGCCCTGGGATAAGAAAACCAAGTCATGCATGCACATTCATCCGTTATGCCGGTGGTTGGGCCGACATGTCTGTCAGATGATGATGTTGATTGTATATCCGTGCTGTCGCATCAGGTGCGTTCCAGGGTGTGCCCATGAGTTCCTGGAGGTGGAGGTGGAAACCATCGTTGATAGGCACGAAGCTGAAGTCTGACATGAAAGTCTGGTTCTGGCCGTAGTTGCTGGCGAGTTGCGGTGAGACTTGTGCGGCGGCTGGACCGTGTTGACCGTGATGACCGTGATTGAGGGTATATATTCCTCCTTCGTATTGTTGCTGGTGCTGATGCTGATGGGGCTTACCATAGCCGGGTACCTGGGACGGGTAGTTGGTGTATTGAGGATGGTATTGCGTCGGCTGCTGCGGCTGCGGAGGACTTACGTATCCTGCAAGGGGTGGCAGTGGGAGCGAAGAGGGCTCAACGGAAACGGGCTGGCTTGACTGTAGAGGTGGCAGGATCGCGGGCTCGGTTTGCGCGACGGGGGCAGCATGTTGCTTTTGCTCGGCCTTGCCATGTACGAAGGGGGATGAAAGAAGGCCCGTCATCTTATGTGCTGACGCAGAAATGGGGGGATGCAAGAAAGCATGCGGTAAGGGGTCTTTCTGTCCAGGGAGAGAAGGTTAGTTTCGACCGAGAATCTCGAGACTCGGGCGGTAACCTTACGCCATCCGTCATAAAGACGCCTTCGTACACTCCACCCGTATTTGTGCCACCCATCCAACTCTTCAGACCAATGAGCCAACTGGAAGCAAGAGGCCAGATCGCCTGGGCTTCCTCCAGAATGGCAACGATACGGGTATACATTCTTTCAGGCGTATGCTTCCTTGGTTCGGGGATTTGATAGACTATGGGCAATTTAACATGGTTGACACGAACACGGCGTGCTCCCAATACTCACGCTCAGGGAACTTGACGAGATAAGATACAAGCAAGCCGCAACTATAAACACAGAATGCCTGCTTCGTATTAGGCAACTAGCTGGAGGGACAACGGGAAGGATTCCACTTACGGCCATTTGAGACCCAACCATTTCCTCCAAGGGCCTGTCCGCATCATCAAACTGGGCGTGAATCTGTTTGTAGAGGTGATGGACATTATCGAAGAGCTCCTTGGCTATTATACGAAGGGTCTGCACTCCCGGGCCAGAATGCGGGCTTTTCAGCAAACGGATCATGCTATAGAATAGGTAAGGTGTTGCACATGGTAAAGGACCCTGAGGATACATACTCCCCAAGATATGCCTTCCGGAGAACAATGTTGCTCAGCCGTAACGTCGCACAAGCACTCAGATAGGCCTATGTCTTGCGTCAGAACATCCATCACACAAATATTAGGTCAAGAAATGCAGGGCACCTCACAAGATCCTCGTTTTTCTTCCGGTAACCCGCTAGGAATAGTTCATTGAATGCATGATCACTCGGCAGGTTTTCCTCGAAGTCAGCCAGCTGCTTGCTTATCTTTGCGTAGTCGCTGCCAGCGTCGTCAGGATAGGGGCTTTTCTCATTAGCTACGGCTCGACGAGCAACCGTGCCCCAGATGTGGTGGGTTTGGATGAGAGTAGCAAAGAGCGAACGTGTACCAAGTGTTGTCAGGGTTGGATGCAGATCGGCGGGTGGCGTTCCAACAAGGGCCGCGCGAGGCCGTACGTGGAAGTCGCCGCAGCGAAATTCATCTTCGTTGCAGGGGAGCAACGCCGTGATCTCACTCGCCGCAAGCAGTACCGGCTTATAGGGGCCAGAGTGGAGGTTATCCTGGCCTGGTCACTTTAGCATCCGAAGCAGGTGTTGTTGGCTGGTGCGGAACCACTCACTATGCAGCATCCACTTCGCAGGTTTTAGGTCAGCTTAGAGTATGGGCATCAAGGGATCGGAAAGCATGGGTGCTGGTCGAGGGCGACGGATATTCTACCATGGAAGCACTCACCAGGGTACGTCGAGCGGATTCGGCCCTAATCCTTGCCTCGCGGGTTGAGTCTGCGGTGATCTGCTCAAACGTCTCTTCCCGGTGAAGTCGCATCTCAGTGGCCATCGATGTGGCGATACCCATGTTGATCTGCCGGGATCAATGCGGTGCTCAATACGGACGGATACCAACCATGACCTACATTGCTGCGACTTGTCTCGCCCATGCCATGCTGAGCGATGGACAAGAGGAAAAATGCTTGGCATCTTTCGAGAGTGATGGGTTGTTGGTATAGCTCCCGCAAAGCCAGCTTCTCGGCACAGTCCAAATAGGATTGCACTGCCTTCTGTGCGGCTTCGTAGTTCCCGTTGAACCGTGCCGATATGCTGAGAATACTCGCAAGGAGGAAAGCGCCTATCGTTCTCGGTTCTCTCTCCACCTGTACAAGGAAATCATCTGTGGCGATGAAGCCCAGTTGGAAGAAGTGCCGGGTGAAGGCTCGGATACCCTCTTTCACCGTGTCCACGTCTGCGAGAAGCGCCAACTCATCACCATCCCAGTCCAACGTGTTGCTACTGGCGGTAAGACTGGGGGATACTGCCTTCTCCTTGTTCGTTCTTGGTGCTTTGCCATTGGCTTTCCTGTCCGCCCTTTGACGCGGATGGCGGAACTGGCGATCCTCGGTGGATTCGCCACGACCCGAATAGAAGCTAGCAATGTCTCAATAAGAAGAAGCGGGAGCCTGGTCACATGATGAGGGTTATAGCTACCAATCGTCGGGCTTCCCAGCATCTATGCATCCCTGGCATGGCCCGTTACTTTTACCATGGATACATTTGCTCCTCATACGCCGACACCTGGGGTGGATGATAAGCAAGCGTTACTCAGGTTCCCTCGGGGTCGAAATCTCACGGTACCTTCGACAAGCTATGGGTGCTCTCCTTTTGATAGGCGCATTTGGAATGGAATTCCGTGTAGGAGCAGGCGTTGGGGACACTGAAGCAATGGGCGACGTCATGTCTGATACCTGGTCCATGGTGTACAGGTAGTAGGTAGGTGGCGCTTCTCTAGCCTAGCCTGCCTATTCGCTCATCTGCCCTGTCAAGGAAGCAGCACCTGGTGTTGCCGGCTGAAATGGGAACTGCCCTGCCGGCAAACTCGAACGACCCGGCAATGGGACCAAGGGCGACGATCGAGACGCCAGCTCACTCGTTTGGACGCCTACGGCTTCCAAGTCTTGATGTGAAGCGTTCGGTCAGCAGGCCTGCCCACATTCGCACCGGATCATGCAGAGATGAGCCTGGCCAAGGGAGGGAGGGGGGGAGGGATCGATCCAATCCGGGAAATGGTGGAGTGATAACAATACCTACCTACTGCTTTACTTGTAATTGGACGAACGGGGCAGAGTGTCACGACTCTTGGGATAGGAACTTGTTAAAGTCGTAGTTGGGTGTTGGGGCTCAAGAGGCTTGGTTGGTGGGTGTGTTGGGCTTCGGCCCGGGTAGATGCTTGCGGCGGCCCTACGTATCTGATCTAATAGGCCGCTGTGCTTGTCGGTTGGTGAGATGACTGGACTTGGACGGCAGCCGCATCCTATCCTCCAACGGGGAGAATCAAGGTAGAGAGAGGGGGGTGGGAGAGAAAGGGAGGGGAGCAGTCAGCATCAACCCCATCCCCATTTTTCTGTCCAATGATTGCTCCCGTCTTTTTGTGAATGGAAAGCCCAAGAATCGGCATCAATCACTTGAACAGGTGCTGCTGCTGTGTGTGTGTGGCTGGCTGCCTTACAGACAGGCCTTGCTTACAAGCTGCAAGCCCTCGGCAACTCCATCAATCTTGCTTTGCCGCGCCGGCAACTGCTTTCTTCTTTTTACACATTGCCTATACTTGCCAGGGGCAATTCATCGCAAATCGGCCCATGGATCGAGTTGATAACTGGCTGGATTGCAGCCAGCTCCAGATATACTCATGCATATAATGGGTATACAATGTGTGACGCACTGTATGTCACTTTCCCACGCATACATACCATGGCGGAGTTACCTGAGGCAATCTCTCCTACCAGCGACTAACAGACCGAGGCCAACCCAGACAAACATACCATGGAGCCCCAGTCCATGATAAGCTTGCCTGCACCCTCTTGCCAATCGCCTATACACGTGAGTATTGTTTGTGACCTTTTCCACCTCACCGGTTTCATCATATTCTTCACCGTCCGCCATCCACATCCACAACCTCATCTCTTCGTCAGCCCTTCCCAGCCAAGACTATGGAGGTGATAGGGGGAGGCACCTCTCCCCCCTCCGGCGCAACCGTCTGCCGTCATAGGGTGCGAGCATTCCCAACTTGATCTAGCCAGAGTTCCACAGCATTCACCACTCACTCCAATTGTGTTAGCCGGACAGTTGGCAATTGTCCACTCGGCCTATCTTGCGCTTCAACAAGCCCATCATGGAAGGGAATCGGCACAGGACACTCCATGAGGGGGCTTCGCAGGAAAATGCCATGACGAACGTCAGTCCACCATGGGCGGGAAATCACTGGGGCCATCGACTGCTGGCGCTTTTTCGAATGCCCTGCTTGTCTCGCTTTCCCCATCCCCGGCCCTCGGCAGGTCGTTTGCCTTACTATTCTGTGTTTGCGAGGAACGTTCGGCTTTTCTCGGACACATCTATTTATGCCTCCATCGTAACGGTTCTTGCCCTCTTCAGAACAATTCCTGTCTCTCTCAGAACTGAAATCGGGTACCGGTCGATTCCTCCCCATTCCCTGCATACTGGACGATGGATTCTCAAGTCCACAGTCTCATAGGCGCGGCGTTCTTCGCAGCTTTGGCGGTGTTTATCCTGTGGAAAAGCCGGTTCGGGAGGAGGAACCCATACCCATTACCGCCTGGGCCCCCGAGGAGATTTTTCATAGGGAACCTAGGTCAGGTCAGTGCTGATCACCCAGAAAGAGATTATATCCGATGGGGCAGGGAATATAGTGAGCGAAGACACATCATCGTGGCTGGTCCGATATGACTGCTGACCGTGCCCTGCACAGATTCAGATGTAGTCTATGTCAACATGCTTGGTCAACACATGGTGGTGTTGAACACTGCAGTTGCTGCAACTGACCTACTTGACCAGCGAGGGGCCAATTATTGCGATAGGCCAGTTTTCACCCTGTTCGAGGTGTAAGTCGCTATCACCGAGATCCAGATATCTTGAGGCGAGGCCTAACGTGGATTAGCATGGGCTGGGGTCGTACCTTGACCTTCCTGAAATGGGGTGATCGATTCAAGCTTCATAGGAGAATGTTCCAGAGCACTTTCGCTCGCTCTCGCGTCGGAATGTTTCGCCCTATGCAGCTACAGGAGAGCAGAAAAGCGGTCCGGTCTCTGATCAAGGACCCAGATACTTGGACGGAGTCTACGCTTCTGCTGACGACGAGCATTATTTTCCGGATAGCGTTTGGCCAGGATGTTCCTAGCGAAAGCTCCCCATATTGCGAGATGGCTAAAGAAGCAAGCCGGGCAACTACCGCTGGTGGCATCGCGGGAACAAGCCTTGTCGATATATTCCCACCTATCCGGTTTCTACCCGACTGGCTCAATCCCTCGTCGGCTTTGCGCCACGCCCGGATGAGCCGAAAGGCCATACAGGCAGTCCATGATCAACCGTGGGATGCCAATATGAGGGCCATAGAAGCCGATGCTGCGCCGTCATCCTTCATGAAAATACACTGGGATCGTTTCATGGAAAATGCCAAGGCAGGCAGACCACAGGAAGCGAGTTTGGCAGATATAAAGGGGGCCACGGGGGCCATCGTCATTGCTGGGGGAATACCACATGGGCAACGATACTCTCCTGCATGCTGTTCCTGACCAGGCATCCCGAAAGCCAGCGGGCGATCCAAGATAGGCTCGACATAGTACTCTACTCAGAGGGTCAAGCACGGTTACCAGGATTTGACGATCGCAGTGAGCTGAAGTGTCTCGACGACTTCATCATGGAGACGATGAGATGCCTGCCACTGAACCCTCTGAATATACCACACCAGAGTCTACGCGACGACGTATATAGGGGCATGTTCATTCCTGCGGGAACCATGGTGCTCACGAATACCACGGCTATGGCGACGGACACTGGTACGTATAAGAATCCTCTCGTCTTTGACCCGAGCCGCTATGGCCGTGGTGAACCTTATCCACTCGGGAATTTCGGATTTGGCCGAAGGAAGTGTCCAGGGAACTGGCTGGCTCTTGCCAGTGTCTACATGTTCCTGGCGACTTTTCTGGCCGCATTCGAGCTCGAACAGGCCCTGAATGAGGATGGGAAACCCAAGATGCCAGAGCCGGGAGTCTCTGTGGGATTAGGAGGGTGAGTCGATGCCTCTGGCAACAAATCAGCTGCGCCTGACATGACGACTAGCTGACGGTTTCGTGCCGATTGCAGACATCCTTCACCATTTGAATGTGTGCTCAAGGTCAGGTCGCAAGAAATGGCCCGGTTGATGTTGTTGATGGACGAAGTCTGAGAAAAGAAATCAAGTTTGCTACTTTGAGGCCTAGGCGCGCTTGGGCAGCAGCACAGCACAATCATTGGTTCTATTCCAGAGTGCGGATCCAGGAAAGCCGCATGCATGTACGGATAGTTTGACGATGGATCCCACCTTCCTTACTATCTAGCTGTTGCCACATGCGAGTTGTACTTTCCCGGCCACGTCCCAGCTATTGACTTTGGGGAGAAGTCGACAGTCGATGTGGGCTTTTTCTTGAATTCGACGTTGGGTGACAGGGAGCCAAGGCGAGGATTGCCGACAAGCGAGAGATAGGGGGGCCTAGAATCGTAGGTGCTTCTCTGCCATCCCGATGACTTCCTAAATGTTGAGCACAATAGTCTTGGGCCGTGCACACCATCACGAAGATAAATATATATATATATATGTACCATGTTATGTAAGGCCCCAACCCGTAGTAGGCCGGATGAACAGTGGCAACCTCGCATGCCTGTCCTTCTTTTCGTGGGCCGACTATCCTCAAACGCATCAACCCAAACTAATGTACCAAAACGCGGGCATGCAGACAGACCCAACACTGTGTTTCTGTAGTGTCTGGCCCCTAAAGATAGCGCTTGCTCCCCCAAACGCCATCACACTGACGATCAGCCGCATCCCAATTACAACTGTTGTTCCCAAGTCTTTCGAATTAGACCATTACCAAAAAGAGGAAAGAAGATAAAAAATGTAAAGTAAAATGCCCCAGAACGCCTTTGCCATGATGTTCCATGCACCTTCCCAACCTCTCGATAGAGGTCCATCATACTTTAGTGGACTAATATTACACAAAAATGGTTTGAGTGAGTGATAGTATCGTATAAGCAAACGACATGACAGCCTTTTCCTGGGCAAAGGAGCTGGCAAAGTAAGGATTCAATCGAATGTGCTCACCCCCGACTCATTCCTCGAATGCTCCGGGGATGGTCAAAGAGAGCCGCTTCGCCACATCATCTGACTTGGTTGGGGCTTCTAGTGTTTGTGACGAACCCCCTGGGTTTTCTGTTGAGCTCGCCAGCTCCTCGTCTTTCGACAACGGTGCTTCAGGTGTGTCGGGGAGAGTAGCTGGGGCTTCGGAAATTGCGACTGGTTCAACAGAACCAGAGGTCTGAGGTGATTCTGTGGTATTTGGCTGAGGTGTCAGCGTGACCTCGGATGCATCTCTCACTATTGTCTGGACTGTGCCGCCGTCATTGTTCCCAAGTTCCGCTCCCTGGTGAACCGCGTCAGGTTGCACCTCTTGGCTCATTCGAGGACTCTTCCCAGCTGAACTTTCCGCGGGTCCGTGGAGGTGAGACGCAGGCACAACTCCACCTCCAATGCGACTCCAAAACATCTGTTCTCTCAGCCTGACACTCTCCTCCCATGCAGCACGTTCCGAATCAGCGTCATCAGCTCTCCAAAACCCATCTTTCACGATGCGCAAAAAGCCCAGAAAGTCGCAGGTGGACCGTACGCGGCCAAGGCAGTACTTGCAGAGCGGATAACGCTGAGCAGAGTCGGCCTCGCTTGTCCGAAACCGGTGGTTGCGCAGATGAGGCTCGTCCCGGCGCGTGTCGCCACAAAGCGAACATGGATAGAACTGCGGCTTACTTATTGCCGCAAACGGACTATTCGATGGGACAGGTTCCACGACGAGGGTGCCTTCGGTCATGGCACTGAGCACAGATCGTCTGGCAAGCCATGATAACCCAGGCGCGGTATCAAGTCGTAGTGTGGGCTCGATATCCTCGGCGAGAACTCTCTTGTAGAATTTAGTATCCTTCAATGACGGCAATGGTGCAGTGGAGCCAGTGCTAATGGTGGATGCCGGGGTATTGGGAGTCTGGGGGGACGACGTGTTTGTAGAGGTGCCAGCGGCAGACAACGACGTTGTCGACGCGTTGGAAGGTGCCGAGTTGGCGTTTGTTGAGTTTAATAATCCTAGGCTCAGTCCACTATATGAGCCGGAGGAAGCACGACTAGGCGCTCTTTTCGAAACATTCACAAGAGCCATGAAGTCCTCGAAAGAGGACAGGTCCATCCGCACCACAGGCTGGAGCAGGTGAGTAAGATTGGTAGGATATGTAGGCGTGAAGGGCTCCGTGATGCCGCTCTGAGAGATGGCCTCGGATGCGTTTCCGTCCTCATCTGTGGGAGCGAACTTGCTAAATCCCGGAGAAGATGGCGTGGTCCCACTATGGTCATCGCGTTCGACTGTCATTTGCTCCAGGACAAGCTTGAGCTGGACAAGCTGCTCTTGCGACGACTTCAACAGACTTTCGCTATCAGCTAATTGGGCCTTTAGTTGCTCGTTCTTACGTTGGAGTGTTTCTTGTTCTCTTCGAGCGTCTTCCTTGGCGGAAATGACCATTTTGTTGGCTTCTTCGAACAAAGCTTGTGTCAAATTTTCCAACTCTTGCTCAATCTTCTTCTTCTCTTTCTCCATTTCCCCACGCACTCGTTTCTCTTCGACGATCTTGGATAGCAACTCTCTCTTTTCTATTTCGACGCTTTTCCGCTTGACCCAAATATCCCCGGACAGTGTCTCTTGTTGGCGTGCGACCAACTCTTCGAGCTCACGTATCCGATCTTTTGAGGATTCCAGCTCCTGGCGAGTGGAGCTTAGTGTGTCGTCGAGAGTGGTCTGGTGGTTGAGCGCATTGACAAGCTTGGTGCTGAGGGCCGCGACTTCGTTGTCTAGATCAGGGTGATGGGCGGGTGTGTCGGGGCTCGAACCATCAGCCCGACTCATGGCTCTGCTTCTCGGGCCAAGATGTGTGCTAAACTCTTGGTCATCCATCAAAGACTGGCTTGACGGCATCCTCTTAGGATGCATAGGGGCGTCGAGCGTCGGCGGCTGCAGTTCACCTGTCGCCGCCATGCTGGACAGCTGCGATGAAGACGGAGATTTGACGAGTGCTGGCGATTTGGAGCGAGCAGGCGACACGCCTGAGAGGCTGGAGATGGATCGGAAATGGCCGAAGCCGCGCTGCGGCGTATTAGGACCAGAGCCGCCTTGATGCCCTGTCCATGACGCCATGTGGATGAAGCTGAATCTCGCCATGTCAGTGGATTTAAGAATATAGCCAATTGTGAGGCATCAACATGTTTCTGCAGGCCTGAGGTAGATAAAAGATAGGGACATGATGGAGAGGGGAAGTTGTAGGTATGTGTCATGTAGGTAGTCTCGAGGAATCGGAGAAGTAACACAGAATTGCACGTACCCGTCCATCTGGACTGGCTTGCGGACCACGAGGTCCCTCAATGCTGTGAGGTTTGATTCGTCGTGGCCCAATCAAGCGTGTGCAAAGGACAGTCCAATAAGGTTGAGTTGATGATCCTATATAAGCCTCTCTTTCCCCCTCTCCCTTGCAACTTTTTCGCGGGTCGTTCAAGAGGAAGCTTTTCCTCCGTATTCAGCGAATGGTTGCTTGCCGGAGCGTCGGGGCTTTGGGAAACTCTGCAGTAGGGAGCTCATGTATGCATTTCTCCGATCTCGCATGAGTCGTTAAAGGGCGCCGTTCCTTGGATTTGCAACTAAACCTAATGTTTTGGGTTTCAGTCGATGTTATGAGACAGTCCCCCTTTGCTCTCTATCTCAGACGTTATGATTTGGTGCTGCTGCAATGAATGGGGCGTATGTGATGTATGGATGTATTGATTACTCCGGCAGCTCGTCAACCAGCGAAGGTCTACCGTGACAAATGGAATTACAATGAGGTATATGAGGAGGGGGGGAAGCGACAAGGTGAATGGATGAACTGAACAGGTAAAGTGCGGAGGCAGAGCAGAATGAAGAGGGAAGGAGTGAGTGCAGAGTGCAAGAGTTCGTTATCGGAAAGCTAAGTGCAGATGCCATGCGGAGAATGGTGGTTATGGCTGATTTGATAGGCCGGGTCAGAACAGGGGTCTAGGTGGTAGTCTTGGCGGGATCTGGCTGCTGGGAAGACTTGCTGATGAACGAATGGCATGCCTTCTGACATGCCCATGTTCCCATCCATCCATGCCGGTTACATCACGGGAACCTTGACACTACCACCGACCAAGTACACTGCTGCTGTCTTTGGCCCAGAGTCTACGCGCGGAATGCTACACGGGCGCGTACAGTCGATTTAGAACATTTTGTCGTTTGTCATTTCACCGGTGGCCGGCTCAACTACTTTAGGTTAGCAGACACTTCCTTCCCGTCTTTAGAGCAGCAACTCGCCGTCACGCTGAGTGAGCCGTGACCACGGCCGTGACCATTCCTCGGCTGTCGCTTTGCATGTTTGTTAAACATCGCAAAGCAAACCAGGTGGCCGAATGGATCAACTGATTTGCATGCACGAGAGAAGAAGTTCGTCATCGATACGAGTGTTTAAGCCGCTCTTCTTCGCCGTATTCAGCAAGGCCAAGCTGACGCCCCTAGTCGATAGGTTACAGTGCTTAGGGGGCACAGTTCCGACTGTATGACGATTGTCTCTGATTGATAAAAACCCCTAACCTAATACGCGCATACTTGTCAATCACCGTGTGACGTGCGGAGCACAGACAAGTCGATGAATGACGGGGCCCAACAGGCCAACAGGCTTCAGGCTGAAATAGCATGGCAATATGTACTTACGCGAGACGCTAAGATGAGTTCCTACTCTCTCAAGGTTAAGTACTTAAGTACTTACTGTACTACTACTCGTGCGGTACAGCAAAAGGTTCAATGATGATGAATAATTCTGATTATCGTGTTTAGCAGTATATATCTCCGAACTCACTCCTAAGAAGACACAAGGAGCTGACAGGAGGCAGGAGGATCTGAGTCTAGTATTTCCCCTTCAATCATCCTGACCTGGGGACTGAAACAACCAACCCTTTGCGGAGCTCTGAACTGGTCTTAACCCCGGGCTAGGGTTACAGTTGCAGTAACAGTTGTAAATGAGTACTTCACTTGAGGTACAAATGCTGATAATCATACTGCTCTCGAATGCCCGTATGTTCAATTGATGTTTTGGTATCTATCGTAAGTACTTACTTTAAACGATCATCGGATGGCACGCATCGCACTACTGCAAGCATAATGTATCGTGAAATCCTATCCTATCCTAGCAGTACGACTACTTTTCAGGACCCTTGCAAGACCAAAAAGCCCACAAGGATCTTCTACCTTAATAAGAAACTGATTCCCCCATCTACTGACTTTAAGTACACGTACGCGCCCATCGTATCGGTTCCGGCAGGGAGTGGCCCTGTTTCCGCGCTCCAGATAAGTATAAACATCCGCGCTTTTATTTCCCTTCGTATCGCAGATGCAACCTTCAAGTCTAACTTGCCGGGCATATATCTACCCCTCAGCCGAGTTGTACATGCAATACATGATGGACGACCTGAAAATCTTCTGGGATTATCAAACGGAAGATGGAGCCGCGTCTATCGCCTCAGCTCAACTCCACCCTTCCGTCAGACACATACGTGTCCATGATAAATAAGTATGGGCCTGGAGCCGCCCACCAAGCTCGAGACCCTTGCCATTCTGTCAGCTCAAGCATTCCAGATTCATCTGGACTTGATGTTACCATGGCTCCAAAAATAACAATAGTCCAAAAGAAGTAGTTGGTCCCCAAAACGCCAAACAAGCCCAGCCTCAGCTTGACCTTGACCGGAAAAGGAGAATAAAAGAAGAAAATCGACCACATGCCTTGCATGCGGATTCGAGGTCAATCGCCTTTATCAGGGGCCTCAACGTTCTGTCCATCTCATCCGTACAGCTTTTAGAAATCCACCTACATCCGAGAAGGCAGTTCTACTTATTTGCATACATAAGTTACCTACCTACTTCTTATTCAAGTACGCATATGGTCTTGGTTTCTCCGCCAAAAGGGCGTCGCGTTCCTGCATCTCCAAACGGGTCCTGGCGTTGTCTATGGACACGGAACGTGGACCAATAGCAGCAATGTGCGTGTGTTGCACATGCTCTGGGCCAAGTGAGGAACGCCCAGCCCTGCCTTGTACGGGACAGCTCGTTTGGACCCATGTTCGTCTTCCGAGTGAGTCTGCTCACCCCGAGGAAGCCTCTCCACGTGGATAATAGCAGTCAGTTGGCCTGGGCATCCATACCATCATGAGCCGCGAAAGCATCGTTGTACTAGTAGTAGTCGGTCAAGTAGTGAGACAAAAGCCCAAGAACAAAACGAGTGTCGACTGCGAACTCGAGCTGATTAGTAGCCCGAGGGAGAAACAGAGGCGAATATGTCAATCTCTTTCATAAGTCCCATCGTTGAGATGATGAACGCACCAAACTCCCATCTCCTGCCACATGGACGCGTACCCCATAATCATGATCGCATTACCAATCCATCCAACCCGCATTTTCCCCAGCACTCATTGTATGACAGCGACCGTGAATGACCCTGAAACCGCTCGGGAAGGGTGATTTCCGCAAAGGGGACCCCGGGCAGAACAACCCGCAAGTTATTGGCCCGGAAAACAACAACGGAACTCCCTCTCGTCTCCTCCGCCTGCTGTAGGACAGCCCAAGGAGGGCTACCTGCTGCTGCTGCTGCTGATGCTGTGTCTACAGGGACATAGACAATGAGTTGACCGCGACACTGCCCGTCATGGCCGGAAAGTTGGCAGAGCAAAGGGCAACGCATTGCTCGACGCACTTAAGGATACTGGCCACGTCCTTCGCAACCGCGCACTCCTTGCCACAGTCGCTGCAGGGGCGGTGCACACGCGGGGACTCCGTGATAGATGGCTTTGGGAGGAGACCCGGGATCGAAGCGGAGGAAGGCAGCGGCTTGATGAGCCTGTCGCCGCCGGCTTGGCGCTTCTTCATGACCGTGTCCACCAGGTCCGGGTCGTTGGTCTCGAGAGGGAGAGGGAGGATATCCGAAGACGAGGAGAAAAGGGTCGCGCTGGGTGCAGCAAAGAGGGAGTCGCTGCTAACTGTGTACGTGCGGTGGTGATCCCGCATGTTGCTGTTGTTGTCGTCGTTGTCGAGGGGCAGGTCGAGATCTTCGGTCTCTAGCGGCGGGGCGGTGAGAGAGACGGTCAGGGACGGCAAAGCGGAACCGTCGGTTTCGGTAGGGAACATGATGTCGCCGGTGGCGCTGACCGCGGCAAGCTTTGCCTTGAAGGGGATGTCATCCGTCAGCGTAAACGAAGGTAGGAGAGCATCTGTGTCCGTGGGTAAGACAAGGTCATTGTCAGTTACCGAAGGAAGGGCCATGGCGCGCTTGTTCATGAAATGGAGGTCAAAGTCATCCGTCTCTATTGGAAAGTCGGTGAGAGACAGGGTCAAGGACGGGAAGGCAAAGTCGGTTTCGGTGGGCAGGATAATATCATTGGTTACGCTAATCGTGGCGCGCTTCCTCTTAAAGGGGAGGTCGAGATCGTCGGTCTCTAAGGGCAAGTCATCTGTCACTGCGACAGAAAGGCGAAGGTCAACTGTGAAGGCATGAGGCCCCAGGGAGCGCTGCTCTTTCTTGAACGGAAGCCCAAGCTTGTCGGTCTCGGGGGGAAAGTTGGTTGTGACAGTAGATAGAACAAGGCCATCCGTCAGGCTGGTGGTATCCATGGCGCGCGCCTTGAAGGACAGCTCGAGACCATCGTCAGTTTCCAAGGGAAACAGGACAGTCGAGGTGCGGCTGCGGCGCATCGTGATGGCTGGGAAGTCTAAAAGCTCCGAGTCGGTGGGAAGATCCCGCCCGTAGATGATGAAATCATCAGCTGAGGAGGTGGGGATGGCGGTCGACAGAGACTCGAGGCCATGGGTCGTCTTCTGGTCCATATTGGTCGCGATCGAGGTTGAGTTCTCTGTTACGATGCCCATCCGACGCCGATGCCTATCTGGATCAGTGATACATCTAGTAGTTATTGCAAGTCGTGGCTTACTGGATAGGCTTTGCCATAATGCCAGGTGCCAGGCCGACAGTAAGTAGGAAGCTGCTCAACATCTTGATTTGGTTCGGAGATCGGGGCTCACGGCGTTGGAAGGGAATATATATACCAGGGCTTCTGAACCCTGTCACTTTGAGGTAACCGTTGTTCTTTCAAGCTCTGCCTGCCTCATTACTGTCTTCGTTTTCTTTACTGGGATGCTGCCCCCTTCTGGTTTATATAATCACGAGCTTTGACTATTCGACTCGAGGAATCTAACCCCTATTTCGCCAGACTTGCCCTGTGCAACAGCACAAACGCGACGACATAAAAGTTGTCGATCGGGTTACCTGCCAGGGCGGCAACATGCCAACCCATATGCAGATGCGGAAAGTGAGCATCGGCCTTTGAGACACACTGCAGTTTGGCAGCAGTTATGGCTTAGATGGACTGCATACTTGAAAACGGCGGGACAACGTATCTCGTAGCCAGCCTGACCAATACTGAGAGGAAGACTGAAGATTACACTCGATTCAGGCAGCGAGCTCGTACAGGGGCGTGGAGCGCGACATATATGAATGCAGAAAGAGCGAATGCAGCATGCTACATCCACCAGCAAGATAATGCCTCCCCAGCAAGCTGTACCGTGCACATGGCCTTCTCCAGTCTATCGACCTGCAAAAGTCATCCTTGTTCAGATCAGTGGGCACATACTTTAGGGGGCAGATGGGTTCGCAGGAGGCAGCAACTGGTCCGAGTGCCGACTATACTGGCCGGAAGCAGCCAATCAAGAGAGGGTATGTATGTACTTAAGTACCTAGCATTGGGCTTGAACTCATAATTCACCAAAGGCAGTTAGTGACAGTTCCTCCACTAAAGAAATATACTTCTTCTTTACCTAGGAAGGAAGTAAGTACTTAAAGTAGTACGACTATAGTCGGGTTTGCCTGGCCTGGAGGCTCATCCCCCGCACATGGCATGGTGTTGCCAGGTCAGCCCCGATTTCCCCAACTGGTCATCATTGGACCCACTTGGAGCTTCCCAGTTCTGTGTACTTACTTACTACTTATTTACCTACTAATATACCTCGTAGCTTGGAGCTGTACATGTGCAGATAAACAATCGACGTGAATCATTGTGAGAAAGAGAGCCCAACGGGTCTGAGAAAAAGCAATAACTACGCTGTAAGTTGATTTCTCATTATCTTTTATTCAACCACCTCTTTCGGCTCGCAATTCTCAGTTATTCCCAACGGTGCCATGGTTTCGTCGTGTTGCAATGGCCTCCTCGAGCCGGTGGCTGGGAAGAAGTCTTCCCAACCTTCGAATATCCAGACTTCGCTCCAGCCTCCCGACCACGACCACGACCCAGCAAAAAGGCAAACCCCCCAACCAAAACCCGTTCCTGCAGCTTTGGATCATGCATCCCATGGACCTGCAGCTGCAACCTAGAGTATACTGTCTTCGTTATTGGCTCGAGATATCCAAGTGGACTTAGTTAGGCCGCAAGAGCGACCCCCGTCTGCTTTGCTGTCCAGGTTCCAGAACCATGAACCCTTCTCAAGCTCTCCCTTCTCATCATGTCGAGCAGAACCGTATGTCTCTGAAGAAGAAGAAAACATCCCTTACTCATAACAACATTAGCCGAGTCTTCTTGCTTACTTTCAGATACTAGGATCCAATCAGACCTATAGAACATTCTCGTCTGCTGCTACGCCGACGACGAGCCCGTCGCAGGCTACCGTTCTACACGTTCCCATCCCAGAGTTTCGCCATCTGCACCAACAACCCCACGAGAGACCCGAACCTGCTTCACCCTCACCACCCTCTACTATCGCTCCATACGTCCCGTCGCCACCTCCAGTCAGCACGGCGTATGGAACGAGCCATCTGCCTGGCCAGCAACGGGCGGTGACATACCGAGTGCCCGAGCCTGTAGCCCCTCGTCAACTTGTCCGTTATCACCAGCAGCCTATCGCCATGGCTGGGTCTCAATACCAGTCCCTTGCTACTGCGGTGACCGACGACATGCTTCGCGTCACCAAAGAGTCCATTACTCCAGGTATTGATGACACCCCCTACATTCAACATGCGTTGGAAGCCTTGACTCGGCAGCGGAATAGTCGAGGTACCTCAGGTGTACCTTCTTCGGGCGCCGGCGAGGAAAACCCTATGATGCGGTACATGCCTGACGCAGTCCCGGGGCTCTTCGACCCTCTTCCTGCCCATGATACTCCGCCTCCATCCGAGGAGGCCAAATACAACGACGACGTCGACCCTGAGGATTTACTAGCAGCCCGACGGCTCCAACGAGCCCTCTCTGACCTACCCACTATGCCAGTCATGGACGAACATCGACCTGCTTCGTCTAGAGATCAACCATCGACTCCCAATGACGGTGAAGGGTATAGATGGGGGGACCAGTCAGGCTGGTGGCAGACCGAGGGCAAGCAGATGCTGGATGAGTCGCAAAACCGTCCAAAGCACGTACATCGCTCTCCTCGGAACCTCCCCCACTGGCATGCTCGTTCGGATGACGACGCCGAAAAGATCAGAGGCCACCCCCTCTCACATTCAAGCCTTGGATCCTTCGGACCCCATCTCTGTTGGTTCTGGCAGTACTGTGCATCTTAATGATTGCGGCCCTCCTGTTTTGTGCTATCTACAGCGACCGTCATGATGGCTTAGCAGTGTACAGTGGCTCAATGAGCGGTGGGCAATACTTTGTCTTTCGGATAATGCCTCAACTCATTGCTGCAATCTTGCTGATTTACGCCCAATGTGTTATAACCGCCGCGTTTCGAGTTTTGCCTTTCTCAGCCATGGCATCTGACGATTTACGATATCGACGAGACGTTGGCTTCCTACCCTTGTACCCCAAGTCATTCCTGTGGCCGCAACTTGTTAGCACATGGCACGTTTGGATACCTATTTTCATCACCTGGATTGCCAACCTGACAATTCCGCTGCAGAGCACCCTATTTACGGTCATTATTGAGGACGGTACATGGACTTGGGCGACCGTCCAGGGTGTAGCCTGGGTTCTGGTGGCACTCTATGTGCTGCTACTGATTTCCACCGTCATCTTAATTGTCTTTTGGCACAGCAGACGTACTGGTATGCGGCCGGGCTGGGATATCAAAAACATTGCTGATGTCATCCACTTGGTTGCGCAGAGCAACTCTGCGCAGCTGTATGACGGCACTGAGACAGCCGCGAGTAGGACCGAGATGAGAGATAGACTTGAAGGGAGCAGGGATCGACTCGGCTATTGGTCTACTCCAGATGCCCCAGATGGGGTGTGGCACGGTATTGGGCATTCGACTAATGACGAGAAAGTCGACATCGAACAACTGGGAGCCCCGATCCATGAGAGGGATTGGCGCAGCGGCATGTCTCACAGACCCCTAGCGGACCAAGACGGCCCTGATATGCGCCATAGCTACCTGCCTTGGTGCATGCGAACCAGCCAGGTTATATTGTGGGCTGTGGCTGCCTCCGTCCTGCTCATCGCGCTCTTTGTCGTTTCTTTTCATCCAAATACCGACATCCACCGTGGCTTTCTCCCAGCCCTTAGAGCCGGCCCTATTCCAGGCGCATTCTCGGCGGCGGACTTCCTCTACTCCTTCATCCCTTCGCTTCTTGGCCTTATACTGTTCCTCATGTTCCAGTCACTCGACCTCACATTGCGAATCCTGACACCCTGGGGGAGCTGACGCGCAAGGAAGGTTCACGGGCAAAGACATCTTTGCTCGTCGACTACGCTGCCTGTCTGCCGCTGCAGGCCTCATGGAAGGCGCTCAGGAATCGCCACTGGCGTGTAGCCTGTGTCTCTTTTTTGGCGAATCTCTTCATTCTGATACCCGTGCTGGCAGGCGGCTTGTTCATGGCAATGACTCCTCCATCGGGCGACGTGCGGATGTACCCGAACGTACCAGCTTACGCCGTCCTGCTCACCCTGCTCGTCCTCTACGTATTGGCACTGTTCGCACTCATACCAAATCGCGCCCAGTTTGGCCTTCCCCACGCCGTGACATGCGTGGCCGAGATCATTAGCTTCTGTGCCAACGATGAGCTCCTGACGGACGAGGCTTTTCAGTGGCCGCGGGATCGCAAGGCATTCAAGGGGAAACTGGACGCTTACACGGACCTCCTGGAACAGAGCAGATGGTTCATTGGCGATGGCCGACATGGCTATGAAAAGTTCGGCATTAGGCGTTTGCCCAAGTTCACAAAGCCACCATCGCGGAGGCTGCATCCGAAACTGCGTGATCCTGACACTTTGGAGAGGGCCAAGATAATGGTGCTAAGAGGCTCTCATGTGGCACATAATATTTCTCAGCCTGTACATTCAGGTAACAGCCAAATGATTTGACAGCGCTTAGCGATCACGACGACGAATAAGACGACGACGAATAAGACGACGACCTTGATCACGACATGATTTTGCAAAATTTACGACACCCGTGTATAACAGGAATTTCCCGCTGTATTTACGCTTCTTGTACGTTGCTTTTTTGTGCCAAGCGTACTTCTCATTGATGGAGGAGTTATACCTTTCGGCACCGCACATAGAATTTTGGCATCATTTGGAGGACGAAGGATCCGATAACCGGAGGGATGAGGCTTAAGAGATGCGCCCTCATTTTATTCAGCAATCAGGGGGTTGTGAACGCTTCAGATGGGGGTTGCTACTTTTGGGAGGAGTTTTACGTGGAAACGAGTCATTCGATAATGGGTTTATGGGTTATGAGAAGGCAGTGGCGTTTAGAGAAGACGTGTGGGATGATTCCATGGGCAATACGATTGACGTACAGACTATAGTAGGGGCGCTTACAGCTGCTGCTGTTGATAGACCAAGATTGAATGTAAAGGACCAATTCCGTCTTGGGCGACATTTGTATTCCCTGTTTGCTTGCGCATTGTTTAAACCTAGTCGAGATTGATGCTGCCGATCTCCGTGTTGTTCTAGATGTGGCAATCTAACTTACAATTAGCGAGACTATTCCATCTCCTAAACCTCCTTGCGAAGAAGCGACGAGTAAACAATGCGTCGCCGTATAGTGAGTGATAGTCGAGCCAGCACAGACAAGTTGGCAAATGTGGATTGAGCTCGAATCACAAGCAGAGCTACAGCATGAAGTTGATAACGAGGGTGTGTGGCTGGCTACGTTTCATGAATGAATCAGGTGTGAGAGGCACCACCGAGGCATTATCAAAAGAGTACAATTCATTATCATCTCTATATGCTTCATGTCCATGCTACAAAATAACACATAAATACTGACTGAATGTGGGAATTTCGACATCGTCCTTCAATCGTCCCTTTTCTCATCGTCATGATCATGTTGCGTCGTCGTCATCGTCGTCGTCGTCGTCGTTCTTCATCACCAGCCAACAACAGACAGTCCTGACTGACTGGGACCTCCATCCTTTTGGTTTTGCAACCAGGTGTTTTTTTCTTCTCCCTCTCCTTCTTGGCAACTGACTGATCCATACCCTTGTTCCGTCTGCCGCCTATCTACAATGCATCGCAATGCAATAATGATAATGCCACGCATGATGCCATGATTCTCTGGCGAGCCGGCCAAAGACACGGTAAATGAACAAAGAGAAAAAAAAGAAAGGGGAAAAAAAGGAAAGCATTTTGATAGCAAGCTGACCAGACAGTCCAAAGAAGAGGACAGACAAAAGCGGTATTCATTTTCCAGATATTCCGCATGAGGATAGCTGGCGACCCCAGGAAGAGAGCAAGAAACCCTGTAAGAAGAAATTGGTTTTCGTTTTCATGGTTCATTCCCTGGTTACCCGATCCTCATTCATAACAGCGTCTCGTCATAGATTATTAAGTCTTGGTCATAGTCGTTTCAATGATGTGTTTCTTTTTATTTTTTGCTTCGTTTTGGCTCAGGTGAGCGCATCATGGTTGGTCTCTTGACCACTCGCCCGGCCCGAAGACGTGAACTGACTGGCGAGTTGGGGTGGTGTCAAGGTGTGTAGCAGTGTTTGTATGGTTAGGGAGGATCCATAGGGACCAGTTGATGAGTTGGTATGCGTGAGCCAGTCGCACGCACATATGGCGGGAGCTGAGATGCCGAGATAAGCCATTTTCCGAATATTGTTTCCCGTGTGGGTGATGCCAAGCCTATCCCAAGAAACGGCTCTGGACCGAGAGAGAGAGGGGGGAGAGATTAAAAAATTAAGACACAATAGGTGTCCACTGGTGTGATCCAAACAGGACGTGAGGAGATGCTGGCCCCGGTATCCCCTCTTGGGTTGGCCATGACTTTAGGACGATGAACGACCCTTCAATCCCAGGATTCGACCCAAAGACCCGCCTCGTTTCCGATTTTCAGAAGCATCTCTGGAGCCGCGACCGGGAGTGGCGGGGCCCAACGTCGCATGGGTCTTGCGCTCGCCGCCGACAGTGCTTTTCTTATGTTGCAAGCCGCGTGTGAGGCGTCTGACAAACTTGCTATTTTCCTCCTCTGACTCGTTATCCGAGTCGCACTCGAAGATGGACACGTAGCGCTCCAGCTGTGGCCGCGGAGGTCGAGTCGGTTCGAGGTGGAACGGTCGGAGAAGCGGTTCCAGCGGTGCCGTGGCGTTGTGGTGAGTCTTGCTGAGGGCTTCCTCGACACGATACTGGCGTATGTCATATGCCGATGCCGAGGGTCTTAGTGGCGGAGGTACTTCTGGGCAGGTCCGAGAGAAGGGACGAGACTGTACATCTTGCTTGATTGTCGAGTTCGACGTTGATGCTGTGGGTGCTTCATAGAGGGGGTGAAGGTGGGCTCTGGACTTGCTAGAACTCAAGTTGGCAATAGACTTGCTGGACCTCAGTGGCTTGCGTTTTATTGTATGCTGCCGGGGTGGCTCAGGCGCCAGGGAGGTCGATCGAGTTGGGAGAGATGTTTGACTCGAGGATTCCTCCAGTGCCTCGGGGCATATAGAATATGTCGCTGGACTCCTAGAATGAATTGGCCTCGAGCGAGAGTTTCTAGGGTTGGACAGGGGCCATTGAGAAGAAGTCTTCAGCTGCTGAGACTGACGCTCTGTCGACGGAATAGTGATAGTGTCATCCTCGAACCTCTCGAATTTCAAGGACGAGGTATTGACGGTGAAGTAGTCCGAGGTTTCAATCCTGGGACTGGTTGAGCCCTGGGGCAGCTGGAAGTTTTGCAGCCTGGAAGTGCCGTTTGGCCAGAAGCTGTCCCAGAGCTCGCTGGCAGAAGCGTTGTAATGGAAATCGTCGTCAGCGGAAGCCTCCGAGTCAGAGGCATCCGTCATGCCTGGGACGGATCCATTGGAGGTCATCGAGGATCGACTGTCTGTTGGTTCATGCCGTATGACCCTGCTGTCTGGCCGGGGATACGAGAAATTGGCCCTTTGGCTGGACGTACCGGCCATCTCAGCCCCTGTTGTCATGCTTTGCCGCGAACGTTGTTGGTTCTTCATGACGTCTGCTGATGTTCTTTGAGCCAAGCCCATGAGGAAGTCATCTCGATGGATGCTGTCGAGGGCGTTGCTGGAGTCCATGGCTGTGATGCAGTCGATAGTCTTTGGAGAGATGTAGCCTTGGATCCTGGATCTGAGTCTTTATGACGAGATGTGACAGGCTTTTAGTTTGAGAGTCAGGATCACCAGGGCGGGAGTCCCAGGAGATATATCCTTTAAGACGGGTCGAGACAGGCGGGGTGTGTGTGTGTGTGTGTGTTTGGATCAACAAAAACGCGAGGGACCGTCAGTTATAAAGTAGATGAAGTAAGTGATAGACAAGGAATGCCCCTGCACATGGCGTGGGCCAAGCGAACTTGATCGTAAAAGGTGTTTGTACAAGATGCATAAACAGACAGCAAGGGAGGGAGATTCCAATATGGGGGGGCACCTGCTTCTGCAGAGCCCCCCCCCTGCACTCCCCCAATTGTCTTATGCAAGCTACTCGATCGAGCCCCTCGCAAGTGGACGCACTAACGCCACGGCCTGCGGAATGCAACTAGGCAGTGGGTAAGGCGACTACTGCGAGGGACAAACGCCGGACTCCCATTTCTGCACTTCTGGCTTGCTCGTTGAATATCGGATCAAGCTCTCGAGCCTTCTGCGTTGGTGGCGGAGGCCGCCCTAGAAAAGGAGCAATTCGGGAGACAATGCGTTCAAAGAGCTGCAGTGACCCGGCAGCATCTGACTAGCTCCAACGGCGGCGAACACATGAGATAGGGGCTCTTTCAGAAGCGGGCGGCCAAGTATTCAGTCGTCTCGCAATCACAGCACACAGACGGGATAGATAGATACTTTACCTATGGATATATGCGGATGATGATGGTGATGGCAGTGGCAGTGGCAGTATCCGCATCCATCCCGTCCGTACGGGGCGGGAAGAATGTATCGGATACCGTTCCCCCTCTACGTCGTCTCATTCCAGCCGCACTGTAAATGTGAGGGATGACACACACGACACGCCTCGGAAGAGTCAGGATCGCGCTTACGCCTGAAGTCCCCGGGCCAAATGTTTGGGTAGCGTCGAAGGTTAGTCTGCATGAAAACCACCAGAAACTTTTCCTCGTGTATGTATGCGGTAGTGGTGTTGTTGCATGTGTGGTATCTGGGGCGTCCAAGCTGGCCCATTCTGGACACTAACTAAGTGGGAAGCTTCAACGGCCGGGCAAGCTTCTGGCATCTGATTGTGTAAACACAGGGCAGAGGACACGAGACGACACACACAAACATGGTTCCCCATACGTAAAACTTGTTGTCACATTCTGTATGCAACATGTTCGAAAGCCCTTAGCCTCGGAAGCAAGAGTGGCCACTAACCTAAACCGAAGAGGCCGAGAACACCGAGACAATCTTCGTCACCGTCTGCATTCCCACAAGGCACCGAAGCTGCTGATTTCAACGTGCGGGTTCTGGTGCAGCCAGTAGGGTTTGCGGTCAAGCCAACAACTATGGATTGTCCCTTGGGTCGGGTCGACCTGCGCGTCGTTGACTTGGAGCGGCTCTAACGCGGCTGATCGCCACGAATGCCAAATGCGTAAAACTATTTAAGGATCTGCGCGACCCCATGCCCAATCGAATCGCGTTCGCGGGTCCTTCTCCGAACTACAGGGACGGGATGCATCAGGGGGTTTTTGCCATCACATATTCCCTTTCGGAGATGTGATTTGAGTACACTTGAACCCCTTGGCCCTCTTGCGTCGGGAGGCTGCCGTACAACTACGGCAGACACGTCTCTGTTGAGGGACACGGTCTGTCTGGGGACAGGTCGGCCGGGACTTGTCGCCGGGAGATGATGTCAGTCAAATCGGATTGATAGCTACATATGTGTTGCCAAACGAAACACTGCTCGTACCATTGTGTCTCTATGCGAAGAAGAAGATGTGGTAGAGCTAGCAATGGTGAGGACGCAGATGCCGTTGGAGGCGCGGGTGCAGCCAACCACAAACGAAGGCTTGTACGTCTTGTGATGTATTGCCGTCACCTGGTGCGGCGCAAGAAGTGGGTGGCAGTGTGTGTGTGTACTGTGTATGTAAGTGGAGGATTGAGACTAGTCTGCGGCGGTGGTGATACTGTGGGCGTAGGTGTAGGTGTAGGTGTATGTGTATGTGTAAGAAGAGTACTTACTTCGTCAACGAATGAAGCCCCCCTCTGAGCCGGCCCCCTCCCCTCTTTGTTTCTTCCTTTTCGGGGAGGAGGAAGAACCACCACCCTGCATACGACTCTATAAGGTTGGGCTGGCGGGTGATGGAAGAAGAAACTACATGTTTGGAGATCCAGTTCTCCGGGCCTCCGGACAGTGCTATTGGGTAAGCCAGGGTTCTGGCCAGGGTGAGAAGGTCCCAAGGTTACGTCGCCGGTGTATCCCTCCAAGCTGTTGTGGAGAACACAACGGCCTAAGGCTGCATGTGCAGATAGTAGTCGCAAGTGAGGCTCACCCTTTTTTTCTTCTCCATTCTTTTCTTTCTTTCTTCATCTCCTGCGTCCTACTGCTTGTAGTACCTCCACTGTCCTGTCCACTGCTAATGCAGCCGTCTCTGAGCCGGCTGTCGCACGACCATCTTGGCAACGTTGCGCGTGGGATCCAACTTTTCCAGTTTTCTGGTTTACCCCCAACTCGTGGTCCAGAGGATGGGTCGAAAAGAAGAAACATCGTCGGCTCAGATGGGTGGACTTCTACTACAACCACTGTAGGTTAGGTACATAAGTGCATCCTTCACTTGCCGGGGCCCCTTAGTAGTAGAAGCAGAAGTAGTAGCAGTAGTGGTGGCGGTACTACTAGCAGTAGCAGCAGTAGTAAAGTAAGTACATGTAGCCAAGGTGGATGGATGATGGCTTGTGGAAGGTGGCTCAAACGCAACACAGCCAAAAAGCCCAACTGCTTCAGATCTCCTCCGCAAGGGGGTATACCGCAAATCTCCACCCCAAGCCTACTGGGAGAGTGGACTTCTCGTGTTGCTTCTAGTTATGCTTCTAGCTCAAAGCAATACGACTGGCAGCTGGTATGTTGTGTTATCTGAACACACTCATGCTAGCTGAGTATCTGCTATGGCTGTGATTCTCGAAACCCGGTACAGACGAGCTAGAATGACAGCCACGTGTTCTAGTTCATCTCCCATACTTCTTCCTCTGAACCTCCCAGATGTGCATCTGGAAGGCATACATAGGTGAGTGTACATTGCAAACACCGGGAGAACTCTATCCCAGCCGTGTCTTCGGATACTCCTCCCCGAGCAAGACCTGCTGCTGGGACGCGCTAGCGTGTATGCACTGCAGTATGCAGTATTCAGAAGTAGGTATTCAACATTCTTTCTCTTGGCAGTAGTAATCACCGCAAAGGGTGACAAACCATACTGCAAATTCAGCTACTGCTCACGTTCCATTCGCCATTGCGGCCATATGGGGGGGGGATTCAGCATGTCGGCAGCTCCCACTCGAACAGGTCAATAGCCGTCGATCCACCCCGCCAGGTTCATCGGGGGCCTTCTTCCCAGAAACCCCAATGGGAATCCCCCCGTCCCCCGCGAGGCCAGCCCCATCTGGAGTATGTAGAATTTCCAGATACTGTACAGCATTGCGCACATAAACGCGTAGTCTGGGCCGTGTCTTACCTCCCGCATTTCCATGTTTGGTGTGTGGGAGCGGGAGACTGACAGGCTTACCCGTCAAAGGTAGGGGTCCACTCCTTACGGCGTTGGCATGCGTTGCTAATTTCAGATGGGCTAGACTTTGTGATATTAAAGGTCCAAGCAGAATGTCCAAGGAACCCGGCACCTAAAGTAGGGTTGGTAGAAGGGAAAAGGAAGAGGCGGCAGCACTCAGAGTAGCTGGGGCTTTGGGGTTGATTTGTTCCAATCATGATTCGTGCTTGTTCGACAAAATCACGCAGCTCGAAGCTTGGCGGGCTGGCGATGCCTGTAACCGCAGTTATCCAATGCTGAAGAGGGTTCTAGTCTCCCAACAACATGCAAGACAGACAACACCTCTTCAATCCTCTACGGTATCAACGTTATCGACCCAAATAAGCTCTTGGAAGCTGAATCCTTGACGGACCCTTCGTCGCCTCCTGATTGGTCAGAAGCTCAAACTCATCGTCATGGAGGGACGGGTCGATCCTTTTGCTTTGGTCCCATCTCAGCAGGGGGCGATAGGTGATAGGTGATAGGTTTGATGTCCATGTCCATGTCCATGTCCATGTCCATGTCCATACTAGTCAGTACATACCGGAAGATGTCATTCATCCAGATTCATCGGACTCGCGAGGATTTTCATCAGGCATGAACCTTATCAACCGTCTTCTGTGCGAGAAGGAGTCCTTTTCTAAATGCATGCAGGCCTGCAGAACTGGTCCTGCCCGTAATCCTGAGACCTGCATGAGCAGATATTGCCATATCACACACCAGAAATAGGGTGGGTTGTCTGTCATATTGGTCTCCTGAGCAAGGTCGCTCATATGATGCTCCATTGGGGGTCGGAATGGAAAGCGGCAAGCTTTTACCGTGATCCGTGATCGGCCCGAGAGAGAGTACTTGTCGTAGGCGAGGAGTTTGGAGTTCTTGAAGCTACTAACCTACTATCAGCTCAAGAATTCTCGGCAGAATTCCATCGAGTTGCGCAAAGGCCATTCTGTCCTACCAAGTGGTGGACTCGGCACCGGTGCTCTGGGTCGGTCGGACAGGGTAGAGCGACAGGGTATATGTCACTAGCCAGAAAATGTTTCGTCACCAGAGTGCCAACGCAACAGCTATGATGGAATAAAACGATCTAGAGGCTCCATTTCCCAGCCAAGCCAAGGTAAAGAGAAGCTGGAGCAACCAAGTTCGCGGTGTTGGCGGTCGTGGAGAACAAGAAACCGGACAGCGAGATGGCCGCATCAAATAACACTTCAGCTTCACACCGTCTGGTCCCGTCTCAGATCTCACAGTAATCTCTTGGGATGGATCGAATGTGTCGAGACTAAGGTCGAATAGATTAATATGATGATGACATTACTATAAAGACCTGGTTAAGGCATCGGCAAGATGCAGGGAGTCGTAGTGGACCGTGCGATTGCGCTGGTCCAGCTGAGGCCGTCGCGTAGTGCCGAGCTCTTCCCACTCACTTCCAGCTTCATGTATCGCATCATCTCTCAATCCTAAAGATTCTGCCCAAGCAAGGAGCCATTGGTGTATGAGTATGGTCTCGGATTCTTGCCTGGTCACTTGGGAAAGAGTATCTGCCAAATCAATTGGCAACTCGTAGGGTGGGTGGTGCAGGCGCAGGCGCAGTCGCTGCCGCTGCCGCTGTCGCTGTGAGGTCGATTCTGTCATTGAGTCGGGCAACGGTGACAGGCGCAGCAGCAGAGCTGGGTCGGAACTTCTCATGCATTCATTCGTTCATTCATTCATTTATTCATTCATTCATCCCAACCTTGGCTGCCTGCGCAGTACTGCATTCACTGCCCTGATCTCGATGCCACCATCTTCAGAGACCATCTCAGATGTCAATTGGTTCAATTGGCTGACAGTTGTGTCTGACTGCTTGGTTGGACGCGTCTCTTTCCCTTTTCCCACCCTCCACCCCAGCTGTGGCCACCAGCCATCGGGTTTATCGCCTAGCTTTTTGGCAGCAACCAGCCTCCCGGATTTTATCACGACGAGACAAGACAGGACCCTGCGAAGGTACCTCTACCATCCACGGTGCACCCCGAAGATACTTCCTTGCACATCACATTCCTCTCACTCTTCCCATACTGCTGCCAGCCTGTTGCAAATATTCTATACTCACTTGATGGTGCTCCGCCAAGTGCGCACCACAACCCTCCCCAAATTGTAGATGTTCGAGCTCATACGAACGAAGCACTCCTACCTTAGGGATACACTAAGCTTTTTTAGCAAGCCACCCACTAGACTTGATCGACAGGCCTTCACAGCTTTTAGTTCTATATTTGTGAGACAGGACTGAGTCGTCTCATAATATCCTCACCACTTCCCGTGGTGAATCCGTCATCTTGTCTCCCTCGCATACGCCCGGGAGCACAGCAGCCAAGCTGACCGACCCAATTCCCCCATCTTCATTTCACGACCGTCACGACCCTAACGAGACTCGACCAACACCAATTCAGTTCCACCAGCGCCAGCAGCAGCAGCCGAGGCTTTCTCTTGCTCCGCAAACTCAAACTCCGCCCCCAACTGTGCCCGAGCAAAGTACGACTCCTTCTTCGCACCATCGCGCATTGCGCCGCACTCCTCGCTTTACAGCAACACCAAGCCCCAAGCCTCTAGAACCATCGGCTCAGCAACCGTCGAGTGCGCGAGTCACCCTAACGCTTGGACCTCAAGGAAACTTTGTTCTTGCTGATCAACAACGGCAATCGGGTCAACCTCAAACGCGTACACGACCGCGTCCACCCAGAAGGCAGCTATCCCAAAATCTCAGCAGCGAAGACGACGAAGACCTCGAGCCTTCGCCACGTGCGCCTTCGCAGTACCATCGCGACACCACCACCCCTCTGGGTCCTGGCTTGCCTGATCCTCATCCGGCTGTCCGCATATCGAAGCGTACCCACAGTGCTATCTTGTATGCTCTGGAAGGAACATTGCGCGGGCCAAAAGAATTAAGCCGCGATTGGGTTGAAGAGCTCGCTTCGATGAGTGACTTGCTGGGGGAGGTGGCATTGCCACCACGAATGGCAGTGGCGCTTCATCTTCGAGGCCTGTACCAGCTCGTGCTCCCGTTGGCTCGCCGTCTGGTATTAGAGGCCCCCGGATGATCATGCAAGAGCGACAAGCTCGTGAAGCCGCCCGCAAAGAGGAGCGAGAGCGTCAGGAACGGGAACACGCCGAGAACGAGGCGCGTATGCTTGAGGAGGCACGGCGCAGAGATGCAGAGCGCAGAGCTGCTGCTGGCGCTGGCCCCGGTACCACCCCTACCGACCCGAATGCGGCACGGAGGACGGCAGCAGCGGCGGCTGCCAGTGGCCGCGTACCGACTAATACTGGCGCTCGCACAGGTGATATACCCAGTGGTGCTGAAGTAGAAACTCCGCGGCGCCATCATCGAACAGCATCTGGTGCAGCGCAAGCGCAAGCTACAGGCGCACCGACTGGCGCTGCAGCGGCGGGGAGTGCGCCGAAAACGCAGCAGGGCACAGGCTCTGACTCCTTGACAGCTATTGGGAGAGGCAGAAACTCGTTCCCGCACGCGTTCGAGCGGTGGGAGACTCTCTCCGCGCATTGGGAGGGCCTGACCTCGTTCTGGATTCGCCGACTGCAGCAAAATTCCGAAGAGATCAACCAAGATCCACTCTCACAGCAGCTGTCCCGCCAAGTCACAGATCTTTCGTCGGCTGGTGCGAATCTGTTCCATGCGGTAGTGGAGCTGCAACGACTACGAGCTTCTTCGGAGCGCAAGTTTCAGCGTTGGTTCTTTGAGACGAGGGCTGAAATGGAGCGTAACCAAGAGGTCACGGCCATGCTCGAAGCAGCGCTGGAAGAAGAACGGCGGAGCCGGGCAGATGCAGTACGTGAGGCGCTCGAGAATGCTCAAGGATCCTCTAGGGTACAGAAGCAGCTCAGCGAGATGCGTAAGGAACTGCAGATCTCCAAGGAGGAAGCACGCCGCGCGTGGGAAGAGCTCGGCCGGCGGGAACAGGAAGAACGTGATCGTACCGCATCCCTCCAGCTAGGCCACCCCACCATTGTTGGTGGTGTTCAAGTTGTACCCATGACGCAGGGTGTGAGCCGTCATAACAGCCAGCGCGATCCTCAACAGTACGGCTCGACTGACCCAGGTGACTATCCGCGAGGACAGGCATCTCGCCCAGAATATACCCAAGCCCCCGCTGTGCAGCCCGTGGCCACATCTGCCGGCGAAGCCAGTTATCAACAACCTTCAGCCGTCCACCATCAGGGTAGCTACGGCTCCGAAGGAACCTTCAGTGAAGGTAAGTAAGCCGATGACGACCCCAAACGGGACACGCGCTCTGTCGAACGCCCCGGTCAGGCAACCCTATACCAGCTGATCAGTTCTGACGTTGGAGCAGAAGAGTACGAAACCCCAGCAACGCAACCAGGCGCTCAGCATCCGACGAGCACCGGCCCCCAACAGCCCGCCTACTCCTCGGCACCCGACTACACAGGTGCTGGATTCTCAGGGTCTACCTGGGAACAGATGCCTCGACATCACCATCCTACCCGCCTCAGCGACGTTATCGAGGAGGAGGACGAGCGCAGCCGCACAAGCGCGAGCCACAGCCAAATCAGCCGTGGTTAACACGCTTGCCTAGCAGATTTCCAGCCCCGCCGACTCGATTCGCTCGGTTCACCTGATACAAATCTCTTGCGCATACGTGCGACCAGTATCCAATATGATTTGAGTTGATATGTGGCAGAAGACTCGCAAGCTGTGAGGCGCATTTCGTCTGTGTTTATCAGATATGAGATTTTGATTCTCCCGGTATATTGTGACCATGGTCCAAAAGGTCACTTGCACTGCATAATTTTGCCATACGGGAGGGAAACTTTTAACAACCACCACGCATTAAAAGGTGATAGATGGACCAATACGTCTCATCCCCAGTGCCTGTGTGTACGAGCAAGTTTGCGAACCAAAAACCAAACCAAAGAAAAAAAAGGATGGGCCCGGATCAGGTCATTGGCAGCATCGGTCGGATTTGCGAGGCATGCGGCATTTTGGGACTTTATTTTCCTCTTCCTTCGTCGCGTCTCTATTCATTCGTCTGCGTCTGCCTACACATAATGGCGGAATCTCTCAGCGTTGCCCTTCACATGTGCATATTTTTACGCCGAGGGCGAAGAAGGGAGAAGGAAAGAAGTCGGAGATAGATTTCTGGCGATAGTTTGGGCGAGGGAGAAATGGCGTGTGGAGCGGTTGCTGTTCGTATGTCCTTGGGAGCGAAGAATAAGGGATTTAGTCTTTTTATTGGCATGGAGAAGGGAAACACATTGTTGTTGGAGTTTGTATACAGCGACGGATATTTGCTCTCATGACGCACGCTGTTGTACTTGTAGATATAATGTAATGCGGAGGCGAGGAAGGGGGAATGCAGCCCCTGGTTCCGGATAACTTGATTCTCGAGAGTGGCAGTGCTGTCTTGTCTTGACTAAGTACGAAACAAGTGTGAAGTGTTTCCTCGAATCCAACTGAAGCAGGAATTAATTCATCATTGTCGTATCATGGACTCATAACCATGGCTTCGGTGGCTGAAGGTCTCCCTCCTGTGTAATGTGTGGCTTGCATCCATTCCATTTCATCTCTAGTAGATCAATCAGAGCTCCAAGCCACGGAACTTGCCGAGGAGCTTTTTCGTCGTCAGCCCACCCCCAATTGTCCATCACCACACTCAGTGAAAAAGAGAGGAAGAGAGACTCTGCCGTTGCCATTGGATCGAAGGACTCTGCACTGCAGTAGAGCAAGCCAACATGTCGCTATCCTTCGCACCCGCGACCACATCCGGAATGCTGCGCTCCATTGTACCAAAGAGCCAGCAGCAAGCCGCAGCAGCAGCCGCCGCCGCCGCCGCCGCCCAACAGTGCTCACGACGGTTCCTCTCATACACGTCCACCGCTACAGCTCCCGCACAACCATCATGCCGCCCGACGGCTACGACGACGACAACGATATCACAGCGCTGTCTTCTACACCACCCCTCCTCGTCCCCGTCCTCGTCCTCGTCCTATACCGCCGCCCGGCAGCAGCGCCGCTACAAGCACAAGACGGTCGAGGAGGCCAAGAGCCGGTACCGGACGGGCCCCTTTTCCTGGAAGGCTGGCGTGCTCTTCGTCCTCACGAGCGGCGGCCTCGTCTGGTACTTTGAGTTCGAGAAGCAGCGCATGCAGCGCAAGCGCGTCGCCGAGGCCACCAAGGGCGTCGGGCGGCCCAAGGTCGGCGGTGACTTCCAGCTCGTCGACCAGAATGGGAAGCCGTTTGGTAGTGCGGACCTGAAGGGCCGGTATTCTCTGGTGAGTCTTTTTTTCGGGGTTTCTCCCCCCTCCCCGTGTGCGCAGAAGCACTGGAGGAAGGGCCCGAGGTTGGATCTGTAGAATGAGAAGAATGAGAAGTGGTGTAATGCCATGTGTGGATGTATGTGTACTGACGTACGGACTCTCTCGTGCTCTCTCTATGCAGGTCTACTTCGGTTTCACACACTGTCCCGACATCTGCCCCGAGGAGCTCGACAAGATGGCGCAGATGTTTGACCTGGTCGAGGCCGAGCACCCGGGCGCCCTGGTGCCCGTCTTCATCACCTGCGACCCGCAGCGCGACGACCCGGCGACGCTCAAGACGTACCTGGCCGAGTTCCACCGCGGCTTCGTCGGCCTCACGGGCACCTACGAGCAGATCAAGGACGTCTGCAAAGCCTACCGCGTCTACTTCAGCACCCCGCGTGACGTCAATCCCGGCCAGGACTACCTCGTCGACCACAGCATCTACTTCTACCTCATGGACCCCGAGGGCGACTTCGTTGAGGCCCTCGGCAGGCAGCATAGCCCCGAGGCCGCCGCCAAGGTCATTCTGGACCATGTGAGGGATTGGAGAGGCCAGATCAAGCAGTAGAAACAATCTCTACAGCTGTCGCTGGCTGCATTGTATTGCATGTGTAAATAATATAAGGAGACCAATCGGGGGGAGAGGGGGCAGGCATGTTCTGCTCTGGCATGTAGTATATTCTTGTACAGCTCCAATTGTATGTACTATACCCAAACTGCAAGAGAGGGCAGTATTCGTGCCTGGCGCTTGCATTGTACTTGAAAGTTAGCAGTCTCTTGTTACATAGCACGCCGAGAAACTTCTTGTCCAAGGCCGGGGATAGCCAGACGTGCCAAGGTATCCCGTCTCTACTCATCATCACCATTATGTACATGTCGCACGATATCCCATCTCCCTCGCTCTCTCCCTCTCCAAATTCTACAATGATTCGCACCTACTCAGGCCTTCTCCTCCTTCTCGGCCTTCTGCCGCCTCCTGCTCAATGTGTCCCCATAAACCCCGCCCGCGAGCCCCGCCACCGCCGCGCCCAGCACGGCGACGCCGTGAAACGCCGGCTTGAACAGCCCGCGCTCGAGCGCCCGGAGGTTGGAAAAGTAGCGCGCCGTGCCGTAGAGGATGCTCCCGGAGCCCATGCCCATGAGGACGCCGACGAGAACCCGGGGCTTCTCCGCCTTCTCCTCCTTCTCCTGGCCCTGTCCGCCGCCTCCTCGGGCGGCTGCTGGCTGCGGTGCCGAGGTGGCGGGGGCTGGGGTCGGGGTGGGGGCCGCGGGAGCAGGGAGTGGCCGGTGGCGCAACAGCTCGTCCAGGTCCAGCTGGGAGAAGCGCTCGACGGCGATGCCGAGCGCGACGAAGCCGAGCCCCGTCCGGATCCAGGCCAGGAAGGTGCGCTCCGAGGCCAGGTGGTCCCGGGCTACCGAGCCCGTGTTCTTGTATACGGGCGTCGCGAGGCGGGACCAGCGTGACATGGTGCTTGTGATCGTGGGATCTTGTCTAGGCGCTCGAGGCAGAGCGCGCAAGGAGAAAGAATGGAGGCTAGACCAAAAGAACCCCTCCCTTCTGAAATGAGTAAGATGACTTGTGTTTGTGAGTGAATGTCTCTCGCCGGGATAATCTGGTTACACACGAGAAGCTAGAGGTCATCCGGGCGATGCTCTCTCAATCTCTCTCTCCCTCTCTCTCTCTTATCGATAAGATCGATTCATTATGAGAAAAGTGTCACTACTAGGTTGTTTGTTTCAAATCACACGATTCCAACATGCGGTCGGTCTATGTATATTCCATTTGTCCATTTGTACATTGTTAATCATCCTACCTAACTAAGTGCTCTCTAATGGTGAGCAACAGTAACATGTAAAGCAAGCCTTGCTCCTTATAATGGCGTCATCAGCTGTTCAGTAGTTGATGGTTTTAATCTTTCCTCTCAAGTCTTCAGGGAGCTCTTCAAGCTTGACTATGCCCATTTGGACGCAGTCGCCCCAGAAAAAGTAAGCCCGGTCCTGGGCATAACCTAGGTAATCAAATTCATCTCCGTGTGCTTCTTCTTCCTCGGGCGCCGCGACGGAAGCAGGCAGTGCCCCCTCGACTTCGGTCGCCTGGTTGTCGCCCGTGCTTGTCAGGTCAAATCCAGGAATCTTAGCTTGCATGAGGCCCCAGGCGACCCATTGAGCACTATTCGCGATACGCCAGATCCTGGTCTCTTCCATGAGTGCTTTGATCACCTGCTCGTTCTGTTCCTCGCGCCGCTTCTCATCTTCTCTCCATCCGCCTGGCGGCACACGAGCGTCGAGCATGAACTCCACGATGGAACTCGTCGAACCTGGGGTTGTTGCTGTCGTGATACCTGTGTCTGCAGGACTGTCCAAGGGGAGAAGCCTCGGCGTGCCGGGACTAGGATACTGCGGCTGGTGCTCGACATAGGCCTTGAGAAACCGGCGCTGCTCATCAGGTGTCGGGTATCTCTCTGTATTGCACATGTGAGGCGTGTTTGCGTCATGGTAGTTGTAGGTCCACTCGGTGAAGTGGTTTGCGAATTCGAGACCTCGGGTGTTGGGCCCCGCATACTCGAAGTCGATGACGATAAGCTGCTTGTGTTCATTCTGAGGCTGCAGTAATGGCGATGTTTCGTCCTCGGGCAGGAGACGAAGGATATTCCCGTATTGTGTCTGCGCTGGTTAGCCTCCTTGCCCGCCCGTCAACCTTCACACGGAGGGACTTACATCATTGTGGGCGAAGACAAGCTGGTCTCGTAAAGTGTTGTTGCTATTATAATGATTGAAAAGCCAGTCACGGTACTTTGCAATCGCTTGCTTGAACGTCGGCCATTCAGCGCCGCATACGAAACCTCGCGATTTCCACGCATCAGCGGGGCCCCGTGTTGAATTAGCATCGCCAGTAAGAAGCTCCTTGTCGAGGAACGTAGCCACTTTCTCTACATGATCAAGCCATTGGTCCCAGTTTTTCAGCACACTCGGGCCGCCGTCTTTCTCCTCTTCAAGCAGGTCTATCCCATCGTGCAGTTCCCTCATCCTCTTGGCAATCTTTCTGGAGATTTCTGGTTCTCGCAAATGCGCCGGCGTCAGCGTGATGGCATTGAAGAACTGCTCAAAACGACCGTTCTCGAAGGTACCGAGCAGTCGGGGACCGATCTTCTTCCGCGCCAGCCGACGCAGCACGCCAAGCTCATTCTCTCTGTCGATGATATTCTCCACCTGCGGTCCGTATACACGGAGCAGAAGCTTCGCAGGGGGCGTCTTTCCAGGCTCTGTCTTACTAGCCATGTCTTTCGGCGGGTTGACAACATAGACAGCATTCGTGAGGGCGCCGCTCAGACGTTCCACATCGATGCTATTGCTACTGTCCAAAGGTACCCTCCTCCAGCCCTTGATTCGGAGCGTGTGGGCGATACGAATTACGTCGGTCTTGAAGGTTGCCCAAGCTTGACGCGCCTTTTCTTCTTTGCGAGAGATGGGAGCTTTGTCATCTGCGGTGCCGTGGGCCTTACCGCCCGAGTAACTCATAGTCTTGGTGTTGTCAAGCACAGCATCACAACCGGGGACTAGGACGTCGCCGTCATGGTACTCCGTATCAGAAGAAGCAGCTCTGTGTGCTTGAAAGGAGCGTTTCTTGGGGTGCCTTCGAGCCAGGAGTCGCGGGCTGTAGTGAGGTACATTGTTGATACCTAAAGCACTCATGCTGTCGTCTATGATTCGTTGGAGTCGGTCCAGAGAAACGTCACTCGATTGGGAATCGATCGAGTACTTTCTTTGGCGTCTAGCACCCTCGGTCGAGGTGCTTGCATCTTCTGGACCCACAGCCTCCGCCGAGGGTTGTCGGTGCTTGGTATGGTGGTGTTTCTTCCCCTTCCGTTTCTCCTTCTTCAACCGTTCATGTTCAAGCCATTCAGCGACTTGGCTGATAAGTTTTTCACCAAGATGGTCAAGGCGATGGCGATGATGAGAGTGACTACGAGGCCGGTCCATTTCTTGGGGCTCTTGTACTGGGGACTGGTTGCTCGAGTAACCACTGAGCATTTCTAGGCTGTTCTGGCTCAGGAGCGATGTCCTGGAGGAGTTAGCACCCACAATAGGCGGACGGCCACTCAAGCGTTTGCCAACACCGGCGGAAAATTGCTTCTTAGGCTGTGTATCCTCTGGTGCCTCTGGTTCTGGCTCGGCGATCTGGACTGCTGCTAGATTGTCAGTATATGTGCTCGCGTGAGATGGTGGCGGAATCCAGTCCAGTCAGTTCTTCTAACTCTAGAAGCTTATACTCGAGACTCATTGATGGTACAACACTTTTTCCATGTTTGCTTTCATATACAGATGTGACCAGAGAGCTTGTCAAGGCCCACTATCTGAACCCATCACGGCCGTACTGGCAAACAGCTGCGTGCATGAGACAGAGATGCTGGACCATGTCGACCAGGGTGAGCCAGCACATATGTCCACAAGTGTCATGACAGGGTGGGTGCACTGACACGTCGATAGGCTGCTTCTCAAGTACGCAGAAAGATAATGAGAGGAGAGGATGACACCAACCTTTGAGTGATGCAGCAGACGATTGTTGTCTATCGTTGTCATCGTCCGTTTTCAAGGCAGAACGCAGTGGTTGCCCGCCACCCGGGGTGGGGGTTGAAGCGGACGAGGACATGATTGTTTGCTAAACACCCTTATAAGCAAACCATGGGCAATCAGCCGGTCAGGAGTCTAGGGCTCTAGGGCTCTGGTGACCAAGGCGTCGTGGATTTGCGTGGGCGTAGGTGAAGACGCAAGAAAGCAAAGAGGCTCTGAAATGGCGGGGTGCTTTTGCCGTCTCTCGTGGCTATCTATCTACATGTGAGGGGTATTGAGGTGTGATGATGTCTCACCGTCGAGGAGGGAATAAGAAAAAACAGCGGCTGCACAAGATAGTCAGTCGCCTTGGGGCGTGTGAAGTAAGTAGAGAGATTAGGGGAATTTATCTGGTTGGTAGGGGCAGGATGGCAGGCTGACTTGACTTGGCTGGTGGTGTTTTCGATAAGGATGCCTACTAAGAAGTATATGGGATCAAATAATTATTTCCAAGGATACCAAGTAAGTACCTAAGCTTAACCTAGGTGTACTCCGTAAAAGAAAGGCGGGTCGCTCTCCCCCTGTACTCGTACAGAAAGAGGGCACTTGTGATCAACGTTAAAATTCCTTTTATGTCCTCGCATTCTAGAGTCGGTGCCACGAGCAGTTACTTCTTCTTTTTCCTCATCTTTTTGCTCTTATCTTACCTACCTACTTATTACTTACTGACTTTGGATGATGGAATATCGACCGACCGGGGCAACAACATCAATCCTCTCAAATTGTAAGAAATGACTTTTCGGGGCGACCATGTTGGTTTAGGTAAGTACATTGACGAAACGCAACGAGATCGTGGCGGCCCGCAACCCTGGCACTCGGTTCTGCCCAATCCCAGTGACGTAGGGTTTGTGGTTATGTACTTAGCCCAAAACGGCCTTCGGTCACGATCTAGGCCACCCCCTATCCGGGCTGGGTGGTAGTAGGTACACGTACGCGCTACTGGTGCACCCCTGACGAACACCTTTTGCTTCCACTCTGGCTGGCCCGAATAAAACCAGTACCATCCCCGTTCGCACTGTAATGAACTACATACAGAGTTGATATGGTAAAAGAAACATATTCGACTATTGGTAGCCTTCCCGCTTCAGTGCCCATTGAACTGCTGCTGCCACATCATCTACCACCATCTTCGGAGGGTGTGCTGGCTTTCCGCGATCCTCCGTATACACGCCTGTCCGCACCAAAACCGACGCCCACGACGTTCCAACAGGGCTTTCAAACTCATTGGCGCCGCGTATGTCGCTCTCGGGGTTGTCGCCGACCATGTAAACGCTACGGAGAGGCTCCAGTTTCTCTGCCCCTGTTCCCAGCATCTTCGCCCGGTGGTTGTTGAGTACCCTTTCTGCATATTGGTAAGTCTCCTTGTATGGTTTGCCGATAACGGTCCGTTGCAGCTCTATACCGCCTGTGATCTGTCTCCATATACCTGCCACAGCAGCCTGGAAAGCCCCTTGACCGAATCGAGGAAACTGGTATTGCGTAGCCCAGAACAGGTCCGCGTTGGAGAAATAAAGAGTAGGCTGGCCGTCCATCTGCCAGCCTGCATTGGGTAAATCTGTATTGCCATTCTTGGGCGAAAAGGTGCCCAATACACCCTTCTGCGACAATAGAAGATCGGTCATGATCTGGACGTCAAGCGCCCAGTCACGTGGGTCGTTGAAGACGAACATGGCATCGATCTTGGGCTGCGGACTGGGTAAAGGGCGCGCCGTCGCTGCATAGAGCTCTTCCATCAAGGGTTCAAAAGGCCATATTGTCGGATGTGCCATCAGAATATCCGCGGGCGTGATGACGTTCTTGAAGCCATAAGTCTCGGCAATTTTGCGCGATTTAGCGGCATCGGATCCCGTGATGAGAATGTTCTTGTCCTTGAGGCCTTTGGGGCCATGAACGAGTTCCTGGAAAGGCGTATGGGATTGAACAAAGTTCTCCGTCGAGAGTTCCACATTCAGCTTAGAGCTCAGGTCTGCGACACGATCCTTCTCATGTTTTCCACCACCATTCGTTAGCAGGATGAATGGTATCTGGTGCTCTTGCAAGTACCGAAGTGTCTCGGTTGCACCGGGTATGGGCTTTGCTACATGGAGCAAGACACCATCAATGCTAGAAGTGGTTTTAGCTCCTAGTTCGCGCTTTTGCTCTTTTCCGCGGATACCTACTCGAAAGCGAAAGCGAAGGGCGGTGCTCGAACCGAATCTTTATTTTTGTAGCTGGTACTATAACCCCGGCTTGCCGTGCCATGCTGGCCGAGAAGAGACGAACGACTAGGCGTGACCTGCGAGGTGCCGGAACCGCTCGACAGACAAGCGGCCTGGGTTGTGCCTGTGCCAGCCGCCTTGCAGCTCAGGAAGCGGGGCCGGAACCCAGAACGTGAGATATTGGCGGCAGAGAAGGACGAACGCAAAAGGGAGACGCTCATGATGAAAAAAAAAAAAAAAAGAACGGATGGGATAACCGGGGACTATATTATGACCATTCCTGTGACCTTCTTGCTTTGTCCACGATGGTTGACGAAAAGCAGCTTAAAGAGTAATGTCGAGGTGTGTAAGTAGAAGGTTAAGAGGTAGGTTGGGATGTTTTATCTTGCCCAAAGTCAGGTGGACGGGGTCAACACTCAGGAGAGTCCCACCCAAACAAGCCGGGCCCGTTCATCACCATCGGAGCATGTAAGGTCCGTCCGTCATCGATTTGGCATTTGATGCGGCATCTCCCGCGCCTTTCATGGGCTCTATCGACACATGTGTCGACGTCCAAGAGAGAACATAGTGCAAGTTCGTCAGAGTTTCGGCTATTTTCGCAACAATGGTCCCGGGCAGCATCCTTGTGATACGGCCAGTTGGTAGAATTCAAGCGACAAAGGTTGCGTGTTACTCAGCTCAGATCGGTCGAGTTGCAGCCCATCTCGTATCGGCAAACAGGCTAGACATGGCACCTTTCAATGGGGAAGACTTATCATTATACTTTACTGAGCTTCACTTGAATTCCACTATTGCTTTGTGTTTTATTTTTTATTTTTTATTTTTTACAGCACAGCCATCTCTCTCCAGGAAACTACGAGAGGTAGAGAGGATGGGAAATCATATCTGGCTCGTCTGAGAAAACGACATCAGCGATAAGCGATAGTGGCGTTATTATCATGTGGCGCCGAGTGGCTGAACAATCTTCAGTGCATCTCATTTCAGGACTCTCATCAAATCCGACCAAACCTCCAGGCAACTTGGTTTCGTCTTGTTCTGATATCAACTCCGATATTTATCTTGGCATATACCGATACACCAAGTCGTCGTCATCTCTCCCGCATATCAGATTTGGGATATGCACAGTCGTCATAAACAGTGCTCCCCAGTTGTTCTGTGAGTTGAGCAAGCGAAGGCCGAAGGTTCAAGTTGGTTGGAACTTGTTGAGCAAACCAGAGGAGGGCGTCTTCTTTGGCTGTTTGCAGGACGGGATCGCTGGTGCTGTATGGGCATGTGCATGAACAAAGATGGCGGGGCCCGATTGCCTTGAAAGCGAAGGAGATGTACAGATGGGAGAAGCAGACTCCGGCACCGGTGGTGGTAGCCCGGGGAACGACGATGGCGATGCACCTATCCTCAACTCGGTTGAGCAGCCAAACAATTTTGGCCATTCAAACCTGGGGGTTGACGTGAAACCAGATCCAGAAGACGACGTCAACCCACCTTCTTCATCTCCAACCCAACCCAAGATGGCCAAACCAGGACCCAAGAAAAAGGGCACTGCAGCCACCAAAAAAATCCCCAAGAAGACAAGAAAGGCAAGAGCCAAAGCTGCAAAGAAGAATGCCGCGTCTGGCAGTGTCCAGGATGATGATGAGGAGAGCTCGGATGATGAGGTCGATAATGGTCCTTACTGCATCTGCCGCGGCCCCGACGATCACAGATGGATGATAAGTTGTGATGCCTGTGAGGACTGGTTCCACGGGGAGTGCATCAATATCGATAAGGAGCTGGGGGAGAAGCTCATCGAACGTTTTGTTTGCCCCAACTGCACCGACGGCAAGCTCAATTACACAAAGTACAAGAAGACCTGCTCCCTAGATGGCTGCACAAACCCCGCACGCCTGTATGGCAAGAAGGATCGGTCCGTCTTCTGCTCAAACGAACATTGCGATGCCTGGTGGGCCAGCATAATTCGCACCTTACCCAAGAAGAACGCGTCAATCGAGGCGGCCGAGTTGCTTACGCAGGAGGATTTCATGGGCTTACTCTCGTCTACTGCTCACCAGGGCGGGTGGAAGTTAGGGGAGAAACCTTTCGGTGCGTTTACACTGTCCCCGGGGCGAAATTTACGGCTGGCGTCTCTTGATCTATCATATTCAATACTGACAACTGATGTGGCAGGCAATATAGAGGGGTTCTGGGCAAACGGGCTGCCCACACGTCCCGACGTCCTCAGTGACGAGGAGAAGAATTTCCTCCAGACCTCGGCAGCCGAGCGCCTTGCGCTGGGCAACGAGATCGTCCAGTACAAGAAGATGATGCAGCTCATAGACTGGGCCAACCAGCGCCGGCAGGCCGCCATGGAGCAGGGAAAGTTTACCAAGGACAGCTGTGGTTATGACTATCGCCTCGATGTTGTCTCGGTGCGTCACGCTTTCGTAGCCTGGGTCGAGACGCCCGAGGGACAGGCCACGTTCACGGCGGGCAAGCTTGATACACCGATCACGCCCGGTGAAGGCGACGCGGCCACGCGCAACATGTGCGAGAAGAAACGGTGCAAGGCGCACAATGGATGGTATAAGTTACTCATGAGCGCTGTACGCAACCAGATTAAGGAAACGGCAACGGCGGCAGCGGACAAGCTTGAGGCAGAGGACTCGCTACGACAAGAGGCCGAGTCTCGCTACGAGAGGCACCAACTCGAGAAGAACTGGGTGGAAGTCATCGGCGAGAACTAAGCGAATGCCGCGTGCGGGCCACTGAGACCTATCGCATCTCGAAACCGGAGGAGGGGGGGGGGGGGATGAATCCTTCGAATTGGCAGCATCGTCTGTGGTTGGTACTGGGTTGAAGACTCTCACCACGATGACGTGTAATTGAGTTGTAACCGGTATTGCTTTGCAAAAAGGACTTAGCTTGGCATCAATACGGGAAGCTATCAGGTTGCTGTATAATGTATATAGGACCAATCAAAGTCCAGAGCCAGCAACGTTATTGCATTTGCCGGCCATCTTGACTACCTCTCGCGATCCCCAATTCGCTAACATGGCATCATCACCTCTAGCCCCGGACTCTCATGTTTCACACTGGTCGATGGGGATGAATTCCCCACAAGCCGGCCGGAGTTGGAGATGTTGAAAAGGAGACGGGATTCAGCTTACGAGTTCAACCCTGCATTCCTAGCGGCCTCACTACTGCTGCGTGACTGGAGATGGCTGCACCCCTCCCCTCCCCCTTATTGCAGTGAACTAGTATCCGCATGCGCACATAGGTGATATGCGATACTGCCATCGGAAGGAAGGGGCCGAGTTCGGGGCGATCTCCCTGCGGACGCTAAGAAGAGAGATTATGTCTGATATGATAGTAGTCAGTAGTAGGAACACTGTAGGTGCACTGTAGGTGAGGCTGAGTGTATGTACACCACGCATTGTCATCTGGTTACGTTCACCTGAGGAAAGGCATGCGTGTTATGTATGGAGTCCATATATGGTGGGTATGCGAAACGAGAGGTAGGTGAGTGAATCCATCTCCGGGGACCCTAACCGACAGCTGCTCGTTTCAAGCAAGCAACAGGCATAAGCGTAACGCACACCAATAGTGCTATTGCATACAATTGGTTCTCACAAGGAACAAGCAGTAGCAGCAGGCCATGGGGGCAGGCAAGCAAGCTCGGAACTACTTCCCTCCAATCGTAGTTGGGCTGAATATTCCCCCGGGCTGGCTATCAATATTGACCTCCTATCCACAGCGGAGATGGTAGACGGCGAGACGGGTTTCTCTCAGCACACATTAATCCTTGCTACGGTGATCAGGATCTGCAATGCGTGCCTGAGTCGTTGTGATCGAGTGGTAAATAGCCGTGTCGAATAATTGGCTTTCCAACCCCTTGTGGTGATGGTGATGATGATTACTATAATGATGATGGTGCTATGTGGTGCCAACTGGCCCGACCTAATCCAACCGCCTCCCTTCCCGAGATCAACACAGTGAATGAGTGAGCGCGCGCGAGAGAGAGAGAGAGAGAGAGAGTCAGATGATCGACCATCATTACGTATGGATGGATGCATCCGCTTTCCCTAAGAGCCTCCACCTCGGATGCACGTGAATACTTCCGAGAGGGCGGCGGGGGTTCTTCGTTTATTAACAAGGTACATACTGATGTAAAGGGCAAGGGGGAGAGGGAGATGATTTTGATATGATAGGCCCAAAAGGGCATCATCCTGTTAGCAGAGGTCTTTCTTTCGTCATCGCTCCATCTCTTCATATGTAAGTATACTGGTCCAGAAGACTGGTCCTTTGCCGGCTACATATGACTACTACAAGTATTGCAAAAGAAAGATTCGACGTTACATTGGTTCAGTCCGATCGTAAGGGCGGATCGATTTAGGGGTGGAGGAATTGGTCTCGGCCAACCCAGTTGGCTGGGCTCGCAGTCCTTCGATCATCGAAAGGACTTGCCTCCTCCTGCCCTATACCTGTCTGTCTCGTCTACTTTACTTACATTACTTCTTTCTCTATCTCTCTTCAGGAATTCAAGCCTAGCTTGGTTTTACAGTGAGTGACTACTGGGTAAAATTCTCTGCCGATACCAATATCCCGGAGACAGGGCCTCAGCTCAGCTATCTTTCAGGGGAGGGGAAAAGCAGGGGGATGTGAGAGGGTTTGCTTACGACGATGTCTTGACCAATACTACATGCATGTATGACTACTTAGGTATAATAAGCCAAAGCTCAATGAAACGCTAAGTTCGCTACCTACGGTTGATACCTTGCATACTTGCTCACACAGACTTCGACCCCGTCACCGGTGTGTGCAAGTCTCCCGCGAACTAACGGAGCGTGCACACGGACGCAAAGGCGATCAGATCACATTGCTCTTTTGGGCTTCTTCTTCTTCTTCTTGTTCCCCGTCAGCATGGTTGCAGCGAACACACTAGTTGGCTCCCTACCTGTCAACTTTCACCTAGGTTGTTCGTCAAAGTTGTCATTTTCCATGGTCGATGGAGAGAGATCCCCCATTCTCTGGTCCCCCCCTCTTGCCGCGCGGCCCGTCGATGCTTTACATCTCTTCTTTTTTAGCTAGTGAACAGTACTTGTAGCACCATCGAGCTCATTTCCGCCCATGTCACTCTACTACCGCTCCGAGGCATCTGCCATTGTATTAGATTAGCGAGAGAGAGAGGAAGAGAGAGAGAGAGTCTGTGTGTGTGAGAGTGTGAGTGTGAGTGAGGAATGAGCAACCGCGTACTACGTCAATAGACGAAAGACGGAAGCCACTCGACCCTGTTAGCATCCATCCCGATAAACGAATGAAACAGGTGCTATGTACAGCGTATCTGTCTCCATAGGTACATTGTGGGCGTGGGAGACTCGGTGAACACCACGGAGCAGCAAATCAAGGACGTCCTATTTCAGGTAGATGTAGGTTGGTGCATCCGCTGGGTGCAGATGGCAGCAGATCAGGAGCATGGGTGATGTGACGATGGCATGGGGAGGGGGCAAGGGGGGTTGTTGGGTGGTCTGTTCAGAGGGTCTGTTGCTGCCGTACGGGATGGGTGATATGTAGACTATTTTCAGCCCTCATACAGGGAGTGACTTATTACTGCTTCTTACATGTAATGTCCGATGTATTCGGTATAAGCTCCGTTAAAAAGCACCAGCCAGCGGGCAAGCAAGCAAGGAAACGGTTGCAGAAGGAATCAAGAAAACATCCCCCCTTCCTCCTGCCCTCACATCTTGCATTGCATTACCTTCTCTAGTCGCATCTATTTTACTCGTCATACTTATTTTTTATATATGTGTTTCTTTAAACAGGCCCACATTGACGGAGCTTGGTGTGGTTTCGGTGCTTCTGACGGTTCGCCCAGTTATTATAGTCGTTATATAAGTAATAACAGCAACGGTAAACTAGTGGCAGTTGAAGAATAATGGGGTTCTAGACAGCGATCATTGAAATCCTTACTAGTTGCCCCCCCCCGTTACGGGGTGTCTTTTTCCAATTGGGGAGCTGCAAGAGGGAAAGCAGGTAAGCGTTTCAATGAAAGTGTTCAGGTAGCGGACTATGTGCTGAATATGGAAATCCGTGCGTGCATATGCATTTCGCTCTACAAGTATGTACAACTTTCTCCTGTCTCCGTGCGAAATTCAACTCCAGGCATCGTAGTAGGTGGATGCAACAAAGAAGAGTGTGTAAGCAGGACTGGACCCCGGGCTGTTCCGTGGAGGTGCCGGGAGAGAAGACCATGTCTGTGATCAAGCAAAAGGAAGGTAGTAGGTTGGTTGCGGATGCTGTTCCAAGGTGCCGGTATGTATTGCCATGGCAGCTTAATGTCTCGCCCATCATTGCCTCATGACTCGCCCGTTCGCGGCGAGATGTAGATTGAAAAGAAGGAAGCAGACCATCGTTGTCATAAACGACAAGTTCCATCACGTATCGGCAGTGTGTGCCGTGGTGCTTCTGTGAGAGATCGGCAGCTGGCTGCTTGCTTTGCCACTAAACTTTTCGGGGGCATCTCGACCCGAACGCGCATTTCTGACAAGCCACGTGAATAAGATCAGATGTTGGCGGCCGTTGGGCGATCGGTTACGGCACGAACTTCTCTGTCTCAAGAGTGAGAGACACGGACCCCTGGAAAGGCTTGAACGGCTTGTTGCCGAAGTCCATGCCTACTTTAGGAAATGTGCTCGTGGTGGCTTGTTTTTCTATCGTAGCTCACTATGCTTGCTTTTTCCTATATAGATTGATTTTCGTCTCCGATACATCCAGCAGTAAGGGCCCTATAGCGCACAACCCCATGTAGTGATATGCGCATGGTGTAACTGCCGGGAGTGACAGGTGAAGCACGCACCCCACGAGAAGCCGTCTAGACAGTGAACGAGGGTTTTCTGTCCGCCGGGGGGTCTCGAAGGGGCGAGCGAGGTGTGTGTGTGTGTGTGTGTGTGTGTTTGTATGTGGATGGTTAACCGTGCCAGGGTTGTTGTGACCCGGGGTGGTGTGCTCAGCTCACTCACCACCTTGCGCGCGTCGTGGGTTTTCCCTAGGATTGCTGCAGCCGCCGGCAGGGAACACGTTAATCTCGGAAAATCCATGAGTAGCAGCCTGGCAGAGCAGCAACAACTCAAGTCAGCAATGTCTCGCCTTCCCTGAAGTGCACAGGGCCAAGTCAGGAAGGTATCGCTTGCAGAGTCGCACTGGATGGTGGTGTACCCTCTCTTCGGGTCCTGCTCCCCGTCAGCTCCCAACCAGTCCCATTACCGTGGGCGTTCTGCTCGAGGCGTGGTGCGTGTGTGGTGGGCTCCATCATCTTTACAGCACGCCCAGCACGCCCAGCACGCCTAGAACAGCATAGGTCGCCGAAGTGAAGGACAGGGCCCAATCATCGTGATCGACAGGCTGGATGACCATTTTGAGCTTCAGAGAGGAGGAAAGGGCCATGCCCCCCATAACCTATCATACGACGAAGTCTAGGACATAGTTTTCTACGGGCCAGCTTGTAAGCCTGCCGGCGAATGGAACGATGCATGTAGTGAGACTGCTGATGGACGATGGCCAGATGGAACAATTCGTTCATCAATCAGTCTTGGCTACATGAGAAAAGCTATCTACATGGCTACATTCTGTGCTGCTTTGCGCCAGAAGGAAGCAATGCAAAGACTTGCTGCAGCAAGACCTTGCTTACACACGCTTATAAACCACCGAAGATCGACAGATGATTAGCAGCCCCTCGAATGCTTACAAGAAAAAGGGTGTGGGAGGGATCGTTAGTGTCGCTCAAGAGTTGATGTCACAAGAGCAGGCAGGTCGCCGGCCAGAGACCGCGGCAGAGAGGGATACGACTCTGGATCGAATAACAACCGATCAGGTTAGGCCATCACAGCCAACCACCAATTTCACGATATGTTTCATTCGAAAATGCTGGAGACTCATGACTCGTACGGCGGGGAAAAAGGGGAGTGACTTTTCATTTGCAGAGTCGGGTCCAGGGCTTTGGACGCATCGAGGATCATTACATGTTGTAGGATTTGTAGGGGGGGCAAAGTGGACAAGGGTGGTGCTCGCGACACGTCGTTCCACCCCATGACCATACCCATGCCGAGATCATGGAGCATCTTCTAGTAGTACCTATATACACGTACAATACAGTACGTTCGACACCAGAGCCCTCTATTCTTGTACGTACCATGGACATATCGTTGGTGGACCGACAACATGGGTGCCACTGCCACTGCCACTGACCGACCTACCGTGGCTTTGTAGGCACAAATACTACTACGTACAGTATACACGTCTTCTTGGGGCTGCTAATGCAAGTGACTCCGGCTTTTTCTCTGATGGCAAATAGCCACCAGCACGTTAGTGCGAGAAAAGAAAAATATGGCTTCCCGGATGCGCGGCGCTCGGTATTCAAGGGATACATGTGCGACGTTAGTAGAGCTTTTGGCGGGACATGACCCTGCCATATCGGTATTAAGTACGCGATATTAGAACAGGCAGACCCAGAGATAGCTCCATTCATCACTCCGTCAATGTACATACTGGTGACCGGATTGGGACTGGCATGGACCAGCACTGGGCGATCAGGAAGGATCCTTTCTTTGCACGGCTCCCACCGATAACCCACACTGTCTAAGCACTTGATTGAGTACTTGACCAGGCCGGATCTCTGGTCGCTATGGAGGACTCTGCCGTGCCGTATGCATGCAAGTACACACCACGACGATTGGGGTTTTGTGCGAGATTCTCGAGCTCTGTGTGACACGTATGTATGCCGAGCCAGAGCAGCCTTGTGTCATTATTATCTCTTCTCTAACCTAATGGCTTGTGATCACAGCACTGGCGGGGGATGCACAGCATGCAAGATTGATGTGTAGGTCGCCAGTGTGGACAACAGCTGTATTTCTCCGATCAACCAGGACAGCCCGCAGGCAGGGGTTTGTGACGAGGCTGTCGTGCAGCAGGAGTTCGGCTGTGATTGGGCGTGTTACTGGCTCGATATTTTGCCATTCCCCCATGTCTTCTTTCCGTGTAAATAGAAACGACAAGTGAGAAAGAGTGAGAAAGGCTGTGTTCGAGAGGCCGATCGGATGCTGACCCGATCCTCATGCGATGCCAAGCCTTGGCCGGATCCTAAAGAATAGAAAATCCGGGAGTGACGAGCCCGATTCCCCGGTACTCTGTTAGCAGTGCGTATACACAGTATCACATGCGCAGTAGTGAATCGATTCCCAGATGGCTTTACATAGATGCATCCAGTAGAAACCGGATGGCTTGGTCGTAGCTCTGGCTGGAGTAGCCTCATCAGACCACCATGGCGCGCCTCGAAGACAGGTCGTACAGTGGGTAATCAATTGTCCATCTTCTTTTGGGCTGGGGCAAGCCAAAGATGGCTATGCGGAGCGCCGCCCTCCCTACTATCTATAGTAGAGACACGAGTATGCGAGTAGCCGGGCCACGCCCTGAGCCTGAGCAGGAGGAAGCCGTGGAGATGATGCTTGGTGACACGTCAAGCTCTGAGCTACAGTGACTAAGTACGTTAGGGGATTTCGTCGGTACGAGAAAATTGACAGGTCGCCCTATACACAGCGGTGCAAAGCCCAAATGTTGTGTACTTCTCGGTACGGGCCAGGGGTCAGTGTGTGCGATGATGCCTGTCATGCAAATAACCTTGGATGATCGCCGCGGTTCCCCAAGATCCTGGGCGAGAAGAATGAGATTGGGCCCTTCCATCCAATCCCAGGCCGGCAAACATGGCTGTATGGATATTATCCCATGTCGCCAGTCTCGCACACACTGCATATCTGTACATACATATAGAGTATGTTATGTGTGATTTCAGGTGCTACCGCCAGAGCAAGTTGCAGGGTCGATATAGATTGGGGGTTGGTGATATCGCCGCGCTCCTTGCTCCTTGCTCCTTACGAGACAGGTCGACCACTGGCTCGGAATGGAAGGCATCGGCCCTTCCGAAGACCAAGCTACGCATTCCACTGGGCCGGGTGCATAAGCAGTATCGGGAGGGCTTACGTGGATGGATGGATTGTCTAGACCAAATGTGAGTACATCCGCGGTAACATGACTTGCGGATTGGTTGTTGTACAGTCGTACACCTCGTGGTTAGGCTACCAAGTGAGTTATTAATTAACCATGTACATACGTGGTGTATACAGGTTGGTTGGGAATGACCCCGTCCGGGACGGAGGTGTCCGATACATTGTAGATAAATTACTACTACTAACAACCAAGCGCCTGGCGCATAGAAGAAGAATCTCGTGATGCGAACACGTTCATTAGACCGTGGAGTCGTTCGTCCAACTGCAATGTCCTGGTTGATGAGCCCAACAGGGGGCATCCAGGACGATGTCGTTGTCCCTAGAGCAATAGAAGGACGCTAGAAGCTCTGGGTAGGTGACGGCGTGGAGAAGGATAATCTCACTTGTGGTTAGCTGTCGCTATTTCCAGAAGCCGAGGCTTTAACTGGTAATTTACAGAACCATTATGCGGAAGCATTGGGGTTTATTTCTACATTGCACCGACTACGTGGACATATATATCTTTGGTATTATATAGAATAAGAGACAGGTAACTACAGTATTATCATTATTACTATGTACTAGGTAGGTAGGGTAACACAATATGTGAGCGCCCCCCAATCCAATGGGTCGTCTCACTTGGGGAAAACCCTGGCCCCGATCGCCCTAGCCTTGTAGATCAGTCTTACCTAATGCGGGAATGCAGTCATGAGTCGTCTTCTGAGGGTCTCGAGTCTCTGTGATCTTACTGCATGGTATCCGTAATGTAGCATCCATCACCTGGTAGTGACGGGATGGTCCGGTACAGCAGTCGAAGCTGGATTGGGTCAGATGCACGCTCCTGAGTCCTGGACCCTCTGGGCCGAGGATCACTTTGGCCATCATCATTACACATACATAGGCTCCTAGACAGGCCGAGGGACGAGGCTTTCCTGCCAAACGTGCACTTCGGTCAAGTGTGGTGGTGATCCGTGTGCAATCAGATCAGTGCGGGGTGAGTGGTAAGCAGTCATGTAGACAAACGCCGTATGTATGCGACGATGTTTAACTGTAATAAGCTCTTATGTGTATTGCACGGCAACGTACGATTACAACATGTCCAGCATGACGCAAGACGGGATTATAAGACGTCGATCACTAACGCTTGCACAACGGCATTGCGGCGGAAGAGGGGACTTTGAAGCGCGGGAAGATCAGAACAAAACACGGCATGGCGTCGGGCTCTGAATTTTCTGTAACGAATACGTGCTTCAGGGCCATCATGCGAAAGAGAAGAAAAAAAAAGCCACCGGCCATCATCCCATGTGGTTGGTTACTTGCCACCTAATAATAATAGGCCAAAATCGGGTGTCTCGGCCGGCTGATCAAGGAAGAGAGAGCCGGCACGAGCGTGTTCCGCCAGTTTTCTACAAGAATGACTGCATGGACTCCTACTCGACGAAAAAAGACAACTGGTCGGCGCGACATTGGCGTGACATTAGCGCTCGTGGCCTAGAATAACTAAAGTACTTAAGTAAGTACTCCCAAGCTTGTTGTGTAGAGGGGAACCTGACATAAACGAGTGCTTGATGAGGAGGATTGGATGATTACATTTACTATGTACAAGTAGAAAAGCTGATGAGCTCTTGCCGAGCAAGCTGACAAAGAGTATTGTAGAAAGCCTGTCACAATTGACGACGTGTCGTCGGTCAAGGGGTGGAAAAGACAATTAAAAAAAAAACCCCCCAAAAACCGAGAGACTCCGAAGTACCGCCGCGCTTCAAGCCACAACGAATCCTCGAAGGGAGGAAAGAGGACGAAACAGAAGACGAGAGATAGAGCCTTGCCCTGCTGCACCACGCGCTGGATGACGCAGCCTACGCCAGCCGAAAAAGGATAGTGTGCAGCTCATCACGTTTTCCTTCCCATCTCGCCATCCACCCACCTTTCTGCCAAACAGGGATCGGGCCTGTCCATGGAGCTCAACGGTCAACGCCTGGCGAGCTGGCTTCCTTATTTGGATTAGACGAACCACGGAGGGTCCTGTATTGGTGGTGTGCCAATCGAGGACAAGCATACATACTAGATACTAGAGAGTTAGTTAGTTAGCCGCAGCCGTGTACATACTTATTACTGATACAACCAACATGCCTAAGATTGACGCCTGCCCATGGGTTGGTTACATGGCAGTTTGCAACGCTGCCACTTGGGACGAAGGAGAGAGAGAGATGGAGGGCTGACCTGAGCTGCGAGCATTCTCATTCGCGCCCACGTAAACGATATTACTAAAACCATACAAATAGAGCGAGCGGTATGCGCATCCAAAAAAAGATTAATATCGATCTCCCGTTGGGTGGCACGTTATGTACGTAGAATGGTGGATCGGATCGCCTGATGTGAGTGTTGCATTTCCAACCATCAAATCAGTCTGGTTCGATAAGACTCTACAGTGCATGCATCCATACATGGTTACATGCCTACTTACATAGTAGTACATTGATTGATACCGCCGGCATGGTAAGGTTGCCACGGGGGGTAAGGTTAAGTCAAGTAGCGGGAGAATCACCGTCACCACTTGGATGGTAGTAGTAGTATTGGAGAAATCTTGCGAATCATTGGCTAATATTGGAAAGTCAAGTTGCTTGCCCACCCACCTCACTGGTCATCATTATCACCACCACCACCACCACCAATAGTCCCCTACGACTATAGGAAATCCTACAGGATCCTATTATTTGCATCATGCACCATCACCAAGACTAGTCAGTTCGAGGCGCTAAGTTAGCGGCTTCCGCAATTGAGACCCTCGCTGCAAGCCCACGAGGCGAAGTCGGTTACAGGCGTTACGTAGTAGGCCCCAAGGTTAGTCTTAGTCTAGAGCGTGGTGGCGCCGCGATGGTGCCGTTCTGCCAGCCCTCTAGTGTGCACGCCTCACGCCTCACAAATCAATATTCATGTCGGCTTTTGGGCTGGCAGTCGTCGGAAGTGGTTGCACGTGTCCCCCGACGGTTGAGGTTAGTTCGTCATCGCTTGCACTTGATATCTGCCGCGGTTGTTCTTTCGAAACCTCCGCTGGGGGGGTTTGGACTGCTCATCTGATCTTGGCTGCGTTTGTGGGAGTTTTGGATCTGGCAGGTTTGTAAATAACCTACGACTTGAACGCAACGACAGGTCTCTCGACGACAGCCTTAGCCACCAAATCCTTAGATCAGATGACATTTGAATCTGTCTCGTCACCGCAATGACCGGATGGCGGATGAACGAATGAATCATGGAGACAGGGCTGTTTCTTGGCATGGGCCAGATTGTCTTCGGGATCTCGTTCATCCTTTGTGTCCTCCTTCAAAAGGTGTTTCGTCGCGGAGTCAGGAGTCGGCAAGGGCTGGGGTAGGCAATGACCGGCAGCCGGGTTACTTCAGGTACACACACACAGGCGCAGACTGGCAGGGCCTGAATATGTAGAAGTAGAACCCCCCCTGACTGGTACTGCGTCGATGGTCGATCACGGACCCTAATTAGGCTTAAAATGGAGGCAATCCCAGGGCCCAGCAATGCCAAAATCCTTGTCGACCACTCGACCACCCTGCACAAGCGAGCGGCGCCGTCTTGACGATCATATGAGATTAGCCTTTGTTTCTGGAAAACTCCGAGGGGCCTAACAAAACAACCCACATCGGCGTGCTTTCGGACATGTGTCCGACCCCGATGCTGTGCTGTGAAGAAAGTGCCAATAAGCATAGCATAGATAGGTAGGTAAGAAGTAAGTAGGTAAGTAGGTAGACAGAAGCAACATACACTGCTACGGCAGCATTTGCTCATCATATTAGTTTCTACCTACTAGCTTCAATGCCTCCCCCAAGAAGTAGGTATACTTGGGCGTAGAGCTGTAGAGCTGTAGCGCTGTAGCGCTGTGTAGCACCAACCAGCTCCTTAATCAGCCAGGAAGAATGAGCATAGCAATGACAATATGGAGGAGAATGGGAACCCCAGTATGGCCATTCTAGCATTGAGAGCCTAATTGAAGCCAATCTTTGGGGAAGGATGATTATATGTGAGTAGGAAGTACCTAAGAAGTAAGCACCCGCCCCAGTACAGCACATGGGGAGCCCCGCCCTCTTGCCGACGGACGGTCATGACTCCTGCCGCCATCGTCCCTGCTCGATCCAATGAACTCATCAAACCTCCAGGACATGCTTCACGGTTGGGCGGCATACGTTCTCCGTTCGAAAGGAACGTGAATCTTCGCATGATTCACTGCGTCATTGTTGATGTGAGGTATCGACTTGCTTGGGTTGTTTGTCGACTTTGCCAAGTCGTTGCTGGCACCGTTTTCAAACATTTTGCACAGTACCCTGGGCCGGCTCTGTCCCCAAAGCGAGCAGGGCCAAAATAGCACCAACAGCAACAAGGCGACGGCATTGGATGATGCCGAGAAGCAAGTGATTCAGGCTACAGGCAGTTCCAACTATCGTGATGTGTTTCCTGGACCAGTTCCCGTCTAGCCCCAGTGTCCTACATCGACATCTGCAGGCACCCAGCTGGACCCTCGATTCAAAACATCCCAGTCTAGAACAGACACACCCAGGTCATCCGAATAACTGACTGCAACAAAAAAAAAGTTGGGTTGACAGGTGCAGGAGCCAACCAGACAAGGCAGACCTCGTGGGGGAGCAAATCGATGCAACGGCATAAGATGATCTGGACAATCCGGTCGCAGCTCAAGCCGGGCAGGAGACCCCTCCCCCCCATCATTTCAGGTGTAGAAGAAGAGCAGCATTAAACGGATGAAGCTTTCGTAACATCAGCCATGAAGATGATGAGGCACAAAGTGAGGTCGAGTCGATCCTCGTCTCAAGTCCATCCAAAGGTCGGGCCCAGGATCCTTGTCCCAAAACACCGGATCCCTGTTGGCGAGCCGGGGGGGTTCACAGACCATCTACACTACCGGTCTCATGCCCCGATTCGGCCATAGTGGGCAGACCGACTACGCCATCCATGGCCACCTCACACTCTCGCCGCAGCGAGACAACAGATGAAAGCTGCTCCAGGGCATATGTGTCGCTCTTTTCTTCCCTGACTCTTCGATGGCCAGAATGTGGCCTATGATGGGTGCCTGACTAGCATCGAGCAGAGACCACTGAACTAGGATCTGACCAAGGGAAAAGATGAGGCGAGAGGGATCACGCTGATGAGACGAATACCTAAAAAGAGCTTCTTGGGTCTCATGAAGCTCTTTCTTCCTTGCGCATAACGCTGTCTTGCCAAGTCAACGTTTGACCTTCAGGATCCTTGAACCCGTCTATGGCAACCCCCCTCTCTCCCCCTCTCGTCCCCATCCTCCCAGGTTCAATCTCACCCACATTCGCGTGCTACTGCGAGTACGTACCCTTCTCCTTCCCAGCCCACCCCTAACTGCGGGACTTGCCATGGTATTACCCATGTACGGGACCACCTGGGCGGGCAAAGCACAAGCATCTCAAGGATCACTTCGATGCATCTGCGGTCTGAGCTCGACCATTAATAGGAGGCGCTATATGTACATGCCGGGGATGCAGGAGTACTTTCGAGACCGGCGATCAACGGTTTATTTCATCCCACTCCCTGTTGTGAGCGCTCTAGTCAGACCCACTGCCAATTTTGTGACAGCCGTCTGTTCAAGGATTACCTGGGACACTGACGCTTGATCGTCTTCTGTATGAACCTCCGGGAGAGATCTGGTAGATGCAGTACATCTTGTACCCTCGTCCCTCGTGCTCACGCAACCCATACATAAGTGCCCACACTCCCCAACCGTCCAGACCTCTGCTGTCTCTCAAATCAAGATCGTCTCGATATATACAGAAGATACTGGTGTTATCTTATATCGACCCTCCCTTAGTAGTACATTAATCGAAATCTGGCCGACTGTACCAGCAACTATTATTAATACCACCTAAAACCCGCCCTCGAAACCACTACGACTGCAGTAACCCTTCCAGTCAAGTCAACCAAGCCACTCCTACTCCCTACCATCATCATCAACAGTTCGAATAAATAAAAGGACCATGGCAACTACGATATATGCAGCTCAGCCCGGTGCTCACTACGGATACCCACAGCCTCCTCCGTCGCCTCCCATGGACGAGACCTCGAGATGCTCGCTGCCCTCGATCTCCAACTTGCTGGTGATGGCGGATGCCGGTTCGCCAACAACCGAGTCATCACCAGCATCGCAGCAAGGTAATATTTCCCAAACCCAACCTCTGTGTGAATCTTGTGACCTGACCTGCCACAGCACAATCCATCAAGCCTGAGACCCGTCCCAACTCTTCTCACTATTCGTCCAGTGGACCATGCCGGACCGCTCTGCCCCCCACGCCGCCGATGAGCTCCGAGTCCTTTGAGGGATATCATTCACCATCAGCGAGATCCGTGAGCCAAGTGTCGGTGGTATCTGCTCCCAACTATTATTATGAGGCGACGCCGCCGCTCGAGAGCGACATCCAGCGCCAACAGCATATGGCTGCAGCCGCGGTGCCCAGGGTGCCTATCCATGCTTCTAGCTACGCTCAGCAGACGTTTGCGGCTCCTCCATACATGGCTCAACCGACCATGGCCTCTTACTATTCTAGCCCTATGCCTCCGGCTGCTGCTCAATCACAGATCTCTGGGCTCTACTTCCAGAGACCTTTGCCTCAGGTGAGAATCCTCGCAATTGCGCTGTAGCCAGCCTGCTAACGAGAATAGGGTTTCCCCCGCTGCCTGTCGCCGTTCCTATGGCCCCTTCCTCGGGCTCCAACCCGTGGCAGCACCACCATTACATCTCTCCCTCCTCTGCGGCTTCTTTCCCCCAGTCCCAGGACCGATATATCTGCCAGACTTGCAACAAGGCTTTCTCGCGACCCAGCTCCCTGAGAATCCACAGCCACTCGCACACGGGCGAGAAGCCCTTCAAGTGCCCTCATGCCGGATGCGGCAAGGCCTTCAGCGTTCGCAGCAACATGAAGAGGCACGAGCGTGGATGCCACAACTTCGAGTCCAGCACCTCATCTCTACACTAATTATATACACGGATCGATAATAATAACCTTCCAATCATGTCGTTTTTACGTTACGGCTTTAATCCTGCGCGGATTCGAGAGGAGCAGAAAGAATCAAGATGAGAGTTGGGAACGGGAGGAAGTTGGTGGGAAAAGGAAGATAGATACCTCACGGTATCGACGTTTACGGCCGACAAAACCATGGAGTCATTCACTTTATACCCTCGTCTGGGTATCGGCATCGGTTCGCCGGCATGGGACAGGACAACGGCGCAAGACCTTCTACGGGGAAAACACTTTTTGCTTTATTTTATGGGAAAGACGGCATCTATTGCTCGGGATGTATTTGACGAGGTATTGGGCGCATGACGGTATAGCATTTACGACGGCGTTGCATCATGGGCCAAGGCCCTTTGGATGGAGAGTGTCGAATCATTCACTTATTGGCATCTTTTCTGTCAAATGTCTAATGTATAGATGGGAAGATGACTACTACAACAACAACAACAACAACAAGAAGAAGAAGAAGAAGAAGAAGAAGAGAGGTGGAAAAGCGTGTATTAGCACGACCTAAGCTGAGGGGGGAAAAAGCTCGATGTCTAGTGTATGAGTGCTAGGAAGCAGGACATGGACAGTACCCACTAGGGATACGAAATCAACAAAACAAAATATATCCAAAATTATCAGAGCAATACGGCCGGCCCATACCGTTCGACAGCCGCCTTTCCGCCTGTGACAGGATGACTAGTGACAGATGAGGATTTGCTGAGACTCAGTAGTAACTAACGTACGTACCTGTGTGGTTCTTGCCTTGCCCCGGGATGGGTACTGGCAACTTTGTTTGACCCATGAAGACGATGATCACTCACCGGAACCGGGTTTCGGCCATCTTCCGTAATTATAACCTCCTAGTAGTAGTATGCAAGCAACCTTATTCACGAGTCAAAATATTGAAATCGGAGGGGGATGGGTTGATACTACTGTACATGTGTGTGCAATAGTCAGGTATGTATGCCTCGCGTTCTAGTCATCTTCTTTGCGATTCTACTTTGTCACAGCTACTACTAGGTTGGACTAGACTGCTACACCGACCTTTGGGGAAGGGGGAGGTGGTCACTCATTCAATGGGTTACGACGCTATCACGTTGTGTTTCAAGCCTATGCAAACCCTGACAGTGCTAAGGGTAGGTAGGGTCTATATCACGCAATCTGTTATGGGTGCGGGCGGGAGAGAGAGTGAGAGAGTGACAGAGTGAGTGAGTGAGTGAGTGAGTGAGTGAGAGAGAGGGGTTGGGTTACATGCTCAGGGAAGGGGAAGGGGGAGGGGGGCATAACCCGGGCCCAATGCTCAGGAATTGAGACATGGCCCGATGTCACTCCAGATCGCCCATCAGCGGAGATTGGGAAAAACAAATCGTGCAAAGTATACTAATAGTAGGATGAATACGAGCCCCGAGACTCTCCTGATGCTGGGACGGTAACCCAAAGCGGACAAGAAAGAATGTTGTAGGGGCTTTATACTCCAGGCTTCTCTCCTATAGTACTAACTAGGTTACCTACTTACTACTTCACTACGGTATTTTGTTTTTCACCGTTTGGTACATTCTGCCCGATTCGGAACTTGCCATGTCCCATTGAGGCAAGTCGCAGCAAGCGGTAGCCCCTGCTTTATATTACGGCGCCCGGGGGAGGGCACGTGAGAGGTAGGTAAGCACGAGATTCATTCCTTGGGCGCATGGCGACTGAATAGCTACTACGTCTTGTATCAGACCATGCCGTGGCCCAAGGGGAACTCGCCTGCCTGCGTGTCTGTCTCTGTGTGTACTGTATGTACGGAGTCTATAATCCATCATGGTGCCCACGGTCGGCACTGCCCACGGGTACCCGTAAGTTGCCCTTGTCTACTACTACTACTCCATGCCTGAGACAGATACACCCCCTCTCCCTGCGATCGACGTCCGAATGCTACTCTGGCAACATCCGTGTGTGTGAGAAAGAGAGAGAGAGAGTGAAAGTGAGAGCGAGTGAAAGAGGGGCGCAAGTCGAGGGGTAACATGGCTGGGGGGGGCTGCTGTGACCAAACGTTGTAAGCCTGCCTCTCTCTCTCTCTTTCTCGTCGCTGGCGGCGGCAATGATGGCGTGTTGGGATATGGAGCCGAACTGAGACTTGGGTTGGTTTTTTTTGGTTTTATTTTTTGGTCTTTTGGACTAACCTTGTGACTAAGGTTGGTGACAGCGCCATCACTGCTTGCTTCTTTCTTGCTTCTGCAGCAGCGGTTCCCTCTATCGCTCAATCAGATCAGTCGACACATGGCCACGGTCTTTGCCGTCACACGTGGCACACACGGCTCACTAGGTTAGCCTGCTCAGGTCAACAGCTAAGTAAGTAATAGGTAAGCACTTCTAATAAGCCGGTGGCAGTCCTCGCGATCCCTCTATTGGTAATCTCGAAGATGACATCAATTCTCGATTCTCCCTACCATGGCGCCCGGGACAACGGATGAAACTTGAATGCCAACCCGGGATCCGTCATTTATATCGGCATGAACTTAATGGGAAAATTCTATCGGCAATGTACATAATCATAAGCGCATGACAGAGAGTGAGGCTGATGAGATCTAATTCTACGCGAGCGTTCATTGTCGTTGATGTTATTGCCATCATTCTCATATTCTTCTCTCATCTTTTCTTTCCTATCGCCGTCTTATTATGTCATCATGCCGTCTCTCCTAGCCGCCCCCCTGCGTGTGCGCGGCTGAAGAGTTTCATAAAGGCCACAAAAGAAGATCAGATGAGACCTCCTCTGTTCGTCCGAGACATCGGACCTTGCAGAGGCCGACGGTCTGCCCCAACGTTTCGAGCTGAGACGGGGGCGAACGCTGCGTGCTCCAGGCCCAGGCTTGCTCCAGATGAAACAAAGAGAAAAAGGAAAGAAAGCAAGAAGCAGAAGAGCGAAAGAAGAAGGGGAAGAAAAAAAAACATGACGATCAGGGTTCTGCAAGCGAGCTTCACCCTACCCGTTCCTGCGCCAAGCTTGGATGTCCCTGCAGAAACTAACCTGGTGCTCATCCCCGGACGATCATCCTGGATCGCCGTGACCTTGGACAAGCCATCGTGCAAGCCACACATTCGTTCGTATGCTGGCCACTCGGAGCAATTCATCTTTGAGCATTGGCGGGCGTCTGGATGAATGGATGAATGGATGAATGAGTAGCCTGTCTTTTCTTCTTCTTCTTGCAGTTAAGCGAGGCCCTCATGCGCAGGCAGCAAACTGCTAATCCTACTTTGGCCACCCGCCCCCGGGTCTCGGTGGTGTAACATATACCTGCTTACTTACTTAATCGTCCAGTATCGGGTGTCGCTTAAAACTAGAGCGGCGCCACAGAAACCACAAGACAGGGTCGAGGCCTCACTCTCGTCCCAATCGAACGACTCACAGTGATCACTATGGACGGCTAGGCTTAGTCTGCAGTAGCAGCATTGCCTACACCTTTCGCCACTAGACGCTTCGACTTCCTGGATCTGTTCCATCTCGGCTACTAGTGGGAAATGATCCATCAACTACAGTAACTCCCTGGATGTGTGATGTGACCGCCTCGTCCAACATGCTATGCTCCCCCATCTCGAAATAGCAATTTGCCCAAGGTGCTGTCAGGAAACCCTGGGTAACAGTCAGGATTGATCGATAGAGACAATCGTCGCCGTGTTCCCTATCCTTGCACGGTAGACAGCGTTACCGAGCCTTGGGGGTCTATTGTTGCAGCTGGGTTTTCTACCTGGGGAAGATCTACATCCCCTATCGGGACCCGATTCTAGAACCCGTCGTCTGAAGTCCCAGTGTCCGACTGCCATCATGGCTCACGCACAACCTGCCCCGTCTGCCGCCCAGTATCATAGATACATGGCAGTGCAGCGGTGAGCGCGAGGGGGGTTCTACAGGTATCGGGTTTCAAAAAGCTGCCATGTGGGAGATGCTCAAGGCCTCCCGGCACAGCAAGCTCCAATGTATGCAACAGCCCACTGGCACGTAGCATTCATTGCTCATTACGATACAGCACTAGGGGGTAGAGAAGGAACAATGAACGCCTGCTGCCTGCAACATAAGGCCACTTCACGGCTCCGGATTGGGTCACGATGCGCCGTTACCACTATGCATCATGCCATCATGTGGTCCCCCCTCGGACGCCTAGGACGCGCCGAACTTCACCGGGCTTGGCGAGCGGCACCGTCTTGTTGCATGAGGCCACAACCAACCAGGTTCACCATGATCGTCCCCCAAACCCTTCTTTGCAATGGCTTCTATAGCACTACCGGTATTTCCGACGGTAACACCCGGAAAGAGGAGTGCTGGTATGACTCGTGTTGGCTACCCGTCCCCGTTGTCCTCCAGGATAGGGCTTGTATATGGTCGTATGGTCGTGTTACTGTACCTACCAAATCCTGGGCCGAAACCTTGGTGTGGTGTACGGTTACCTCCCCCTGGAGGAAATGCTATGAAACTCTCAGGTGGGCGGGCTTGCTACCCTCAATGGGATACGGAAGGCGCTGGGCCTTCCCTGACTTCAACTACAGCCAAACTGGAATCTCCCGGCGAAAAAGAAGAAGAAAACCCAAGTCCTTGCTGAGGAACTGCCTGCCTCTCTCCGGGGGGAGAGGGGAACCTTACCAGGGTGCAGTACTGATTGGTCCGGCCTGGGAGGGAGGGGGGAGCTTGAGAGTTATATCCGTGAAGCATGTGCGAACGGCCCATGGCCATGGTAATGGGCCGCCCACCCCTACACACTCTATCTTCCTCCCTGCCTCCCTCTCCGCTCTACGCCCCAAATCTACCTGCTTACCTATCCAGCGACGGCTCAGCCCGATGCGCCAAGAAAGACCTTGAGATGAGTGGGGGCAGAGGAGTAGACAGAGAGAAGCGGTCAATGTTGATGACAGATGACTGCTGCGTCTGGGATTAAGACTAAGAAAGCTGCTTCCTCTCACCGCCGGACTGCGAACTCAGGAGTAACCAGTTGTTGCTGCAGTGGGTGGTGGGATATTACATATACATATTGTAGCAGGTGAGAAACGGAGGGAGGGGGCGCTTTGTGCCTTTCGTGATGCCCGATCTGATGATGGCATCTTCCCGCCAAGGAAACTGCATTTCCTCTCCAGGGGGACGCGGCACCTCTGGCATCCTACCTAGAGGGAGAGCCCACGTATACTTGGAAAACTACTCACATGACCCCAGCATTCCAATAACGCAAGCAATGTAGAACTTGGTGCGCCGTGACTTCATCCCTGACGATGGTGATGACAATGGCGTGGTCATGAGCGTAGCCATAGTGGTTTGGTTAATACCGAACAACAGTGAATTGCTCCTCGTAGCAATAAGTTTGTGGCCTCCGAGCTCAGGTTGAGGTCAGTTTGTATGTGTAGTGTGTATGATGTACGCATCAAAAGGGGGGGTGTTTGGGTGGTTGGTGAGTGAGTGGTGTCGACGAACGAGTTTTGGTCGGTCGAACTACTCGAGTAGAACCCGGAATCGTGCGCTCAAGTTGCGACGCACGAGGGTCATCTACAAAAAGACGAACGTTTACTTCCTTCCCAGAACCTCCTCGTCCACTTCGGCCTGGGACTGTTGCAGGGTTCCCGAGGTGACCGCCCTCCTGTGCAACACCACCGGAGCACCACCGCAACAGAAAGTAGTAGTAATAACCAATCCCTAGCGGCCAATGCGGCGTTTGACCAAGATGCCGGACACCGGTTGCTAGAGGGCGGGGAGGCCGCCGGGATGACAACGATCGACAGGGCTCCCAACGAAACAGATGGGACCAGCCAAGAGGCAAGGATGATAACCGAGCCATGGTGACAATGATGGAGGATGGCCTGGTCAGAGAGAGCACAGCTATCAGCAGTCCGAGGCCGTGGCTCTGCGAGAACAGCATCAGTCGAGACCGCGTCTCTTCACTGTCGCCAGATCATTGATGCTCGATTTAGGTACACCCCAAAGGCCTGAACGCTTGACGGTACCGACGAGCCCAACTTCCATGACCGTTACCTCAACTGTTACTTGGGGTCTCACCGAGAGGGTAGCGGTGCCCCTAACCAACGACACGACGGGCAAACACGTCCTTGACGATTCGGAGCTGCATAGTGGTGGATGACGACGCCTCGGCCTCTCTAAGCGCGCCGAAGAAGGGTGTCATTGGGTGGAGTGTGACCATACGCCAATCAAGGTCAGCATCAGCAGCGGCTAAAAAGAAGAAGGGGCCCAAAAATGCCACAGCACATCTGCAATGATGCAAGCTGAACTGGGATGGGATTTGAGATACTTAATATGCGGGCCAGGCTTGGGTCTCAGCCTTGTGAGCAAACAAGATGAGACCAATTGGAAATCAACGGTGATAAACATGACTATCTTGCTGGTGCTGGTGCTGGTGCTGAATACTTACTTAAGCTTCTTAGCATTGACGCTGTTCCAAAGGTTCTGTGTCCAAGTGGGGACCACCACCACACACACCACAGTACGGATACTCGTACATGCCCATTAAAAACCCAATTCAACTCCACCACCCCGTCTCTCCCGCCCACGCTTGGCCCGGTCAGTGTCCATCTTGACCCGTCTCGACTCTGGTTCTGGCCTGCTACGTGGTACTACTTACTACTCGTACCTCTCCCTCCCTCACCTCCAGAAGTCGAAGCCACAGCCATCCTGATTTCAATCTGTTGATTCGCGTCTGTCGTGCATTGCATTGCATCAACATCGCATCGCATCGCATCGCAGCGCATCGCTCGCTCCCGTCCTTGATCCCTGGGCCAAAGGGGAGGGGGGGGGACATACACACACAAACACACAAACACACCATACCATGTCATCCCCATCCCATATATAGATGTAGCCAGATAGTCCTTGGTCGTTTCGCAGACCAATTGCCGAGGCTTCTTCTCTCCGTATTGCCTCTCACTCACACACACACACACACTCTCTCTCTCTCTCTCTCTCTTTCCTCTGCCCCCCTGTCCCACCATTTAATCCCGCACACCTCTCTGCCGCCAATTTCATATCATTACCTCATTATCAATCTCAGGAAAACCCCCTACGGGCCTACGGGGCGCCAAAAACGCTTCATCTGACATTCCCATGGCGATCGTCCAATACCACCACAGTTGTACCTGGAGCGTAGTGCGAACATCCTGCCTATAGAGTGTCTTGGCTCATCCTCCATTCTGACCCTCCTGTCAGCTCATTGTTGATTCGACCGAGAAAAAAGAAACCATTGTCTCCGGCCTGCTGGTTTCTCTAGCTTCCTCTTCTGTCCAACCCTTGCGACTTGATCCCGAGTGACGAAAGGCTGAAGTCGAAGTGGTGTGTACCCCGTGTGTGTGTGTGTGTGTGTGTGTGTGTGTATGTGTGTTTGTGCGTGGGCGTGGGCGGTCAAGTCAAGTCAACAAGAAGGCTACGGTAATCTAGAAGAAGAAGGGGAAAATTTCCGTGTGAGTGGGTATGCTTGTGTGTGGTGAACCAGCTCTGTTTGTATCACCAAACCAAACCAAACAAACCAAACCGCCAGAAAGAAAGTAGGACACCGGAATTGTTACCGTCTGTATCAGACTGCACCCAGGCGAGCCAACTTCGGCCGGCCCTTCCCCTTCTTTCTTTCACCCACTTGTTCCAAGCATTGCATTGTGCCGCTGTACGCTTCGTCTCATCTCCCGCCCTCACCACACCACCCCCGGTTGGAGCTCCCTTATCAAGCCTGTATATGACCTTCATCGGCTCTCCTCTCTCTCTTACTTTCTCTACCTCCCCCCCCTCTCTCTCTTTCGCCCTCGCCTCTTCCGATTGCTTCCATGATCCTGGTGCAATGAGCATAGACTTTCTGCTGTGAGAGACAATGAGGCCCTCCGCTCCGATAAATACAACGCTTGACCACAAGGTGTCGCATCATCCGCCTTTATACACGAAAACCAGACGACGTTGCAATCCGGACCTGCCCCTCCTCGGTTCGCCACCGCCGACCCCTGTACTACCATTACCGACGCTGCACAACACTCGATCCTAGTCAAGCGGGCAGCTGGGACTTGCCAACGCAGACGCTGTGCTGTGCTGTGCTGTGCTGTACTGTGGTGTGCTGTGCCCACGTTCGTGCCAATGCCGTCGACCGAGGCCAATACGGTCCCGGATGCGCAATTGGGCTTGACCGAGGATGAGATTCAGCTTCTACGTTATCATCAAACCCAGGCCAATTCTTCGTCGTCACGCGCCGCCAGTCGCGCCTCTTCCCAGGGCCGCCTGCTGCTAGACAGCTCAAGCCTCGCGGCGCTCTCGAGGCACCTCGACCGTTTGATGGTGCAGATCCAACAGCGTATTGATTACCTCAGTGAACAGAGCTCCATGGTTACTATGCAGCAGTATGACCATGCTGGAAACTTGATCGACACTGCCGACAGCGAGATCGCGCGCTTCCACGACATTATGCACCAGCTGGACGAGCTCGAGTTGGACTTCGATCGCATTCGCCATATCCGTGACATCGTTAGGGGCTATCGACAAAGGGTCGAGGAGCTGGACCACGAACTTGAGCGTTCAAGTTCGTCGCGGCGGGACCGTGAAGGACACTCCTCCTCCCACCGACACGGCCATGGGCACTCCCATCGCCACGAAGCTAGCTCGTCGGGGCGCCGACACCGACATTAAACATACTCTGAGCGGCGCATCTCTGTGGAAAACCCCCATGACTCCGAAGGCTCCAGCAGTATGTCACAATTCACGATGCATTGTTTGCCGTGGGCCCAAGGTCGGACGACCAGTTTACAAGCATGGATGGGTAGAGGTCATGGTCACACGACCACGGGATGGGAGACCACGAAAAGATTGTTTGCTTTCGCGACACGGCAGGGAATCACAGCACCGCCATTCGAGAACGAACACCAACAGCCGATCGGTATATCAGAAGAGCATTGAGCGACCGGCATTGCAAAACACTTATTTCTTTCTGTCGCTACCAAAATAAAGATTGAGGCCTCGCGGCCGGACGATAAAGGGATAGCCTCACGGCTTATTTGACCATTTCGGCGTCTGGGAAGTTGTGATTCTTGGACGGGATGTACGTTTTGTTGCTATTTCCGCCTCTACTTCTCTGGATACCATATCTGGAACTGTGTGCATTTGAAGATGGGTACTGCGTTCCAGAGATTTTGTTCCTCCTTTTTTTCTTTTCTTTCCCTTTCTCCTTTTTAAACAATCAGTTGCCCAAATACCCACCCACGTCATGTTATACCCCAAGGAGCGAACTAGGGCTATGTGATTCATATAGTCCTTTCTGTCTTCTTTTCTGTCATTTGGTGCCTTGGTGGCACATTTATGCCGAATTGGCGGCGCTACGACTCGTGAAAAAGCAGACCAAAACTTTCTACACAGGCAATACGACGCTGTACTCACAAAATAACGAGACGACGCGGGCTCAAGGAGATGGTCTTTGTCAAAGTAGATATTGCATGGACAAATACAAAACATCAATATCTCCTCGCTGCTTACGATGATGGATTGTCTGTTTTTGTTGGCTCGGTTCCAGATATACAAACCTGCCGGCATCTAATTTGCTGGGCAGTGATCTGGGTAACAGTCTCGTCGACTATGGGTCATCACATACATACTCACAACTGTCACCCTCAACATTGGCGCCATGATATGTGAATAAACATGGAAGAGATATACGGGCATGCCTGGGTAAGTACCTAAAGTAGGTAGGTAAGTATGATTAGCTGGACAAGGTGGTGTTGCACCTGGGCCGGCGAGTGCCTCTCACCTTTTCCAATGGCTTACTCGGTTGAAGACTAATGTAGCCAAGGTGGCTTCCGAAGATGTCGAGAGCGGGGACAAGGGGTTATGAAACTTCTTAAACGACAAAACCCATGATGGGATGGACGTGTCCTTTATCTAATCTGCCTGTGTTCGCCCAAGCAAAGTCTCTTTACCTCATCAGTCACACGTCTTCAACTTGAAGAAATGGGTTCTATTAAGATATATGAATTAACCCAGGAGTCGTCTCCGCTGCTGCCCGATCACCAGCTTCTGATGAACGGAACCTGTAACTGACTGATCGACCGTCAATGTGACAAGTATGCCTCATTACGCCTCGTAATAGAGTGAGAATAGGTTTTGGTATCTTCGTCCCCAAACAAACAAAAACTCCCAAAAAGTTATGATTATCGTCCATCATGCAGGGCCTAATCTTCGGTCCCTGTTGTTGTTCTTACGCCTCCACCCAAATCCAGTTGTTTGCGTGTTCTGGGTGATGTTTCATAGTATAATGAATGTATATATATATATATACACAACCGAGGGCTACTAAACCACCTTCTATAGGGCATAGTTCTCGGTGTGCAGAAAGATCTCTTCGAGCATGTCATCGCCCCAGATCTCAGCCTGCAATCTGGCCACCGTGTTGGCGACACCGACACGCATGCTGGCGGGGCCGCAGACAAAGACGGCCGTTCTCCGTCCGAGTATACCTCGTCCGTCGGTGCCTCCCGTCGCCCACTCTTTGAGCATGTAGCCCAGATCGGGCCGGCCATACTCGACACTCCAGCCGCCGTCGATCTGATGAGGGACCGGGAAGGCGAAGCGCATGAGTGATTTCTGGAACTCGGTCGGCGTCTCCGGAAACCCAAAGTCGAACCCGGAAGGCGGCCCGAAAGTTGACGTCGGTCTCGGCTGGGCTTGGCCCGGTAGATTCGTGGTACGGAGATGTGCGAACTCAGGAGGTCTAGGCAGATCCTGGGATGGCTCTGCAGAATGCTCTTGCCCGGGCGTTTGCGTATTCGAGCCATCCAATCTGCGGGGTGACGGTGGCGCGTAGTTGAAATGAGGCTGCATATCCGGCCGCAGTTGGAGTGGAGGGAATTGAAACCTCTGCCCGGGTTTGTCCTCGGGGTATTCGGAACCAGACGGTGGTGGAGGCGGGGGCGCATCCCCATGATCATGATCTCCTTGACTCTCTATATGTTCGTCATCTCGCCCCTCAAGCCTACGCAATGAGTCTTCTTGGGCCGACTGCCTGTTGGCCGGCGTTGCTCGCTGCGGTGGTATGTAATGCGGCTGAAGGTACTTCTGCTGAGGCAAAGCAGTTATTCTATCTTCGTCCTCGGCGCGCAGCTCGCGCTCATAATCGACGTTGCCTTGTGCCTCATCGCGGATATAGGTAGATGCTCGCTTCGAGGCAACACCAGCAACGAAGCCATCCAGTCTGTCATGAAACATGGTGCTCAGAGGTCGCTGTGCCCGGTCACCAATTCCAGCACCCATGCGCTGTCTCACAGCCGAAGTAACAAAGAACTTGCAGGTCACACTCTCAGGCGGTGCAGACTCCCTGCATATTCGGAGCTCCTCACGAAACCAATCCATTGCTTCCAGTCTCTTCAAAGCCCAAATAACGACAACCTTTTTTGTAATGGCCTTGCCGTCCCTCATTCGCTTGATGAGGTTCAGCAGTTGTGACATTAATGAAGTGATACCACTTCCGCCTGCAATCAGGATACAGGTATCGAACGCGGAGAGCTCCCGGCGCATACCGCCATAGGGGCCATCAAGGTAGGCTCGGTATGTATGAAAGGGGCCCTTTTCAATGGCGGTTTCCAGTACTCGCCGCGTGAAACCGCCGTAAGGCTTGAAGACCAGGACACAGTCGCGATACTGCTCTCCATATTCCGACGGAAAATCTTCGCTGCAAAGTGACGATATAGTAAAAGGGTGATTGTCAAAGAACGAGATGCCAGGCATCCTCAGATAGACATATTGACCAGGTTTCCATCTCATCTGTGTGGGAATTGTAACCTTGATGGCATTCTCTGTCATGAGAGTGATGGCCGCCTCATCTCCCACCATGAAGGCAAGTCGCCATGGTTTGGTCCAGTTGAGCTTGAAGATTCGCAGCGCATAGCAGAAGGCCCAGATTGCGATAGTGCTGTATAGATAATCCCATGAGGCAAGGAAGTTTTTCGTGTGCCAGAATAAAAGGCCAACATAGGCCATCCCGACAGGTACGTGGAGAACCACGAATGCCTCAAATGCCACCCTTTGGATGAAAGGGAGGGAGGCCACACAGAGCCAGATGAGAGGAACAAGACACGCGATTCCTGTTCCGTAAATGACACCACTACCTTCTGGGAAAAGTCGCGAAAAGGTCTGCATGCCACCGTCATCCCACACTGGCTGTACATAAAAGGGGACAGTGTGCACAAGAGACATGAACAGGCAAAGGTACCCTGCCCACCGGTGGAAGACATTCAGCCTCTCGGGACCAATGCCTGTGATGAAGGCAAGAATGTTAGTTTTCATGCTAGATGCGATGATCCAAGGGGTCATGGCGACTGCAATCATGCCTGAGCGGATAGCGACTGGCGGCGAGCCAAACTGGATGCTCTGCCAATAAAGGGGCTGCAGCAAGAAGGTGTAAAGCGCCGTGAACGCGAATCCAATAAAGCCGACAGCCACCACGGCAAGGGAGGAAAAAGTGAGGCGGTGCCTTCGCCATACAAGATCGGGTATCGGTCGGTAGAAGACCCATCGAAACAAGGCGAGGGCATCGAGTATGGGCCCGATAGACGAAAAGTCACTCCTGGGCTTGAAGTCCTTCTTCTTTTCGCCCGTTTCAGGAAAAAAGTGGCGTCCGGTTTGCCCAGTCTGCATCGCCGTCATGTCCTGTTCAGGGTCCAGGCTGTACATGTTTTGGTAGTGCCGCTCTACCTCCTGTTTGTAGATCGCTTGCCGGATCTTATCCTGCCACCAATGCCATATCCTCACAAACAGGACCGACCCCACCAATGCAAGGCAGAAGTATGTCCATCCGAGAGCGTACTTCCCAGCCCCGTCCCAGGGGTCAACTATAAGAGCCTCGACTAGGCCCGGTGGACTAGTTGCCGTCAACGGGATGTGTATTCGCTTTGCCAGTTGGCCTATGGTCCGCGATGCCCCGGCCATTGCGCCCTGAACTTGGGCAGCCATGCTTTCGATACTGCTTACCCTTATTCCGACTGAGATGCGATCAAAAGCTCTGTGCTATGCGCCAATGGTAAATCGCATCGCACTACTATAAACTCGATACAAAGGGCATTCGAACGGCTTGCGGAGGCGACGCCAGACTTGAAGCCGCTCACTGAATGTGCTGCTTGGTCCCACCGGGAGTATCGACGTCGAAAATGCTTGATGATTCGCTTGGTTTGCGATGGAGGAATACCAGACTCCCCACACCACAGTATTAGGGTATATAAATGGAGGACGATGGCAGGGTGCCAGTTGCTGCCGCGCTGGAAGTGGACAACGCGTGTATATACCACGGAATTGGCAAGGGTTGTTTGTTTTAGGAGAACTGTTCCTCTCAGGTCCAATGTGACCGGAACTAGCAAAGTCGGACCGTGTAAGACGTTTGACCACCACGATTGGTCTGGTCTGGTTTAGTTTGTAATATGCCTAGGTACATATACAGCACTGTCCTAGTGGAGCGGAAGAGAGGTGAGGTGTGCAATTCGACTTCACATGAGCTCAGTCAATCACAGACCAGGACGGCTTGGTGTGATGTGAATCCTGTAAGGGAACCGGATGGAAAATGGCACCAAGGTGGCACCAGGTCCAGCGGCTGGCCGATCTTTAATATTGGCTGGTCTGAAGTTGGGCTATTCCCCGCATACTGCAGGTTACACCAGGGAGGTGTAACTGTAAGCGCCAACGAGAAAGCAAGCCCCGAGGGGGGCTCTTGATGCGGGCCGTTATCTGAAAGCTCCTAAAGAGGCGGGAGGCGTCGGTAGGGTTCGCAAGGGGCATGGCATATACTGTACATACTAGGGTCTTGAGTCTGCGCATGCACGCATTTGGCCGACTATCCTCGCAAAGGCCTGTAGATCAACAGCGCTATTGGTGGGGCGAATATCGTGACAATTAAAGAGAATTTTGACAGACCTGTTGGTTGATGATGTCTTCTGAGATTCTTCAGTCGCACCGCTTGCTGACCGCGTATCTCTGCTCGGGAAATGAGGGAGAAGGCCGGCTTACGGGAGCCCAGATCTGCCATTTTTATCTAGCTGAGAAGGGTTGCATCGACCGGTGGCAAAGCGCTACAAGTCGTCACAGTCGTCACGTTGTACTGCAATAGTACGTATGCAATAAGTCAGCTTTGCTGTCAAGTGTCGAAATTCAAGTCAAGGGCATGATGAACCTTCGTCTTGTGCAGATGAACAACAAACCCCCTCTCTTAGGAAGAGCTGTTTGCTTCATCCTATCAGTGATCGATCCTCCTATCATGGCTCTTTGATTTGGGGGTCTGTTGGTGTTATCAAATCAGAGGCGAAGATGTGATAGCTCCCGTGATTGACACTAGGTAGGTACCCTGCCGGGCCTGCTGGGAAGGAGGAAGAGCCTGAGCAAGGTTGAGAACGGGCAATGGGATTCGACAACATCCTGTTGGCCCTTCACAGATTGAGCTCTGCGGTGTGCAGAACGGGCGGCAAGAGACTGCTGATGATTCGCCAAAGCCACCGGTTGGTTCGGACGAAGTAGCTCCACCACAGCTTCGGTTCAAGGACGAACCAGGGCATCCTGGGAAGCTATTTCACCTGCATGGACAAGAGATTCTTGAGCTTGATCCGGCATTCTCGGCTAGCCGAAGTCTCGAAAACAATCACGAAATGAGTTGCCACCACTCTCGAGGTGACGGTCGAGCCCTCCTCTGCAGCATGGGGCCTTATAGTCGCAGCTAATAGGCTGCTTTGTTCAATTCATGCAATATGCGTTCCAGAGCGCTGGGAATTGAGAGGACCCAGAGAAAGATGAAGTTGGCGAAGATTGATGCATGAACCTCCATTATCCACCAGCATCATAGCAATGGCAGCCAGTAGCAGTAGCAGTAGCAGTAGCAGCAGCAGCAGCAACAGCAACAGCAATCCGCGATATCATTTCCGCTTTGAAAAGTCCGAGAAGCGATGCCGAGCCACTGTGTTAATATGTCAAGTTGGTTGGCCCTTTCTGTGCGGGGTGATTTCATTTTCACACAGCTTGAGGGAATTCCCCATTCAGTCAGCCTGCGCCGGCTGCTGAAGCACAGGATACCGCAGAATGTACGACTACTACTACTTTTTGCTTAGGTAAGGTAGCAGCAGTTTGACACCCAGCCTTGCAATGCACTAACCTCAACCCACTGCCTGTCACCCCCACTATCGATTGTGCAAGGCAAGGCTGAAAATATTTCTATTGAAAGTCTCTCGGCGCAGCAGACATTGAAGAAGCTAGATCTGGAAGTGTCAGGATCAACTGCTTGCACTTGCAGAATCCCTCTCAGCCATGGCGATACCCAATTCTCTGACTCTCTCGAGTACAACGTTTGCCAAACTATCACCACATCCTTATCTCCTCGCCAATCTGCAGCCCGCCGATCCTTCAACAACGCCAACTCGCACAAACGGACGCCAGCCTTCCCAGACTCGCATCCCACACATCAACACCTCGTCGCTCTCACATGCTCATGGCAGTGCCGTAGTACGGAATGGCGATACCACCGTGATATGTGGCGTCCGAGGCGAGACGGTCTTGACATCTGCCATCCCCAACTACCGAGCACCCTCGGACGACTCCAGCTCTGCCTTGGACGAGGCGCGGGACTATGATCTCCTAGTCCCCAATATTGAGCTAGCCACAGGCTGCGCCCCAAACTTCCTTCCTGGCGTACCGCCCACCACGCTTGCGCAGACTTTGAGCACGCGTGTTTATTCTCTACTCCACAGCTCTAAGCTGGTCGATGTGAGCCGGTTGCGCATCTACTCCGAAGAGGAGCTCGGTGGGAAGCGGGGCAAGAGCAAGGAAGAGGATGACGACGACGACGACGAGAAAATGGATGAGGCGGAAGAAATCGACGAGTACGCTGTCGCTGAGGAGAATACGGTCAAGGCATACTGGGTGCTATACATCGATGTCTTGTTCATCTCGTTCGATGGAAATCCCTTTGATACGGCCTGGACTGCCATACTCGCTGCATTGCGGGACACGAAACTTCCGCTTGCTTACTGGGATTCGGATCGAGAGATGGTACTGTGCAAACGCTCGCAGGCACAGATGGCTCCTCTGAACCTGAGGGGATTGCCTGCGGCATGTACGGCAGCTGTTTTTACAGCCAAGGAGAAACAGAAGAAAGGCAGCGGTCGCTACTGGATTCTCGTCGACCCTGACAGACTAGAAGAAGGCCTATGCGACGAGACATTTACTGTGGTAATTGATCAACTTGGTGGGAATACGAAGATCTTGGGGATCTCGAAGCATGGAGGCACAGTTGTCGGGCCTGATCTCATGAAGAAATTGGTAGCTACAGCTGAGTCAAGATGGGAGCAGATTCATGCCGCCATACAGTAGAGGCGAATACAACAAAAAAAGATTTGATACCCCTAACTCCATGTGCATGTAATACTCACATATCATGGCTGTCCCGGCCGTGTTTACTAGTCTCATTGGTGTGATTCTTAGAGCGTTACAGAATGCTCTTATAAGACCTGTTTTACAATCACAGTGCTGGAGGTATAGCCCCGCGAACAATGTGGGAGGTTTTCGTAGATCTGTATCAACCCTTCGAACTATCCTATCAGGTGTGAAATCCAGGACAGTAGATACGGGACGACGTTTTTCTCTGCCGCCCATTTGAAGTAGCCTAATGAAAGGCCACTCGGCTGCCGGAAGTGCTATGGTGCTTTGGGGGCAGCAGAACCAGACTTGAATGAGCGGTAAGTTAGTAGAAGAAAGAGAGGGAAAGAGAAGATCAAGTCCTTTCCGGTGCGAGCTTTCAATATCCCGGCAATTCTAACGAGTCCGTGCACACCAGCTTGGCAGCAAGCCAGCAAAGCATTATCTTTTTCCCGACTCCAGTACGTAGCGGGGCCTGCCTGGTCCTCCATCCAAGACGAAAAATCTTGGATTATCGGTCCTCCTTTCGACCTACTTACTTACCTACCTTTCCCACCTCAGCTGCACAGTTTTCTGAGGAGCAAGAGAAAGTGCAGAATCATGGATTCTCTAGGTGAGGAGCCTTGGGACGTCGTGATTTGTGGTACTGGCTTGCAGCAGTCACTCCTGGCGTTGTGAGTAAAGACGCTTTCTGAGGAAACAACACAAAGCGAAGTCGGTCTGACTGACTTAGCCCCTGTTCCCAACGATGAAGAGCTCTCTCGCGGTCGAAGAAACGTGTTCTCCATACAGATCCCAATGATTACTACGGTCAACACGAAGCTGCCTTGAGCCTTCAAGAGGCCGAGAGCTTCGCAGCTAAACATGCAGGCTCCAGTGACGAGAAGAAGAGTACGTTCCGCAACGCTGCCGTGTGTAAACCCGACAGTGCGGAAGCTCAAGGTCTGAAGTTCCCCCGCGCCTACTCGTTGGCCCTCGCACCACAGATCATACACACCAAGTCGAAGCTACTATCCAGTCTGGTTTCGTCGCGGGCCTATCGACAGGTTGAGTTCTTGGCAGTCGGCTCCTTCTTCGTCTATGAGCCGGCGAAAGGCGGATCAGTTCCCAAGCTCTCCCGAATACCCAGCAGTCGTGAAGACGTGTTCTCCAGCCAATCAATACCGGCCCGCTCGAAGCGAAACTTGATGAAGTTCCTGAAGTTCGTACTGGACTTCGATTCCGATGACCAGAAGCATTTATGGGAGGGTCATGCTGATGCTTCGCTCACCGACTTTCTCACTACCCAGTTCAAGTTGGAAGACGATTTGAAAAGGTATGTTGTCGCACTGACCATGGCTCTGGATGGGAATGTCTCGGTCAGATCCGGGTTGGCAGCGATCAATCGCCATTTGACATCCATGGGGACGTTTGGTCCCGGCTTCTGCGCCGTGTACCCGAAATGGGGTGGTCTCTCGGAGATTGCCCAAGTCGCGTGCCGTGCTGGTGCTGTGGGTGGTGGTATATACATGCTGGACACAAGCGCGACTATGAAGCCTTCCAATGAGAACGAGAAGGCATCGTTGGAGCTTTCCAATGGCGTCACGGTCCAAGCAAACTCGATTATCACTGGGAAAGCAACGACAGTCGGCACCCAAACTATCAGCAGACTGGTAGCAGTTGTCAAGTCTCCGCTTAATTCGTTGTTCCAAGTTGTGGTTGAAGGCGCTCCCACACCGGCAGTGGCGGTGGTTGCACTATCAAGTACGCCCTCGCCAGTTTATGCTCTAATTCACTCAAGTGATACGGGCGAGTGTCCCGTTGGTCAATGTAAGTTCTTTTCCACAATACTATTGGTTCCCTCTTCTATGGTGTTAGGATGAACATCAATTCGAATACTTATCTACATTGTCTGAGCTATGCTTTGACGAAAACAACCTCTGACAAACTGATGCACCCACAAATCATACAATTTGGTGTCGACTCATGGGCCACAACAGTCTGCTAATCAGAATGGCAACAGGTGTCGTATATCTCACAACGCTGGCAACAGCTGGCTCGAAGCATGAGCTGGAGCAAGCGCTCGGTATGCTTGTTACCGCCGTGGAAGGTGAAGAATCAACATCTCCATGTCTATATCAACTCTACTATGAACAGGCATACGGTGACAGGACATGGGCTACTGAGAACCACGGCACCACTGCTGTCTTGTCCTTTCCACCGCTTTCAGCAACCCTTGCCTTCGAGGACTCTGATCTAGAAGCTGTCAGGAGTGCTTGGAGTCTGGTTCTAGGTGACGAGTCTGACGACAAACCGTATTTAGTCTTCGAAGACCGAGAAGGAGCTGATGCAGAGGATGAAGTGTACGAGTAGTATGACGCCAAGGATGTTCAGTGGCACTTTTGCCTTAATTGACCTAATTCGCATATCGCATAATCTTTCATTGGAATGTGAGCGACCCTAGTCGTATGTCTAGGGCACAATCAACTGAAAATTATCGAAGCCATGATTCTGTAAATGCTCGCCTGTGTCTACCCATGTGAGAGGCAGCATATCCTCCGATCTTGGTAGCAAATCAGTCCTGTAGATCCCATTTAGGAAAGCCTTCGGTGGTTCCGCGTGGTATGCACAAATCCGCCAATCGTTCAAGGTCTCGCAGCCATATATCGACTCGTTGGGCCGCCCAGACCTGGAAGCCAATCCGTCCAAACACCATCTATCCTCAGAATTCCCAATGCCATTACTGTACAACGATGATCCGTTTAGACCCAGTGATCATCAGCTTAGTGGCCCCTTATCATTATGTTGTGCCCTGCCCCCGTCTGCTTCGAGACGTCCGAGGATACAGGTGTGCTGCTCTCTCTAACTTCCAGAATCAATCTTGACGCCCACATGAATTGCACCGAACGGCTCCTGCGGCATATCTACCTGCTCAACAACCATCCTTACCTTGGTGACCAGGCCGAGAACATGGAAGAAAGCCTGAGCAGCGGTGGCGCGGTCGGTACGGGCGGGCACAAAGACGTCGTCGAAGGCCACCCATTTGCGCTGCTTCTCGAAGTCCTCATCATGGCGGCGTGCGCCGCTTTCAGCAATGGTCTGCTCCATATAAGAAAGGAAATTGGCACCTTCACGGTCGAGAAACTCCTGCGCATATTGGTTTCTACGTTGTGTGTTGACGTTGTTGTCGTCTTCCTCTATAGGCAAGAGAAGAAAACCTTGGTTAGATCCCGAGTCGTTGGAAATACCGGAGTCGCCACCAGCGCCGCCGAATCCGATGTCAAAGTCCCCACCACCGGCGTCTGCGCCGTCGCTATAGCGTACGATGTCCTGGACTGAGCCAGCGCGTTTGTTGAGAGGGCTCGAAGGCTGCTCGCGGCCAAATTGATGCTGTCCGCGAACGGAAGAACCAGGTTTAACAGAAGAATTTCGATTCCAAGGCATAGCAGATGAAGGGTGGTCGTCAAGAGCTGACTGACGTTCTCTGCCAACTTCGGAAAGGTGGCCGAGGCCTTCACTGCCTAGGCCAAAGTTGTTATCTCTGTTTTGGTCGCCGCGGCCCTGATTTTGCGTATGCTCGGCGTCTTCCTGTTCTTCAAGGCGTGGTCGGACTCGTCGAGCTTCGCCCTCCGGATCCTCAATGTCTTCTGATGCTGATCGAAGGCGCTTACGTCCACCCTGGTCATTAAAAACTTCGAGACCCGTCATTGCAGTGAAGAGTGAGTCGCCGGAGTATTGAACAGCTAGTGGGTGAATCATTCTTGGAATTCCGAGGTTTTGTCCAATATTGGCAAGACCTAAACCGAAAGTAAGATGAATGGCGTTCTTTCTGGCCACGGTGGCCGTGATCTGGTGCCGCTTGGGTTTGCAACAATTGTCTCGGTAGACGTTGGGGTCTTGCCAATCTCGAAGGACGTTTCGGGAGATCTCAAGGTTCTCGTCGGGGTGAATGATCTTTCGCTTTCTCTTTCGTTGTGTTGCTGTGTTGCCTTGTTTATCTGCTTCAGGGCTAGTATGCTCAAACGCTTGCTGGCCATCACGATGAGCCTGGGGTAGAGCTTCAACATCCGGAAGTGGCTGTTCGTCCATCATAATGTCACCCTGCTCATCTATCTGTGGCTGCTGTCCAGCAAATGGGGGAAGGTTGTCTTCTCCTTCAATATGCGGCATTGGGGGTAAATCTAGCTCGTCACCAACAATGGCAGGTCCGTTTGCCGCAGATTCCACGATGTTGCCCTCTTCGTCGATAATAATACCCCAATCTGCAGAGGCTCCAAGTTCCTCTTCACCAAAGATATCGCCGACACCGCCTAATGGTACTGGCTTCTGCCCTGACGAGAGGCCCTGGAGACCTTGGGGCAATAGGCGGAAGTCGGGCGTATCTGAGCGTGGAACATCCAGCTGAAGCTGGAATCGCTCTTGACTAGATGCGCTGCCAGAGCCCGACGCCAAGGAAGGCGGTGACATTTGCGACGATGTCTTTTGGGTGTTATTTCTCCCATTGCTGTTCACCAAAAACATCTCCGTGTTGAAGACAGGCATCTGGGGAATAAAGCCGGAAGCAAAGTCGGGGTCGTCCAGAATCATCAGGTTTTCTCGTCTGTGATTCGAATCAGTGAAGGCTCGTCCGAATACATTGGTGGAACTTGCTCCCTTACCTTGCGTGGCCAGCTCCTGGGTCAATCTCGTTCCTCGCCAGACTTTTAAAAAAGGCATTCATGTGAAAGTTCACTTTCTGGGCGTCCGTGAGAAGGTACTGGCATTGCTGTCTGAACACTCCTGACACTCCAAAGAGGAGGTTGCTTTGCAAACGAAGTGCGATTGGGGCACCGGGCTGGATGATCTTTTCACAAGCTTTCTGTATCTCGACTTCCTGGATTGCCTTGCGCGTGACACGTTTCGTGTGGGAACGCGAACCAATGGTGGCCACAACCCTGCGAGAGAATGTCAGAATGGTAAAACACACTACTCCCAAAAATTCAACAGCTTGGCTACACATCAAGTCAGGTACGATTTGGGTTGCTTACCAGATGGTGGCGACGCCATATTGGCGGTCAGTCAGGACTATCTAGCAGTCAGTAAAGGTCACATACGTACACCGGTGTGTACTTACTTTCGTGACTATAGAACATCACAACCGTCCGGACGCGACCGCTGGCTCGTGTTAAACACCAGGGAGCTACAGGAGTGCCAAAAAGGGGTGGGAGGGGGGTTTCTGCCGATCCGATAACCGCAGTTGGCTTCTCGGTAGACCGAACTCTGGTCGTGAAGATATGCCTTCGAAGTTACCGAAAGGATGGAAGGGAAGAATTGCAATACAGGAGAAGCCGGAAATGTTGTCTTGAATTTCGCGTTCTTGAGATTTTTTCATGGAGCTTTCTTGGATCCCACAACGGTACAGCAACTCGAAAAACCAATAGCCAAGGCAGCAGCAACACAGTTGGGAAGTTGCGTGCTCCCCCTTATGGCAGAAGTGGGACCTTATTCTGATTGTTTCTACTGCCAGGTCCTTGAACAATCGAGATGAGATCCCATCAATCAGAATACCCAGCACAATGGCTTTTATACGTATTGCCTTAGCTAGATGTACATGAAGTCTTTTCGATCAAGCTCATACTCCCCCTTCCGGAAAGCCGCCCTGTCTTTCTTCGATTTTTATAACCTCACCGAGGATTGTATTGAGGATGTCTCCTGTGTTTTACGTACCTTTCAGCTATCAAGGATTCATGGGCCTTGAAATGGAATAGTGATCCTAACATTTGGTGTCAGACAAGTAACTCGGGATCAAATATACCTAATGTACGCATTCACTTTGGTAGAACAGACAACCTACACGAGGTCTACCAATACGCCTGGTCTCTAGAAGGCCAACTCATCTACAGAATATCCCAAGACCTGCACTTACATGCATGCAGCTGTGCTCTTTGCTAACCCATCGAAAGTGTGATAGGCCCTTGCGAGAGAGTTCCGAATCTTGCAAGCCTTTTTCCATCGCGGTTCTCTGGGATTAGAGCAACAACAACGAATAATTTCCCGAGTATCTAAAAAGCTCTAGAGCATGGAAAAGCTTCACGGCTACTTAATACACTCTAGTATTGTGCCATGATGTGTGACTCACTGTTGTCCAGCTGCCTTGAGCTGTATTTAATGTAGTCTAATTCAAGCAGCTAGTCTTTCATCTAAGGTCGTCTTCAATGGATAGTCACAGACAGCCGCCCCCTTTTGATTTCAGCTAATTGGAATGGACTGGCCCAGCATTTCTCAAGCCAATTGACTGGCTAGTACCATGGCATCTCTTAGAGCCGCCATGTGCTCACTTGTGCTGACCTTCTATCATACAAGACGGCTATAGAGAGGTTGCATATTCTGGTTGGCAGCTGCCTGTCTGCGTGGACTTCGTCAATAAGCCCGAGTTCCTGAATCCCGCTTTTCCTCTTTCTTTTAACATATTGCAAAATAGGGAGGATTCCCCCACAGTATCACATGACCAATAGATACAACCATAGGCAAGATGGCCGAGCGGTCTAAGGCGCTACGTTCAGGATACCAATCTTCGGATTAATCTCTAACTTCGTAGTCAGGAAACTGGCGTGGGTTCGAATCCCACTCTTGTCAATCATCATGTTACACTTTTTGTCCACATTAACTATGTATTTTTTGCACGACCATTTCCATTACAGAAACTTTCACATGAATGTGGTGGGTATTAAACGTGGTGGCAGATGATGGTCGTTTTCCATATGCGGTAATTGTTCCACACGACGGGTTCATGCTGTTTTGGAATTGGTGAGTACGTGCGGACTCCTGCGGACGTGGTGACACTGGGTGATCCATCTGCTCACAAGTTTTAACTCTATTTGGATGATGTCATGGAAATGATTGGTTTCTATTGCTCCTCAATCCGAAAGCTCAATCCCCATGCTTCGTTCATTTGTCATCCTAGGTTAGCCAGTATTAACTACTTTAAGTATGGATACATTGGTTGGATCTATTACTCGTTATTTGCTGGAGATATGCCTCGGCCTTACAGATCCTATCCTATGATTGAAATACTGTGTGTGGGCTGATTCCTCCGGTAGCCTCGGCTTTAGAGACAACATTTGTCAACGGCTACGAAGATACACACTTGTGGCAATATTATCACGTTGTTCTACTGCTTTCCGCAGAGTGCCGCTCGTGGAGTTCCAGTTTCAAACACATTGAGCTGCACACGTCTCCACCTACTTAGCATGAATAAATACCGGCCCTCACCCTATGCGACTTTTGGTTTCAGGAGCCCTCTCATTAGACGACTGCCTGAAAGACCAGTGCAGGTTTCCTCACTTTACAGAGCCCGATCACACTTGTATATAACCACTCCCAGAAGGAACCATTCGACTGAGGGGAAAGCAGTCCGCTTTGTGACGAGCTTCAACAATTTCCAAACGCTTACTGGAGTCATCTTATTTTCTTTGGGCGGATACTATTTGTACCAGCAGAACGGCGCAATGTCGTCCAAACTGATTCCCTCCGACCCGTCCGAGGTGATGGTCATTCGCGACATCACTCCGAATGTGGTCACCTGTTCAGTACCGTTTGCGCGGTTCGGCATGATTCATATTGGAGGTCGTGCCACCTTAGGTAAGGAGGAAAGAAGAACCAGCGCGCCTTTATGCATGCCGGTTTCACATGCTGACGCATGCGCTATATTTAGTGCGCCTCTCATCTGGCCGCTGGGCCGTCTTCTCGCCCGTCGCGCTCACTCCCGAGGTGAAGGCGAAGCTGGCGCAAATGGGCGGCACGGTTGGGTACATTATTGCGCCGGATTTCGAGCATCATATATTCATCTCCGAGTGGGCCAAGGAGTACCCGGAGGCCAAGGTCATCGGGCCAGAAGGGCTGCCGGAGAAGCGTGCCAAGGCAGCGAAGGATGACAAGATCGGCAACGAGAAGTTCGACTACGTGTACACGTCGGAGGACAGGCAGTTCAACAAGATCGACGAGGACTTCGCTCGGGATTTTGAGGTCGAGTATATGGATTCGCATCCCAACAAGGAGATCATCTTCTTTTACAAGCCGGACCGAGTGCTCATCCAGGCCGACCTGCTGTTCAACCTGCCGGCCATCGAGCAGTACTCCAGGGTGCCGGAGGCTGCGAAAAACTCCCATGGCTTAGCCAACAAACTGTTCGGAAGCATGCAGAGCACGAGCGGGGATGCCAAGGGGATGAAGCGGTTCATGTGGTATGTCTTCAGCGCAAAGAACCGCCCGGCCTGGAACGAATCCATCCAGCGTATCGATCAATGGGACTTCGTGACCATAATCCCTTGCCACGGAGAGACGATGGAAGGCAATGGCAAGGAGATATTTAGTAAAGTGTTCGAGTGGCATCTCCAGGGCAAGAAGTGAAGTAGGGCCATGAAAAGTTGATTAATGTAATGTGATGATGGATGCGCGGCAAATGGCGGGTTTTTTGCTCCTTTTTTCTTCTTGGTTTGCTTTACTCTGATACCACTCGTACGTAGTTATAGGATTTGCTCGTTCCTAATGTATGGACTTGCTTTGGTCGCCTGCCAATTTGGAAGACCTGAAGACTAAAGGTTTCTTTATCACATACAGAGGGTCTATTCACGGCGGCCAATTGTGGGGCTTCAACGGGCGTCAGGGCATTGAGCCGGCGCCCCTCCTTACCTTATTTACATATGTAGTAGTATCCGTACTTTAGTAGTAGTGATGTTGCCCCGGTTACGAGCCAAACAAGGAAACAGATGATGATGATGATATGCTGCCCAGGAGCCTCGAACCACCCAAGATCGCTTGAACACAGTCAATAATCATCCAAGAAGTGCTTCAACATAACAAATCTTTAGCATATCCTGAGTCGGCGTGCAGTTTTCTCCATTTATACTCATACTATCACCATCTGCATGCTCATCCTCTAGACAATGTTGTTGACCTCGTCGCAAGTCTCCATCGCCATCTCATCCGGAATAGGTAAGTCACGGTTCAAAACCAGTCTCTATCCATCTACTCCCGCGAATGTGTCCCTTTGAGACATACATACTCCCACACACACACACACAAACATACACACAAACATACACCAAACAACCGCGTGCAGTATTCAAAAGACGTTGAAACACATCCACCGTTCGCGTACCTAAACAGAGGACTAACTAGCTTCTTACCAATCCTTTTCCCGTGGGTATAGTGCTCCTCTTCACCACCGCCCTGTTCCTCAGCGGCTACGTGATCCAGCAGCGCACCCTCAACGACTTACGGAAGGCCATCCGGCCCGAACCCCGGCCGAGCCCCAAGATCCTCCAGCCAGACCGCTTCAAGAGGTCGACGACGGAACTACCTGATGGCACCGTTGTTGAGATCGACGTTGACGAAGATGGGCTTGCCGAGGCCAACCCAGATGCGATAAGGGCACCGAGGATGCCCCAGAAACTACAGAGCAGCCGGTGGCTCGAGGTCCGGCCCACCACGCCGGAAGAGGTGGCGCAGAGGAGGCTGCAGGAGCAGCAGATACTGAAAGAGGCAGAGGAGGCGCGAAGGAGGAAAGAGATCGAGGATATGAAGGAAAAGAGGATAGATGACTCAGGAAAAGACGGACCCGAAAAGCCGCTGAGTAGGGCGGAGCGCAGGAGGAGGATCAAGCAGGACATCCGCGATTTGTCACAAGGCGAGACGCCCGTGTATTACCAGCGCCGGCTGTGGTGAGAGGACGGGCATTATCTGCTGCTGCTGGTGTTGACGATTCTCTACGATGAACATGAACTTTTACTTGCTTTGGCATCATGTCGATCGATATGCTCTGAATGGAAAATGAGGAGGGGGCGCACCGGGACTATGTATATTGGCTTTTGGCACGGCATGATGGGCTTGGATGATATAAGTATACATGGCCCCATCTACAATTGGTTATTCGGCGGGCTATTCACTACCAACTATACGACGGGATATGGCTGGAGTTATCGGGTGCGATTTATCAGGCTTGTGTCAATATGTACGAAGAGAATACTCGACCATGGGATACCCACCATCCGTTCATGGGGATAGCATTGATCACAGGCTGTTAACTTGTATTCGATCTGAGGCTCGAGAGCTCCCCGTTGCTTTCTTACAAAATACTTATGCCGAAGTTGCCCTGTTAATAGGCAGAATTGCAACTGGGATGTGATAAGGTGCCACCCCTTCCAGTTTTCTTTTTGGGAGGTTGGGTCAGACGACTCTGGGCTTGTGAAGATGTCTTAGCATCGGCAGCCACCAAATAGAAACAGATGACCCCTCCTTCGAAGGTTGCCAAGAACCCCATCTCATATTCTGGAGAGAGGCTGAATTCCGTATGCATGCACCCACGCACCCACGCACACTTGGCTAGGTAGAATCTGGATACGAGCGTGCCGCGAACTAGATATGCAGAGAGATAGGGGTGCTTTCCGAGTCGGGAAACTGCTTGAAAGCAGCTAGGGGGGAGACATATCTGCCCGTCAGCCCATATTGGAATCCGCAGGTCCGAATTGGTGAGGACAAAAGGCGGTAAGTACTAAGTACTCACTTATGTATATACGGAATCGTTCTTCTTGCCTCGCAGCTTTTCTTCTTCTTTTCCTTTTGAGGGGCTGTAATGAAGGGTAGATAGACGGTTCTCAGCATCCGTGAAGTTGAGTCCCGAAAGAAATGGCTACGATGATGAGTTATGAGACTTTCGTGCATTGATTTGGTGGCCAGAACCAGTTGCAGGCGCACGTACTGTAGGGTTAAGGTACATATAGTTATGCCAATCCCAGTGTCATACGAACCTTGCCCTCCTTAATGCGGCATTTTGATGGGGGCCATGCAAGTAAGCAATAAACACGGTCTGTCTTCAGTGGCAAGTTGAAAGACAGCCGCGAGTAATAGTACATACATCTCACTGCGAGCATCGTGAACTCTCTCCTCTCCTCCTAAAGCTACCTAACGATCAGACATTAGCTAGTACTGTTAGGTCCACAACAAAGGCACCCAAGGTTGGTCGTGTTGGTCTCTGATATCATCAAACAGGCTCTTTAGAGTCCACAGCAGCAGAAGGAGTGACCCGATTTGTAATGTTTTCTTATTACGCGTTGAGCAGGTTTGGAAGCGGGCCACTCAAGGCCAGAGACATCAATCAGCAGCTCACTTATATTATACTTGTAGTACCTGGCAATGTGTGCAAGCAGGGGAACTCGGAATACGCGGACCATCCGCTCCATAATGACTCCGCCTTATCACTATCATGGTCGATTGCCGATGTCATCATGTATGTACTTCGATTGGTGTGTCGTCGTTGCCCATTTACCCCGCTGTTAGGCGGGTGATACGAGCGCCTTGATACGTGCATATATATATATATATATCTACCTACATTGTATGTATACATGTATGTACTAGGTTCGGTCTTGAATAGGGCGATATCATCAGCCCAGCCACAACCCCGCGAGCACACCTGTAACGCAAGTACATGTACATAGCCATATGTATGTAGATAGGCGGGTATTGATGTGAATTCGCATGCAAGCTAGGGGAATTTCCCTGCGCGCCGCCGGCCACTCACCAGACTCGAGCGAGTAAGGCAACCTGCTCGTACCTGGTTTCCCCATGCTAACCCCCATTGCCGTTTCCGTTGTTTATCCATATGCTGGGTCCCAACCAGTGGTATACTCGGTAGTTTGGGTGAGCCATGCTTGCCAAGATCGCCTTCTAAGCGTCGGTCCAAGTGGAGAGACGAATGAGGGAGGACCTGCATCCAAGGTCAAGTACTTGAGATATGACCCGCCCGTGTTCAAGCCGTCCGTTCGGTCATTCAGTTAGGCAGACCCAGAGCGGCTGAGTTGGCATTCCTTGGGTTTCTTGGGTCTCTCGCTCTCTCTCTCTGTGTGTGTGTGTGCGTGCGTGCGAGTGAGTGTGTTTATAGGGTGGTGGCTCATATCAGTACGCCTATCTCTCTCTATCTCTACCGTGTATATATGTATGTCCCGCCAGTCTGCCACACCTCTGCAAACCTCACGTGTGCACCTCCTCTTTCGCATGTTGTCGCACTCACTTCAATGCTCGTCTAGTCTCGAAGTGTCAAGCTGCATATCCAGTGTGTGAAACAAGGTGACAACCTCCATGACTGTCTGTGTGACCCCGAACCCTATCTTATATACCTCAAGATACTGTGCCTTCGCGAGCCGGAGTGGGGGTTTAGCACCACACTCATCCATTCACTTATATATTGGTACTTCTCGGATTCTGCCGTTTTGTCGTCCTTAGTCGAAGCTATTCTGGATGATTGATGATACGGTGCCTTCATTTGAGTTGGTGTGCGAGCTGTTCTTATCAAACCTGCCGGCTCCTTGAGATCTATTGGTCTTCCTTTCCACGATCTCAGCAACTATTCACAACTCACGCAACAACAACAACGAACCTTAATCACACGAGCAAGGATAAACCCAACAACCACAACCGCAAATATGGCAGCTGAGGTGCAACACGCTCCGGGTTGTATGGAACGACTGAGTGTCGACGACTTCGAGACGGCTTCAATCCGTTCAGCTGCGCCATCGTATCGTTCGTCACCCCCTCATCTCTCTATACTTGTCAGGCACGCCACAAGCCAGAAGCATGTGACTTGCTAACGCCCGCTCCCCTTTTTCAATCACTAGTCTCGGATGCACCCTCATACTCGACCCTCCCGCCCGCCGAGAGCGTCCCAGCCTATACGCCTGCTACGGCACCACCGTATACGCCCTCCGGCACGCCCACGCCCACGCCCACGTCCTCGGCCTCGGCACCCACGTCCGACGGCCGCGGCCGCAGCAACATCTCCTCCTCTGCAGGGGCGACGACGATCGGTCTGCCGCGGGTGCCGTCGCCCTTCCGCCGCGGCCAGGACCCGACGCTGAGCCAGTACCTCCGCATCGGCACCAACCCGTGGAGCAGCGTGCACAGCAACCCGACGGCGCGCCACTACCAGGCCGTGGCCAACCGGCGCGTCGCCTCGGCCGCAAGCGCGACCACGCCCGGTACCAGCAGCAGCAACAGTAGCAACAACGTTGGCCCCGAGGCGCTCCGTACCGCGAGGGACACCATGGCCCGCCTGAACGAGGAGGAGGAGCCGAGCGCCGCCACCGCTCGGCTTAGGCCCCTCGAGGATCCGCATCTCGTGGGCGAGGAGGCCGCGGCGCGGGCGCGCAGGGCTCGGCTGGCGCGCGAGAACGGCGACGAGATTCTCATTCGCGAGGATCGGCGGTGGGACTGGTTCCTTGGTAAGTTCAGTTCTACATGACGTCTTTTTTTAATTAAAATTCTTCTTTTTATTAGTGTGTTGCCAAGGAGGCTCGTTGCCGCCTCCTGTTTTATTTTCTTCAAAATGCTACTTGGACTGACTCGCGCCCCCCGTCCTAGCCAACCTATCCGAAATGGACCAGCGGTCTCAAAGCTGGAAAGACTTCGAGAACCGGCGCAGGAGGGCGGCAGGAGGTCGAAGATTCGGCCGCTTTTGAAGGACCAGAAGCCGACTTTAGTCAACAGTTTTCGTGGCCACGATCTGAGCAGCTTTCTTATTACTTCCCGGAGAAGTAGGCCTTCTTCAACGGATCTGAGCATCCTTCTCTTTTTGGGGCCATCCATTCTCTTTTCTTTCTCCCTCGCTCATTGCTTGGGAACGCCGACAGCGAGAACACGACTATGTATGTGAGCGTATGCTACTCTTCGAGGATTTTCTTCCTATTACGGTGTTAAGGGGTTAGGCATGGAACGGGTGTATGTAGACCTGAAGCATTTGGCACCAACTTTCCCATTTAAATTGGACTTTCTCCCTTTGTTTCGTTGGGGTTATCATGATGGAACGATTCATGGAATGAACGATGAAGCTTTTGATGTATTTACTGCGTTGGTTCTGAGTTGAGATTGGTCGAGACACAAGCAAACAGTGGCTATGTAGTTGAATACTGAATCGTCAAATAATTCTCGTTGAAGTTCTCCCGAGACGAAACTGAACTGATTGTAGCCAAAGCCATGAACACAAAATACCAAATACAATGCGTTTGCGTCCCTGTTGCAAGCAGTGCTCAGTTTTTCTAATTTACTAGGCATCATGGGACATATCCATCCACACACAATTACCGGCAGTGCCACCGCATTTGCAGCGACCTCAGATTCAGATTGGGCTTGTTCTAAAGGTAAGTCGCATCCCACCAAGGCAGGGAAAGCCTATCGCACATACTCGGGCACGTCCCGACTGCTTGCTTACAATCCGTCGTAGGCTTTCTCGAGGCACCTCGAATCTCTACAACCATAACGCCGTCAAATATGCTGCTATTAACACAAGTTCGCCCGTACAAGGACGGGCTACAAGACTCTTCGTGGTAATTCGTACCCCGTGTAAGTTGTTGCCGTTGTTGCTTCGCAGTCTCGGTGGTAGGTTTAGCCCTTGCTCTTGGTGTTCAGAATCAGAGCAACGATAAGACTGGGCCAGTGTTAGTGGAATTCTGCATCGCGCAGAATGGAAGGCTTCCTTACCCGTAGAGGCCCAAGACTTCTCCGAAAATGAGAATCAGCACCATGCCAACGAACACCCTCGATTGTTCCATATACGCGCGCACACCCTTATCACCGACCACACCGATGCAGTAGCCAGCTGCAAGACCAGTCATGCCCACAGAAATACCGCATGCCAAGTGCATGAAGCCGTTGAACAAACTGTAACGGGTCGGTCCGGGCGGGTTCATATCCTCGGCGATTAGAACAGAGATGACGAGCGAATAGACGGCGATGATACCGGACATGACGACGGGGATCAAGCACTGTGCGTAGAGAAGACAGAGGCTGTCAGCTTCCTGTGGTGTCCTCCGAACTTGAAATGTCTTGAGAAAGCAATGTGCTCACCTTCATGATCAGGTCTGGTCTGAATGTTCCAACACCTGCAATTCCTATTCCTGACTTCGCTGTTCCGTACGCCGCGCCGATGCCTGTCGATATATCTTAGCGAAATAGTCTGATAATTTCCTAGTCGGGGCTGAAGAAGGGGTCCATACTGCCAAAGATCATGGCAGCGGCGATGCCAGCCTGCAATGAGCATCATTAGATTCCGTTTCATTGGCTCTCATAGCCGTTTCTTTGATGGGAGCAAAGCAACACCTACCATGCCGAAGAACGGCGCAAAGTTCGGAGCAGTCGGGTGGTCATCCATTTTGTCGATTGCTTGTAGAATAAAGGTCGTGGATGGGAGATGTACGGATTGAAGCTGATGGAAGCTAGGCCGTTGTCGTCGTCACAAACCCCCGGTTTGAACGAAACAGCAGCTTCGTCCTGCCTGGCCTGCCTGGCCAAAGCTTCTTCGTGGAAAAGGCCGGCTTTGCTGATAAGAGAGTCACGTGATGGCCTTATCCGTAGGTCCAATACATGTAGGTACTTTAATTAGTATCTGGTACCTCCTGCTCTACGATCAGGTACAGAGTACCTGAAACTTGAATGGTATTCAGACCCAATGATTACTTCGGAGCTTCGGAGCTTGGGTCACGGGGTGTGCGGTTTGTGTACGGCGACGTATGACGACTGCTGTAATTCCCGCTATCTCCATACTGTTGTCGGGGGTCCTATTACAATGTTTCCTGAGGGTATAGCAATAATGGTGTGTGTGAATGGCCTGATATACTGCTATGTCAACATAGCATTGGACTTTGCAATTTCTGCAATTACCTGGTCGAGTACCGAGTTTGCTTGTGAGAGTAAAATAGGGTGCCTCTTTTCTTCCTTTATATATCCCTGGCTACCAGTACCTAGAGTAGATTCTCCAAAGTACGCGGAGGCTCGGGATTGGGCCAGGGAATATCGCGGCTTGCATACTGACTTCTGAGATCCAAACGGTGAACCTTGATTTCTCCAGCCCCTGGTTCATTATGTAGCCGACTATTGCATGTACCATACAGAATCCTTTTGTCTGGGCTCCTTCGTCCTCTAGAGTACAAGCAGTTTGTATTTTCAGTAGATGAGTCTGTTGTCAGCCACGCTCAGCTACGTTGGCATTGGAATCGTGATTACTTGCCATGTTCGCTTACTATATGTCGACATAAGGTACCCGAAGTATTGTATCATGCATGGAGCGAGCCCTGTCGGTTATCTGAGGAATTGGGGAAGACACTGGCCAGCCTGCCTGCCATCAGGCGTGCGGAAGGTTTCTTTTATCGTTTCATCAGCAAAACTTAGACGGTCTCCATGGCAGGACGGGTAAGGAGAATACTTCTAGAAAGCCGAGATGTCAATAATGCATCGCAATCATACATCAACCACGCTTGCGTCGAGATGACACACGAAGGACATTGGTCACAGTACACAGCTACTAGGCTAAGAGTGCTAACTGACTGTAGAAGTAGGACCCCCTCCCAGTCTTGGAATAGCTAGCCTAAAGTACATGTACCTTCAATCTTTAGGTGTTAAGTGGGTGTTGCCGTAGTGGGATTAATTGAGGGAGGCCAATCCAATCCCGTTCTGGCCCGTCCATGCACACACGCATCTGGGCTGACCATCATTATCAATGTGTGATCAACACAGATGGAAAGAGAGGGAGTACTGTAGTAGGGAGGTAATCTGCCCCCCCCTCCCCCAAGCACAGCGTACACAAAACCCGTCAAATCTGTACCGCTGACTGCTCCCCAACGCAACCCGCGTTACCGCGTGCGGCCTGCAATTGTAACAGATGAGAAAGTAGAAAAGGAAGAATTGAAGTGCATTTTCTCACCGCCATCTGCCAGCTATTCCTCTTTGACCCTTGACTCTTGACTCGGCCCAAGGACTTTAGACTTGAAGACAGACAGGTACGGGCTGGCTGGAGGGGGGGGCATTTCATTAGGTGGTGCTAGGAGGTAGTAGACTGGGTAGGTACATGTACTTAGGTGACTTATGTAGCAAAAACCTGGGGGGTAAAATCGTCCAGTCCTAACCTTAGCCCAGTTCGGGTTGTAAGGTTAGAGGGAGAGAGAGAGAGACTGAGAACTTCCAGAGATCCATATCGCTTTCCAACAACATAACTCCCTACGACTTGGCTTTCGCGCACACAACAACCCGACGCAACAAGAACCCACGCAACCACCACCACCACCACCGCCGCCGCCGCCATCCCCGAAACAGGTTGTTGCGTCGGACCTGGCCCACGACAGACTCTAATTCATAACGTCTTCAACCGTCGGAATCCATCAACCTCCTCTCTCCCACTCAGCATCCCACTTTTCCGTCCCGATAGCTTCCTTCTCAACTGGAAAGTCTAAACTGCGAGAGATCCTGGCTCTGTCCTAGGCTCAGGCAGCCGCCTGGGCTTCTCAGCGAGTGAGTGAATTCTCATGACTATCGCAACCACCAGTTCCAAACCACAGCATCATCCGACGTAAAACGCATTTGCCGCAATTTCCGTGATGACCCTGGTGCAGCAGCACATCCGTTTTGGTCCTGTACAGGCCGCCGTCGGATGATATGCGACAAGAAGTCCGGGCTGGGCCCCCTCTTATCATTGAGCAGTCCAGGCTAACATGGAGTCATCTCTTAGGACGACACAATGGCTGATTACCAGTACGACCAGCGTCGCTATGGTCCGGGGGTAATACTGGGCAGCGTGATGCTGCCTTCTCCAACATCTTTGGCGCCGCGCCTCCGCCTGGCCGCTCACAGACTATGACCTCGTCTTCAGGTGAAGCACCTCCGCCTCGCATGATGCCATCGGATGGACGCACGCAAACCATGGGCTCGAGTATGTCAGGAATGCCGCCCCCTGATATACACCAACGACGACCGCCTCCTCGCCCGCAGCGGGGCTACTACGAAGAACCCTCGACGTCTGGTCGAACTCGTACCATGGATATGAGCATGGCGAATGGCTATTATCAGAGCCAGAGAAACCCTTCAGGAGGCTATCCCCCACCGCATCCCCAACAGCAACAGCAACCGCAATACGGTCGACCGATGCCGACACCAGATCGGCGGCCGTATCCCGGGCCCCCTCAACAGGGAGGACAGCCACGATTTGATTCACGAGGCCCTCCGGTGCCGAATCCTGGATTACCCCCACGAGGGATGGCGCAAAAGTACAATCATGGTCCGCCTCAGGGCTCGTCTCCTGCCATGCGGGATGATCCGTATCGCTCCCAGTCGTTGGCGAGTATGCCGCGGCAGAACATGTATCAACCGCCTCCTGCTGCTTACAACCAACCACCAGCCAACAGCTTCCGAGGTGCTCCGAACCCAGCGCCAGCATCGCGAACCACAGCGCAGGGAAGAGTCGTGCCGGAGCGTCATGATGATCGGTCAATGTCTTTGACAGGATATAATGCACAAGAGAGAGACGCTCACCAGACAATGAGCGGCCGCGTCATTCCCAATCGATCTCGGGCTCCCTCGAACGAAGGTCCCGCCATGAACGGGTACTCAAATCTCAACGGGTATCCGCCTGCTCCAGGCGCAGCAACGCGAACTATGAGCATGGCCTCGTCTACCACCGCGACTGTGGACCATAACAGGACAATGTCTATGGCAAGCACCATTGCTCCATCGGAAGTGGGTAGCGTCAACCCTCGGAAGGAGCTTGTTCACCGACCTTCGATCTCTGGGAGGTCCATAGAAGGCGAGAGACCACCAACTGCCAAGATCCGGTCACCTTTGGTCTATCCTGCGCTCCTATCCAAAGTTGGTGAGTGTTTTAGACAGAAGATCATCACAGGCGAGCGGACAAAGAACGGCCTCGCGTATAAGAATGCTTTCAGTGGGTCCGAGGCTGTCGACGTGCTTTCCTACATTATTAGAACGACCGACAGGAATCTGGCACTCTTATTGGGTCGAGCGCTCGACGCGCAAAAGTTCTTTCACGATGTCACCTACGAGCACAGGCTGCGAGACTCGACCTCGGAGATGTACCAGTTTAGGGAGACCTTAATGGACGAGCCCGAGGAGAAGCCGCTGGTCAATGGCGTGTTTGTGTTGCTTTCGGAATGTTATTCGCCAACCTGTACGAGGGATCAGTTGTGCTACTCCATCGCCTGTCCAAGACGGTTGGAACAAGTATCGAGGCTCAACCTCAAGATCCAGCCAGGCTTGAAGAAGGAGGACGACGCCATAAATGACAACGACGATGTCGATCAGACGGACGAACAGAAGCTCTGGATCAACACCGTGCCCAAGGAGATTGTCGATAGTGTTGGTGATCGGGAAAAGAAGCGACAAGAGGTCATTTCCGAGATTTGCTATACCGAAAGGGACTTCGTTAAGGACTTAGAGTACCTGAGGGACTTTTGGATCTTGCCTCTGAGGTCGAAAGGCTCGCCGATCCCCGCCCAACGGAGAGACAAGGTTGTGCGCAACATCTTCGGCAACATTATTGACCACCCTGCGATTCACACAGTCAGTTCGAGGTTTGCTAAGGCCTTGACTGAACGACAGCAGAAACATCCTGTAGTGAAGAATTTGGGTGACATCTTCCTCGAGTTTGTCCCGCAATTCGAGCCTTTCATTTTATACGGTTCTAAGCAAATGGAAGGCAAATTCGAATTTGAGCAGGAAAAATCGAACAATCCGTTCTTTTCCAAATTCGTAGACGAGATCGAGCGAAGGAAGGAGTCGAGAAAACTTGAGCTGAACGGATATCTAACGAAACCGACGACAAGACTGGCACGATATCCACTGTTGCTCGACAACGTACTGAAGTATTCGGAGGAGGGCAGCCCTGACCGGGAAGATATTCCCAAGGTTCTCACGACGATTCGAGACTTGCTCACCCGTGTCAACGCCGAGTCTGGCAAAGCCGAGAACCGCTTCAACTTGCGCCGCCTTCACGACCAGCTGCGCTTCCGCCCAGCTGATCGCGTGGATCTGAGATTGACCGAGGATGGGCGAGAGTTGGTGTTCAAGACCCAGTTCAAGAAGTCTCCTAACGATCAGGCTGAGATCACGGCGTTCCTTTTCGACCACGCCGTTTTGCTGGTCCGAATTAAGCAGGCTGGGAAGGGCGAAGAAGTCAAGGCATATAGAAGGGTACAAATCATCATCTTGAATCTACTTTGGGAGAGAAATTCCAGTGCTAACAAAAGCCCTTACAGCCTATCCCCTTGGAGTTGCTGTCGATCCGCGAGATGGACGAGGTAATTCCCCAGCAAGGGATGAAGCGTTCTTCCTCGAGTATTATACCACTTCGTGCGGGCAATACCGACAGTAAGAAAGTCGAAGGCTGGCCGATTACCTTCCGGCATTTGGGTAAGAATTTCTACGAACAAGTATTGTATGCGTCAAATCAAGCAGCCCGGAAGAAATGGCTCGAGTACATCGATAACGCACAGCAACGCCTCCGGGCTCGGGCCGACTTCTTCAATGTCGGTATTGTTTCTGCAGAATTCTTCAGCGCTGCAAACCACATCAATACTGCCACACCCTTCGGTAAGTAGACAGACAGGTTGGCTGCGGAGCGAGGCGGGATGCTAACGAAAACCTCGCCAGATGGTGGCCGTAAGTTGATCTACGGTACCGATAATGGCATCTACGTGTCAGATCGCAAGAACAAGGATGCGTCGCCGAAGCGTGTTATTGAAGCACAGAATGTGACACAGATCGATGTTTTGGAAGAGTACAATCTGCTTCTCGTCCTGTCCAACAAGACATTAGTTTCGTACTCCATGTCAGCCCTGGATCCTAACGAGCCTGCGCTTTCGAAACGACCTAAGAAGATTCAAAGCCATTGCACCTTCTTCAAGGCTGGCATCTGTCTTGGTAGACACCTTGTGTGCTGCGTGAAGTCTACTGCGCTATCAACAACCATCAAGGTCTACGAACCCAATGATGCCATGAGCAAGGGCAAGAAGCAGAAGGGCTTTGGTAAGATGTTCAACGCTGGCCAAGACGAGCTGAAGGCGTTCAAGGAGTTCTACATTCCAACTGAATCCTCGTCGGTTCATTTCCTCAAGAGCAAACTCTGTGTTGCCTGCTCACGAGGCTTTGAGGTCGTCTCGCTGGAGACTCTCGAGACTCAGAGTCTGCTTGACCAAGCCGACACGTCGCTCGACTTTGTTGCTCGGAAGGAAGGGGTCAAGCCTGTTCACATTGAACGCCTCAATGGCGAGTTCTTGCTGAACTACACTGACTTCTCCTTCTTTGTCAACCGCAATGGTTGGCGGGCACGGCCAGAGTGGCGCATCGACTGGGAAGGTACTCCTCAGGCATTCGCACTCAGCTACCCCTGGATCCTGGCTTTCGAGCCCAACTTCATCGAGATCCGAAATATTGAAAGCGGTGCTGTGCACATCGTGCCGCATAAGAACATCAGGATGCTGCACAGCAGCACACACGAAGTGAGTGACCCTCATGATATCGGGTGGTCGTCAGCGGGACATGGACTAACTGACGTCAATAGATACTCTTCGCATACGAAGACGAGCAAGGCCACGACATTGTCGCGGCTATAGACTTCTGGAAGAACAACCGGAAATCGGAGGTACCGCCAATGCTGGAAAAGGGAGCCATCAACTAGCCAGGGGCGCTCCCTGGTTCATTGGGTGGATTGATTCCAGGCTCTTCGTCTTCATCCTCAGCCTTGATGGGGGGACTGGGGAGGACGGAGTTATTAGACTAACACATTCGCGCGCGACCTGGTGAAGGGGCATAACTTTATGTAGGATCATTGTGTGGTGAATATCTGGGTAGCAAGCAGAGAGGATCTCGTTTCTCATTCAATGGCGCCAAAGGACCGACCGGTATCCCCTTTTCCGTATTTTGAGCCCGCGACTGGATTAATATTACCAAGCATTTGCCATATAGCTCCTCATAGTCTCTTGCACTCCGGTCGTCGTGGTTTTAAATCAGTCATGTGAGCGAACTGGCAAGAATGACCTTATACCGGGGGAGAGGGGTTGGGAGGCAGACCTCGTGAGCACGAATGATATCTATTATGCTAGCAATGTACGTGTTCTGGGGCGGCGGGACATTTCAGGGGTAGAGGGGAAACGGGATTAACTCATTGTCCACATATTTTCCTCATCTTTGCCACACTTCTTCTCCCTGCATTCTTCTTCTACACCGTGGTCTACATACCTTCTCTACCTGCCCGCCTGCCATATAGATACTTACTTATTGATGGCGAGACATATGTAGCTGATCAGAAATCATAGGCACCCATAACGCGACCGGCTGAGATGGGTCGAAAGAAGCTGTGGTGTCTTTAATTTTCTGGCCAAGTAATGGATGATGAGCACTTCGAAAGGCAATAGAAAGCAAGCATCTCAATGTCCCGTGACAAGATCCAGCTTTTGAACCACGTAGCTAGCCAGGAAGCCAGAGATGATGTCCAATTCAACCATAAATCACTCCATAAACCATCAGTGCATTCATCCAGGGAGCGGTCGGTTTTCCTACAAGCCCAATACACACACTCCTGATGGAGAGAGATACGATATTGCAGAACCAGCAAGCCGAAGGGGGCGGGGTCTAAAGTAGGAACTCACATCAGATGCTTCAGCAAAAGTACCGACAGGGAGCCTAGAAAAGGGAGAGGGGGAGTGATGTCGGCTTCAGCCTTCACCACCTTCATCAGACACGAATGCATAGCTCGGGTGGCAACAAGTCCCGCCAATCCAAAGGCTAATATGCCATTCGAGCCTAGCTAGCCTCCTTCAGGGCCTTGAGTTGTCCAGTGGTGGTACCGGTATATCTCGAGCCGCCACTCCACAACTTCTCCTGCGACAACTCCAACTCCTCATTGGGCAGCTTGATGCCGTTGCCCAGAACATTGTCTCTGTGCCACGCACCAACAAAGACGCCGTCCGGGTCCGCCTGGTCGCGAACTCTGCGCCACTGCTCCAGCTCGCCGCCGTGCATGCGCTCGATGGCGGCGCCGCCGGCGTGGAAGTTCTTGGCCCAGTGCGGCTTGCCGCCCAGCTCATTCATGAGCCACTCGAAGGCCTCGTAGTAGCGGGCGCGGCAGGGCGGGTCCGCGTGGTAGGGCCGGTAGAGCGTGGCATTCAGGTAAAGGGTCGCCTCGTCCCGGGAGGTGATATCCAGGTAGGGCCGCGTGGCCAGCTTGTTGGAGTCCAGGGCGGGGTTGGACGTATCGCTCACGCGGACCTCTACGGGCGCGTGGACGTACAAGCCGGCGGCCGAGAAGGGGATGCCGTGGGGCACGTAGTCCGGATCGTCGGGCGTGAGATGGTTGAGCCAGCTGCTGAGGCGACGCAGCGCCTCGGGGCCCTTGCTCAGGGGAATGGCCCACTCGTTGACGAACTGGGAGTAGAGACAGTTCATCAGGAGAGCCTTGTCGCTGTGCTGCACCGCCTCGGTGACGGTTCCGTTCTTGAAGCCGTACTGCATGCCAAAGACGAACCATTCCACCCACGGCAGAATCCGCGGGATGGACTGCGCCACATAGAGGAGGTTGTGGTAGACGTAGTAGCCCAAGCTGCCATCGTACCACGAGTACTTGGGCTCGCGCAGTGGCTCGTCCGTGTCCTGGGCAGACCAGACAACGGCACGGCGAGTGTAAGGGAACCACCAGACTCGGACGTAGTGCGCATGAGTCCACAGATCCTCGGTCCAGCGGCTGAACATGTTCAGGTCCTTGTCGATAGACTGTCTCCAGTAGAGGTCGTAAGCCGGCACAGCCCGGAACGTGACCTCGGTGATGATGCCAAGTGCGCCGAGAGACAGAAGCGCGGCCCGGAACAGGTCTTTGTTCACGGCAGGCGAGCAGAACTTGGAAGTCCCGTCTCCGAGGGTGATACGGAGAGACTGCACGTCCTCTGAGAGCAGACCGTGGCGCAGGCTTGATCCGTGTGTACCAGTCGAGATGGCGCCGGCGATGCTCTGGCTGTTGATACTGCCCAAGTTGGGCATGGCGAGACCCAGCTTTGCCAACTCGACGCCCAGCTGGTAGAGGCGGATGCCGGACTGCATCGTGACAATGCCCGACTCCTTGTCATGGGACAGGATGCGGTTGTACTGGTCCAGGTTCACTAGCCACGAGGACGTACAAGTCAGGGTGCTCGGGGAGTGGGTACTCCCCGTGGTGACGACCCGGCGCCCACATTGCCGGGCAGCATTGACGAGGGCCGCGATCTCGTCGAGAGACTCGGGCTGGATGTACAGCTCCGGGCGGTACTTGAAGGTCTGGGCCCATGTCGCACCGGCATGGTTCGTCTTCACGCGTAGAGGGAGATGGGGCGCCGACTTGGAGTTGGCGAGAATCTGCGCAAGAGCAGCGTCAACGGCGGGAGAAGAAGACATTGCAACAACAGCAAGCAACTCGACGAGATTGTGAAAAGGCAACCCGATTTGCTCTAATCAGAGTGGGGCCGATGCGATCCCTCCGACTTTACTATTTTGATACATGGCAGATTCCGGTCGGTGTAGGGGTCATAGAAACTTAGGAACCCGCCGGGGAATTATTTCTAAGCACGATTACTTACATAATAATGTAACGTGCCTTGGCTTGGTTCGGCTTGGCTTGGCTTGGCTTTTCTTTCTTGCATCATCCAATGTTCCATCTAAGTGTAGATCCCATCATCAATTGGAAATATGATTGGTTCCCTTTGTTGTCCTGTCGGTCAGTACGACTGTATACAAGATTTCTCCCCAACACGTCGACATGCAACTGCCCCGCGGTTTTGAGTTAAACTTAGCTACCGTGGAAGGACGGACGATGGCTGGCTAGGTATAAACAGAAGTCGGTAAACACCTCATAGATGCGAGTGGGCATCATCATCATCATAAAGTCGCATTAGTTTCATTATATAATCGAGTGGGCGCTGCTGTGTAGCAGGCTTTTCCTCCCACTTCATTGACCTGATCTTCTACCGTGCTGCCTGCTGAATGACTTTCAATGCCTGCCTGATAAGCCAATGGTCGTTTTTGGATTTTCCCTGTCCCCTTTTCGTACAAGTGAAACCCCCATGTCGTGACTTGCATCCTAGCATGGACAACTACTACTATTGTCCCTGTAGGCGGTGATATATCCCCAGTTGGCAGTTGCTGTGAACGTATATCGTTTTGCCTGCCTTTTCTTCTTCTTCTTCTGCTTCTTCTCGTGATCCTTGGCTTTCTTTTGTTTAGCTGTTGGTCGAGCATAGTCCTCGGAGTACACGACGCGACCAAGTTTCGCTGCTCTTCGTCTAGCTGTGCTGTCGTGACTTGTGGGAATCCTTCCCCTTGCGTTCACGTTGACGCCCTCGGCGCTCTTCCCGGCTGGAATCATCTCGGAGCATGTCTTGATAGCTTTGCTGCTGGTAGTTCTGATTCTGAGCCTGGTTGAAGCTGTCGTAGCGGGCCGAGACACCTTCGTTCATGACCTGAAAAAGACAAAACAGAACATGTCAGTCAAGGGAGCTGCTGTAAGAAGTAGACGAGAAGACAAGGTGTGACATACTGTGCAGAGTCGGCATCGTTCGCCGAATTGGGAGACTTTGTTGTGGCAGTTGACTGCACTCTGAAGACAACAACGAGATTAGTATCTGGTAACGTTGACGGGGGACCTTTGCAGTCGAGTAAATGGTAGACATACGTAGTAGTTGGCGCAGTAGCAGTGCATCTTGGCGGGTTGTGTAATATAAAAGGTGGAAATAGGTCTCCAAGAGCAAGACGATGATGGCCTTAAAAAGGGAGCTCGAAAGAGGAGAGAGGTGTGAGAAAGAGAGAAAGAGAGAGAGCTCAGATGGGATCGACGATCGGATCAGCGTGTAGGTAAAATAGAGTTGGGGGATAGCGAGTAGGATCAGGAATTTCGTCACAGATCGGCGGGCAGTAAGAGACCGGAGGGATCTATGTAATAACAATAATAGTACGTATGTATAGTTAGAGAGTATAGCGATAGGATGGATTCGGGAACAAGACACAGTCCTGTCTCCTTGCTTTATGGTTATTGGCAGTTTCGTGCTCGTAGAAGTAGTCGTAGAAGTAGCAGAAACAGGGTAGCTTGGGAGGACGATGGCCAGGTCAGAGTCAGGCCGAAGGGATGAGGATGAGCTACCCTTTTATACAATTCTAAAAGTCAGCAACAAGAGGGAGCATCAATGTTCAAGCTTTGGGATGCCTACTTCACAACCTACTTCCTTGCCTCGTCTTACGATTTATTACCTTAGCATTGCCTAGTCCTAGTCCTATTCCTATTTCATACATCGAGTCCCCATCCCGAGGATGGAATTCCCCCACATCCCTCATCAAATAAATGGGGAACATCGGGACAAGGTTAGCTTCTGGGCTCTCTGGGCTTTCTGGACTTTCTGGGCTTTCTGGACTTTCTGGGCTTCTGGGCCTTCCTCACTCGGACCTCGCACGTATTGGATCGTAATGCAGCGTTTTGTACTGGATCTTTTTGGCGGTGGTTGTTCGGTGCAAGTCCAAACCCAATTCAGCAGCTACCGAGTTGCACTGATAGCGATGCGAGCAACTAAGTTAAGTACGTAGGCGGGTTGAAGGCGTACGAGCTTGGAACCTAGATTATTTGACGATACTATGTTGACAAAATGAAAGAAATCCGTACATGACACCACACCTACTTTACTTACTTACTTCTTACTTTAGGCGGGTGGCTTTTGCCATTACGGTCAATCAATCAAGACGTGCGTGCGTGCGTGCGTGCGTGCGTGCGTGCACATGCACCGGACCCTATGACTTGTAAGGGAAGGTGGGCCGTGGCTGAACGCCCTGTAGGTTTATGGGTTTATGGGTTTATGCTGACACGCTGCTGATGCCCTGATAAACACCCTGCTTCCCTGATGCGTACTCGGTACACACAGCAGCCATCAACGTTGCAATGCAGAGGCACTGCCGCTTGAAGATCTACCGGCACGTAACGGTCGATGAAAAGTGCAATCCACCAAGCAAGAGCTGTACGTGTTGTACCAGAAGGAGTGTGTGTGTGTGTGTGTGTACCTGGCTAGACAAGGGCAGGGATTTCAAGGTTACGTACCTACCTAAAGTGATGTGAGGTTGACGAGCAATCGTCTGGGATATCGCTGCAATACTCTCTCTATCTTTCTCTCTCTCTCTCTCTCTCTCTCTCTCTCTCTCCGTCTGTCTGTCTCGCCTACAGGTGCATGCAGCGATGACCAACCCATTTACATCAAGTAATAAGATAAGATACACATGCACCTCCCCCATCGATGTGATAGATGAGTTGTGGAATAGAATACGGAGCAACAGCCAGCGAGCCTGGCAACAACCCCCCAAACCAGCCAAGCGAGCTAGAAGAATTGACAGGGCCAGAAATAGACAGCACTCAAAACCGCCAGAGTTGGAAAGATGGGACGTTTCGTTGGTTCTGCTACTATTAGTAAAGTGAGCAAGTAAGTAAAGTAAGTACAAGTACTACACTGTACTTTTCGAGGCTTTTTTTCTCTAGGCGAACGTGGTTTTGTGTTACACTGCCTGTCTCGTGTTTCGGGGCCTCCAGCTGGTAGAGGGGGAGGCATTGAGCCTAGAACTTCAAGGCTTGTAACCGTACGTACCTCTTTACTTGGTGATTGCCATGGGGCGTTTCAATTAATCAATCGGACGGCTTGCTTGCAGCCATCGCACACTCACTGAGAAGACGCTGAGGTTTCGTCGCAGGACAGCTCATGTCTGAAGGTGAACTGCCATGAAGGATATCCCCGACCTAGGACAAGTCGGAAACATGAGCTGACGACTGCTCGTTTGGTACTATCGACTGTGGTGCAAAGCAAACCCGAGCTCGGCTATTTCGACAAAAATTATGACTGAAACATAATGACTAGTTGTCGTCTGGCGCATCGTCGCCATCGGAAAGCCTATTCTGTGGACGTTTTGCGACACTCAAAAGCTCCCACTGGCAGCTGACATGTGTATCTACCACCATCAACAACGGCGCCATACCTTATGTACCTACAGCGTTATTTGGGTTGGGTCTTTCCGGTCGCTAGGGAGTGATCGTTTCGATGTTGAATCGTACCGACCTTGCACCTGCTTACAGTACAGTACTGGTAAGTAAGTAAGTATAGATGTAAATGCAAATACGAATCGCACAATCTCACAATCTAGACCGAAGGATCGGCGAACTAGCTGCTCCAACATCGCTTTTATCATATAGATATGGAGAATAATAGCACCTTCTTTGCATAAGTATCTATCTACTACTACGTACGTGATTCGTGTCCGGATTGAGTCGAGTTGCATCGTTTCGCGTCGTGGCTTTTTGGCACAGGAGGCAGACTTGGACCGGCGGCTCAGGACAAGAGTGCTAGACAAGATCGGGGGCATCTATACCCGCACCGCTCGCCACAACTCTGTCTGTCCCTTGGTGAGCCAGGTGGATAAGTAGTGGGTAGTGCGAGGCTTTGTCGCTGGCGGATAATGCACGCCCTCAGGACCCCTGACTGGGCTGTCCAAACAGACGAATCGCAATTTCAACCCTTATTAAGGGCAGCGTGGTTGGTCGCTGACGTTTAACCCTATTCTAGTTATTGACTGGCTGAATAAGTGAATAAGGATGCACTCATATCTCATCCCACTGTCGGACGGCAATTCCCCCGAGAGAAGAGCCGCCCAGATTCTCGAGTCTCCAGGGCTCAACCTTAAAGCTACATAGATCGGTGACCAGGCTAGGGGGGGAGGGGACTCCGCTCTTCCTTGCTCGAGGCATACGAGTGAGTACTCAACAAAACTGGAGTATTCGCTCTGTCTCGCTCACTTACTCAGCCGCCCAGATGCGTAATCACTATTCGGGCTCACCACGGCCGTATAGAGCAGGAGGCAACTACCAAATACGTATGCCGCCACGATAGAGTGGCATCCAGGAGCCGGTCTTCACCCATTGTCAAGTCAGCCAAGGTCTGCGCTTGCCTGCCATCCTCACAGTAGAAAACAGGATCGTTAGGGCGGCTACTCGGTGGAGCGATGGAGGCAAAATGGATGAGCACACGACGTCCACCAGTATGTACATTGGTTGATCTTGGTGAAGGCTATCACACTGCGGGGCCGGTGAGTGGAACATCGGATGCCTCCTTTACGGTATGTCTACAGCGACTATCAACCTAACTGTAGGGAACGAAGATTGCTGCTCGACTATTCCTTCACATTTTCGGGCAAGGGATAACAAATGCCCCGACCTGACTGGGGTGGGCTATACTCGTATGATCATATTGGCTCGCGAGTCAAGCCAGGTGTATCATCGCCCACTCGGCTGAACTCGACTTGTAGCAGCTCTTTCCGGGAATCAGCTCGCAGACGGAGATCTATCCTGTTTGCTTGCTACTTGGCATTCCTGGTACAGCCCGAGACCGACGGAGATGATATACGGGAGAAAGGGTTTGAAACGAAGAGTGTTCACCCCCCCCCATCGCCTCCTTTTTTTATGGCGTGAGTAATGATGATGGCAGCGAGGGCAAGAGACATCGGACCGCTCAGTCAGTCGCATCTGATTCCAGACCAATGGACCGGTAACTCTATAGCACCCGGCGAGTTTTAGGTGCATTGGCTCCGTTCCGAGTGAAGTCTCCAAGTGAAGACCGAATTGGTTATTTTTGGCCTCTCAAAAGCCAAGCTCATCCTCGGTCGCTTATTGCAGCGACAGATCTAGAAACCATAAACGTTGGACCAAGGACGCGACGACCAAGGATGTGAAGACCTCGAGCTGAGGCAAGCTCGGACGGCTGGCAGCAACTTCATGATCGTGCAAATTCAAGATTCACCTCGATGCCTCTGTCAAGTGCGCGACCAGAGCGCCCGCTACTGGTGAAAGAAGGGATGACGGACCTGCTCCGTCAGAATCCAGGGTCCAGAAGAGACTAGTAACAAACTCTGACCCAGGAATGGTTCGGTGGAAATTGCGAGAGACAGCAGTATGGCCTTTTCTTATTTGTAATTGTTGTTCTGGTCTCAAGCTAAAAGAGGAAGAAGACAAAAAACGCGAAGTGAAGTCAACCGGGTTCATCTACCATTGTGACTGTGACTTAGGATAATGAGAGAGTATTCGCTTGTTTCAATCCCCATTCTAGAAAGCAATAGGGGAGAGAGGCAAGCTACGTGGGAAACATGAGATTTACGCCGAGATCAAGCCGGGCATCGAGTAGGGTTCAATGGCTCAGGGCCGCTCGGAGCGCCTCACCTGTCCCGAAATACGGGGGACTGGAGAGAAAGCCCAACTCGGGCTTGTCACTAAAAGTCATTGACGACCAAGGGGGGGCGCGCCAGGGATTAGGGGAAAACTCTATATGATTTGTGAGTCAGCACTGTTGAGATATCATGGCGGCATGCGACATACGGCTGCAACACCTGGAGCCGTGCCATAGAGAAGAAGAAGTCAATGATAGAGGTCATCGCGATCGTTCGTCATCGCTCCCCGCACTTGACGACAATATGAGCGCATTCGGAAGTTGGACACGGCCGTATTCCCCTGACCCAAGGTCTTGAGAACTGTTGCCTTACACGGGATGAGATGTGTTCTGAGTGAAGGGTCTAATCGGCCCTATCCGTAAAGCTCTGGGCTCGAAACAGCTCGAGGCAGACAGGAATGCTTGTGGTCGGGAGATGGCCTGCCGCCTACTTGGCTCTAAGCTCATGAGAGCTCATCATCCCTGGCTTGGTAAGAGGAGAGACAGCCAGCATCGTCCATTCCTTGGGGCCATATGGCGATGTTACTTGGCTTTGGCGATGGCCCGCCCTTGTAGATGAAGGAGGTGCGAGGTGCAGACAGGAGAAGCAGTAGATATTAGTTCAATACACTCGAGTATCCTACATGAATCCCTCCTGCAAACCCCCCGAGTATATACATCAACGTCAACCTGCTACATCGATAAACACTAGCGAAAACTAACGAAAGAAAGATGGCCTATTCTCAAAAGAGTGTCGGACTGGCACCAGGGAAGGGACAGGAACCTGGAACGTCCAGCCAGTTGCCTTGGACGCTCAGCTCGTCCTCCGGATACCGAGGAAGTCCCGGGCCAAGTCGGCAAAGAAGGCCATGTGAGGCGCACTCACACAGGCGTAATGCCTATTCTCTGCCCACAACGCCCGCGACGTCGCATTCGCCGTACCCCATTTTGCGTACTTGCTGCCCTCGGCAAGGGTGGCGGCGACGAAGAACAGGAACGCCGTGACGTTCAGCAGGGCCGCGGGGCCGAGGTTATTGACTCCTTCTAGCAGCCGCTGCTGCTGCAGCATCGCCAGGGGGCTGCTCCAGAGGCGCGGTCCCGCGAGGCCGGCGAGCCCGGCGCGGTTGATCTGGCACTCGAGCCTGACACCGCCGAGACGGCGCACCAGCTTGTCGTCGCAGTGCAGGCGCAGCAGCGCCACACGCAGGTGCTCGGCGAGCTGGGTGAACGGCTCCAGCGTAGCCCCGCCGCCGCCCCTGGTGCCCTCCCAGCTTTCTCGTATAATGGCCTGGGCGTTGTCCAGGTCGTCTTGCTTGCCGCCGTGCTGTACGAGCATGCGGCCGGCCTCCCCGAGGTCGTCCTGGTGGTGCTTGAGCGCGTCTTCGATCCTAGTTGGCAGCACCGTCAGAAGGTTCTCATGAGACGACACCGAGACGTGTCGGTGTGACTTACTTGGTATAGTACTGCAGAAGCTGGTTATACCCAGCTGCTGGTGGCGCACTGCCCGACGAAGAGGACTGGCCGGTATGGGTGCCTCCAGTCCTGTTACCGCCGCCCCCTTCCTCGATGCGCTGCTTGGCCTCTCCGATCTCCTGCTGGAGGCTTTGTATCTCCTCCTGCAGCCTTGTGTTTTTCGCCTTGTACTTTGCCAGAGCACTGCTCACGTCTCTTTTCTCATGTTCTAATTGCGATACTGCGTCGTCCATGATCTTTCTCTCTGTTTCGTAATCTTTGGTCGCCTCTGCGCGTCTAACGTACAGCTCATCCATCTCGCGCCTGATCTCATCGGTCTCATGGATGAACTTGATGAAGTTGTCCCGGGAGACCTCCAGCCTCTTCTCGAGGCCCCGCTTCTGACTCTCCAGCTTGGCTTCCTGGTCCTGCCTCTCGTTCTCCAGTTTCGCTTCGAGGGTCTTCTGCTCACCGACTAGCTGCTCTATGTTATTATTGGCTTCATCCTGGCATCTCTTCAGTTCCTCTTCGAGGTTCCCTTTCTCGTCGACCAGTTGTCGTATGATGCTGTCAGAGCCATCCTGCCTCTCGTTTTCCAGCTCCTCTTTAAGGGCCTTCTTTTCGTTTGTCAGCCGCTTTATAATACCCTCAGAGACTTGAGAGCCATCCTGGCACGTTTTCAGCTTCTGTTCAAGATTCTGCTTCTCGTTGGTAAGTTGTTGTATCATGTCGCTAGAACCCTGAAAGCTATCCTGGCAATTTCCCAGTTTCTCTTCAAGGTCTTTCTTCTCGCTAGTTAGCCGTTGTACAACATCTTTGGAGTCTTGAGAACCATCCTGGCATTTTTCCAGCTTCTCTTCAAGATCCATCTTCTCGCTCTTTAACCTGGATTCGAATGTCTCTCTCTCCTTCTCCAGCTTGGCCTCGAGGTTCTCCTTCTCGCTGATGAGCTGTCGTATGGTCTCGCCGGAGGCTCGAAACCTTTGTATAGTCATGGAGGCGCCCCGATAGAGGTCATCTGGTTTACGACCGCTTACGGGCATGGCCTCTAAGATCGCGCGTGCTAGCTTCGAGCCGTCCCCCGAGAAGCCATGGGAATAAGGCACCCGCAAAGCAGCACCATGGAAAGCCACACAAGTCGCTAAACGGTCCCTCGAAAGCATCCTAGCAAAAACGCGGTTGACCTGTTCTTCCTCGGCACTCTCATCGATCGCCCCCCGGAGATCGTCGTACTCGGCCTGTTCGTCGGCGTCGTACCATCTGACCATCTGCTTCAGCACACCAATGATGGGCCGCGCAAGCTCCAAGTCGGACCGGGTAGGGAATGTGTCCTTCGGTGCCTTGGCTGGATTGTAAACTGGAACAAGCGAGCGTTCGTTCTTAGCTGCTGCCTCTTCCGACTCTTGGACTATTCTGAGTTCCTCGGCCAAACCTGCAGAGCCATAACAGCTAAGCGGTGGTGGTGAGAGGCCTCTGTAGGGGGGTGGTAGTAAAAGGTTCATAGGTAAAGCCCCGGAACTATGTAAAACGAGAGCTTGCGACTCCTTGGCCTTCTGGTCATCATATTCCTTGAGTATCTCACGTTCATTATTCTCTGGCATTGCAGGCTGAAGCTCCCCTAGGATTTCCCTGCCCTCAGTCATATCCACCAGGTCTGGAGTAGGGGCCGTTGACCGCCGTTCTCGCCCATCGTCATCGCGGGCTACTCCGTCGGACTTGGAGTCTTCGTCGGACTCGGACTCTTCGGCGTCCTCGAGTTCCTTGTCTAGCGTTCTGTAGCCCTGTGAGATGGGAGAATATTGTGACCGTTCCTTACCCCGAAGTTGCTGCTCGCTAAGGTCTTGCACCCTCGTTTCATTCTCTGCCCGCCGTTCTTGATCAGAACCATGGCTCTCGTCTTGACTTTGTCTTCTTTGGTCCAATCGCGTTAAGTCGCCCCTTTCTTCCATAATCGCGTCGCCCTCTACTACTCTGCCGTAGTGTTAATAAAGGGGCTCCCCGGACGTAAAGAAAACAAGTTATAGGCGCTTTCTGTAGGTAAGCCGTATTAGTAGCGGAGGGCAAAATCTGTTTAATTTATTGTTTTGGTCACTTCCGAAATATCTCTCTGAAGTTAGCCTGCCCAACCAGCCCCTGGATTGACAAAGCTTGGTATATGCAAAGCTGCACCCACTGCACTATCCAGCCCCTTTGTCAGTTTCATTGAGCAGATTTTATTGTGTGGAATAATGTCGATACAGGCGTCTTTGAAGCACGCTTTATCACAACGACCACGAAGGCTTCCGCAAGCGAACCTTGTCTGCCTTATTCAATGGCTATTCGACATTTTAGCGACTGAACTTCCTACTACATTTAGTCATCGTTGGAATATCAACTTGACCAGTTCGAATCGAGCCCGCCGGATACTCTCCATAGTTGTCTGGTCCTTTGTGGGAGGCCTCTTTGACCTTCACAGCTCCTAAAGAGCGCGAAGGATCACGTGTAATCTGGTGACTGACTTCATTGCGCTGCCTTTGGAGATCTGTTGTTGGCCTGATGTTGGGACTCAGTCCTGCACTTGCAGTTAGGCCATCGTGGCGTCTCCATTGCTCTAACTTTCGCTTCATCAGTAGACACAGCACAAGACCAGTAAACGTGGGAATTGCCAAAATGGGGTATCATGAATTCATCCCGGCGCAGAACTGAGTACATATAGTTAGTTCCCTGTACCTGTACCTGGCCTCAACTGGCCGAACGTTACACCGAGAACAACATCTAGCCTGCCATATGTAGGTACCTTACAAAATACTGCATTCCAACTCTTTGCCGGGAAACTTGGGCCGCTTCGTCTTGGGATGTGTCAAGAGCAGCCCTTTGTACGTCACTCAACAACTAGCTATACCAACCACGAGCCCCAGGTCCCTTGGCCTTTTCCTCTCTTCGGTGTTCTATGAGTGACTCTCTTATGTTGTACACCTCGACGATATCTCGCCATACGTCCATATCGAGATGGAAAACAGCCTGTTGTCTCTGCCTGGAGGTTTGTCGACCAGCGCCCTGCTCAAGCTCTTCCTTTTTATTGACTGGTACTACAATATGTTAACATTCATCCCCAATGAGTAATCTGACACGGATTGCGCTTACTGAGCGTTGCAAATCCGCCGTCGTCGTATTCCAGCCGGACCTTGGCATCCCTGATCAAGAAGCTAACATAAAACATGTTCTCGACGGTCTGACCAAACGATTTGGGATTCACCACAAATCTCAGCAAGTCGATACCCCCATTTGGTTTCAGACCGTAAGTCTCCATGATCCTAGTCACCTCTTCGTCGTCATCGGCTTCAAACGCAATTTCGGCTTGGTCTTGCGCCTCTGCTTGGACTTCCTCGAGGCGATCTAATACCGTCTTGCAGATGCCAGCAAGGTCATTGTTCTCGTTCTTCTGGATATCATCCGGATTCAGCACCTCGGGCCGAACTTCTTGAAGATTGCCGGGTCGAAAAGGCGCACTTCTCTTCACCACTTTGCGTATCTTTTTCTCAACTGATAGTGGCCCCAAGAGAAATCCTGAAGTCGCAGGCCGGCGGGCATGAGGGAGACCTGCAAATCTACCAAGATGTTCCCAGTTAAATGGATCTCCCGCGTCACCGATCTCCTCATCGTCCTCGTCCACAGCTGCGAGCGAGCTTCTGTTGGGACGTCTTCGCTGGCGCTGAGTGCTGGATAACCCAGGTGCGTCATCATCGACAATACCACCACTTAGCCTCATGAACGTTATGCATTTGGAGACGAACTCATCCACGTCGATACCCTGGGCAATGTTTCCGGCGGTCAGGCGCATAGTTTTGCGATAGGAGGCGTCGACCGTATTGACCAGGAGTTTTGAGTCGATAGTAGCTTCGGTTGTCTGCTTCACGTTTGCGGACAAGGCGTTGGCCCTGCGCAGCGTCTCGTGCAGACCCTCGGAATCAGCTTGGAGAAATTCATCGTTGTTCTCTTTGAGATTCTTGAGCAGGTCACGGAGCCCCTTCTGGACTTCCCGCTTTTGCTCTAGTGACTGGTCGGGGTCATATTGCTCCGATATGCTGTCCTCGTCGCCAGGTTCCTGCGTTGCTGTGCGACGTCTGGAGTATGCTGGGCCGCCGCCATTTGTCATGGTTCGCTTCCGCTTGGCAGCTCCTTCAACCGCTTTGCCCTTGTCCCTCGTGACCAAAGTCCTCGAGCTGTTCTCCTTATCAGAGGCTCGCGATGGGGAATATGGCTCGGGTGAGGAGCTACCCGACATCGTATGCGTGTGTGTGCTGTAAATAGCAGCCGGGCGTCACGTCACAACAAAGCGGCTGGAACCAAGGGCAAAATTAGGGTCTCAAGCCAGGTAAGAAAACGTATCATTTGACCACCACAATTCGGACTATCGGCGGCGAGATAGATGAACCTCGTGTGACACATTCGCATTGATGGTGGGCTATCAACGCGTTCCGTACTCAGATAGGGCGACGCGTTTTGGTTTTAATTGCTTTGGGGGGGGGGTCCAGCAACTACTGCTAATAACTTACTTACTTACTTACTAAGAAGTACTTAAACCTAATGGGTTAACAAAAGGAGCCTAGAACAAAACCGGGGGAGGGGGGTGAGCCGCTAGTGAACTATTACGTACTAAGTATCCCACCTGGATTGACCCGTGCGCCTTCACTTAATGGCTGTGACGTGACTGCCGTGGCGCCTGTCCTCTGACTGTTTGAAGCCTGTAATTGCAAACTCGATCCGCCAGGACAAGATCCTTCCATCCTCTTGTTCATCTCCTACATAGGTAGTTCGCGGAACCTGCCATGCATGGTCTTGGTGTTTTAGGATGGATACCTTCTCCTTCGCGCAATCGGTGTCGCTCGACTATCCGCTTAGCATACGCATGTAAGCTCTCGATTTCCTATTCCCCATGAAGTACGAGGCCCTGTCTAAATGCGCAAATCGACAGAGTCAATCTCGAAGGCGACGAGACACCGCAGAAAGAGTCGACATTGATCAAAAGACCAGAACTCCGGTACATCGGTTCGAACACAAGGTATGCGACCTGCGCTTTTCGCTATCGGAACAAATCCGTTTCTGACCCGACTGGTAGTCCCTATTCGGATCTATCTGTTACTGTCCAGGTTTGGGCCGGCTCGAAACCTTTGACTGTACCAGTACAGACATCATACAAAGCGTTCAAAAACGAAAGAAGGTTGGTCTCACTCGGCGGCGCTCGGCGGTCATGCTGGCTAATCTGAGAACAATATCGTAGTTGGAACGAATGGCTCGATATTCCTATCCCCTATAAATCGCTCCCGCTCAACTCATGCTTAGCTATAACCCTGTGGGATGTGTCTCCAACAGGGGGCAAGCAAGCCCAAGGCCACGCGGTACCGTTTGGAGGCACCACACTGCCACTGTTTGACAAGGATAATCAGGTTCAGAAAGGTCGGCTAAAATGCATGATACATCGTCATCAAAAGGCGGATGGGAACGATGACACGACCACTCCGTTCACTGTCCCTAGGTGGAGACAGGGAACCAAGAAGAACGAGCTTGTCGCGGTGGATAAGGAGCGCGATGAGTTGGATCGGATGGATAAGTTATTTAAGAAATACGAGATGAACGAGATACCCAAGGTGGAGTGGCTTGACCATCTGGTTTGGCGAGTGTCGGAGAGGCGGGCGTCCGAGGCCACAAAAAGTTCGGTCAAGTCGCTCCAGCGACAAGCTAGCTTACGACAGGAGGCTGCCAAGTCTCCCGGACAGGATGGCTCCGTTGACACCGAGCATAACCCAGAAAGAGGCCCTTCCCAGTTCACACTTACGATCGAGTTGCCTCGATTTGACTTCCCAGTCGTCTTCACGGACTACGAATATCCTCCGGCTCCCATCTCTACCATCCAACAACTCTCGGCCTCTCAGTCCAACATCGAAATCAAGCCGCCCCCAGAGGTCCAGCTTGGCCCTGGTATCAACGGGAACGCAGGTAGGGGCTCCCGGATCGTGAGGATATATGATCCTGAAGTTGCTGCAAAAGACAACCCTGCAGAGAGCAAGCACAGACGGCTCGTTCGTAGCCAACACCGGCATGGTATTCTTGATAGGGACTTGCGACCCAATGCCAAAGTACGAGATGAGCTTAATACGATAATGGCGTATTCGCCCACCCATACTCTAACCCTAGAAGAGAAAGATCTTGTCTGGAAATTCCGTTATCACTTGACGAAGGATAAGCGTGCGGTGACAAAGTTTGTGAAGTCCGTCAATTGGCAAGACCAAAGCGAGTCAAAACAAGCCATTCAAGTACTTGCAAAGTGGACGGAGATCGATGTGGATGATGCTCTGGAGCTACTTGGCCCGACTTTTGACAGCCCAGCTGTGAGAGCCTATGCGGTTGATAGACTGAGAAAAGCCGACGACGACGAGCTGATGCTCTACTTGCTACAGCTGGTGCAGGCGCTCAAGTTCGAGCACATATCGACTGACTCTCGGCAACCTGCAACTGAGGCATCGTCCTTAGCAACCTTTCTGATCTCCAGGGCGGTCGAGAATTTCACTCTCGGAAACTACTTCTATTGGTATCTTGGGGTAGAATGGGACGACAAGAGCCCGGAACAGGGCCCGGACGTTCGTACGATGTATGCCAAAGTGCAATACGACTTCATGAGGGAACTGGAAAGCCAACCAGGCGGCGTTGAGACGCGCCAGACTATGAAGCGCCAAGCAGAACTGATTGCGGTCTTCTCGAAAATCTCCAGCGAGATCCAAGCCTCTCATGAGTCTACAAACCGCAAACTCGACAAAGTCAAGGCCCTTCTTACGGATCCTAAGACTGAGATGCTGTCCATCGAGCCGCCATTACCGCTTCCGCTGGATCCGTCGGTGATGATTACAGGTGTTGTGCCCGAGGAAACTCGAGTTTTCAAGTCGTCTCTGTCGCCGATTATGGCTACTTTCAAGACAGTATCAGGGGGCAAATACCCAATGATGTTCAAAACCGGTGATGATTTGCGCCAAGATCAGCTCGTGATTCAGATCATCACACTCATGGACCAGCTACTTCAAAAGGAGAACCTGGACCTCAAGCTCTCCCCCTACAAGATTTTAGCTACCAGCACGACGGCTGGTGCTTCGCAGTTCGTCCCCTCGCAGACATTTGCCCACATTGCCAAGAAGCATCGCAATAATCCTGTACTTGCGTACCTCAAGCAGCACAACCCCGACGAGCGCGCTGAAATGGGCGTTCGTAAGGAAACCCTCGACGCATTTGTCAAGTCTTGTGCGGGCTACTGTGTCATCACTTATATTCTCGGTGTCGGCGACCGGCATAACGAGAATCTGCTTCTCACCCCGGATGGACATTTCTTCCACGCAGATTTCGGTTTCATCCTCGGACGCGACCCGAAGCCGTTTGCCCCTGCGGTGAAGCTGAGCAAGGAGATGGTCGATGCAATGGGCGGATCCAACAGCGACTTGTACCTGCAGTTCAAGCAGTACTGCTCGTTGGCGTTCGCGGCTTTGCGAAAATCGTCGAATCTGATTCTGAATTTGTTCAGCCTCATGGTGCACGCCAACATTCCCGACATCAAACTCGAGCCCGACAAGGCCGTCCTCAAGGTCCAAGAGAGGTTTCATCTGGATCTCCCGGAAGAGGAGGCTACCCGACTGTTCTGGAGCATTATGGAGGACAGTCTGAGCGCCTATATGCCTGTTGTTATAGATTGGCTGCATGCTAAGACTCAGGCACTCAGGGCGTAAGGGGGGCGTGCTACAGATTGCCTGCTATAGACCCCCCGAGGAAAGCACATACCAAAGTGGTAATACAGTCTGCTCCGATATATGTTATTATTGCAGTAAAGTGGTCGCATCACTGTGGCGCCACGTACAAGAGCAGCTCGATAAAGCACTGAATGAAAGGCTGGCATCATGACATGATCTCATTGATAGACGTTGGTGAATAACGGCATCATATATATGGCCGATCTTATAGCTGCTTCATATTGCGCCGAAGCTTCTCACAGTGTTTGGCCCCCCTGCAATCATCTTCATGCTATGTTGCAGAGGTTGCGAGGTTGTCGTCACCCCTGACGCTAGGCATGATAGCGACCAGGATGATATTTATATAACTACGGAGTATATGTCTATCGATGGCTCTAACCTGGTGACCCCCCATTCTAACACCAGGTCTGTCGGCTAGATTCATAGAGCACGGCACAAATACAGTAATAAATCAACTACTTAAAAGCGAAGCAGCTTGCGAAATCAGATGTCCCCCGTGAATACGTATGTACGTGCATTGTGTATTATTCAGCTTTCTTCAGACAAGGTTCAAGCCGGTATGGAATGATATAACGGTCCGCTTCCTGATAAGCTCTGTGGCAGGTTTTCCCGGGTTCCCGTTTCCAGATCACGCCATGGCTGGCGGCAGCTCAGGGTCTGTTCGCTTGTTAGCTTGTCCGTTTGCTGCGCGCGACCATCTGCAGAAACATGCTATTACGTGTATATTGTCCGATAGCTGATGTATAAGCAAGTACGCGATCTCTTATCAACAGGTAGCAGCAGCTAGGACTGGTAGTGTCCATGAATAGCTCCTTTCGACTGCTACGTAACTAGCCTAACCAAAATACCTGCACATCCTGTTCCCCTGTTTGCTTGGCGTCTGCATCGCTCAACGCATGTAAGCGACACAACAAATGAATCTCCGCCCCGTCTTGTTTTAAAGAGAGTTTTGTTTACTTGGACAGATCAACAAGCTCCCACACAAACGGGTCGAGAAGCCGTAATTGCTGGCTGGCTGGCAGACCCTCTACGGGTACGTGGTAGCAGGCAAAAGTTTTCCACCCTTGTTTGATACTTCATTAACTACATCTCCGTAGTGATGCTGCTCGTATATAAGTAAGTACGGATACTTAACACACAATTAACTGCCCCTGGCCCAGTGGGGTCTACTACGTTGTATAGCTGGTAGGGTAGGGTATGAAAACTTAGTACTACATACTACATAGAAACCTAACCTGAGCAAGGTTGACGCCTGCGGCCTGCTGTCATCTGATGATTTGGAACCGGAGATGGGACGGATAAGTGTCGCACTCCAAGAAGGGAAGATGCAATGCAAGGCGAGTGCAAGGCGAGTGCCATGCCATGCAGTGCAGTGCAGTGCTGCACTTTGTTTTTTTCTTTTTCTCGTGCTCGGCCCAACATGAACGCAAGTTGGTTCACTTGATCCGAGACCAGTGCAAACTGTAGGTCAGGGTGCGGTGCCTCCTGGTACTGATGCACTGACTAGTGGCCGTAGGTAGGCGTATTGACCTTCTTTCCTGATTGGGCTTCTCTGGCAGACGCCAGCCTTTCCGTCTTCTCCAGTCTCCAGTCTCCAACTCTCCACGCTTAGCCTATTCCAACCACTGCTCCAGTGTTTAGGTACTTAAGTACGTAGTAGTAAAATGGGGACCACCCACGGAAGGGACCAGCTTGCCAGCATCGAATTCAATTTAATCCAACACGGAATTGATCATTTTACTGTTTCAGATGCTGGCAACGAATAAGGTTGTTGATGCCTTCATATAGCTAGGTAGGTAGGTAGTAGGTAGGCGGCCTGTGATCTCTGTACAATCAAAAGACTGCATCATGGCAAACAGCGAGGGGCAACTCTCTATTATCCTGTATGCACATACTTGCTTACCCTACCTTAAGTTAAGTACTTTACATACACCCAACCAATCCATAGGGGGGTAGCTAAGTAAGCATGTATCTTCTTTCAAAGGTGACATACGTACGTGGTAACCCCGACTTGCAGCAAAGCAACCGGCGATGCCAATACCTGCTACCAACGCAGACCACGGTATCCGTACCTATCCGTACCTTAGCCACCAATTGTAGCCTCCGGGATCCTTACCCCTGGTTCTTCTCTCTCTCTCTCCTCTCCTCCCTCTCCACTCACCGGGAGAAGACAACATTGAAGCCCGCGCGCGCCACCCCTTCCGTTCTCTTGCGTTGTCTCTCAGACCCTTCCAACCGCCAGATTGTCTCTCCTCTGTGCAACAAACACCATTGCCAATTGCATTGATGCCATCCAGCTCTGTGTCGCTCCCCCCTTGCTGAGTGCGCCGCTGAATGAGGTCCTGAACTGACAACCTTCGGCGCCCAAAAACCACCACGGTTCGTACCGGGTGGCTCACCTAAACGTGCGCCCCCTCAGGAATATCTTCCTAGTGGCTAGACCGTTCTGTGATCCCTTCTTTGGTTCTGGGCCCCAATTCATCTCACCAGTCGCCGATTGCAGAAGATATTTGCGCATCTCATCTGCGTACGGCGATTTGAAACCGTTCGTTACCTTTGGATCTGAGCAATACCTCCTGCTCTCCACACTGCCGATCACATCACCAGCCATGCCCGTCACCACGACCGCCGCAAAACCGGCGAAAGCCACCAAGCGCTTCCAACTACCGGCATTGGAGTTCAAGTTTGGTTCTCTGACCGACGGCACTAACATCCCGCCTCCTCTCCCATCGCCGGTGCAAGAGGTCCCGACGCCACCCAAGACCCCTACAGCAGAGGTCGGCGGCGAGAAGAAGGAGCCCAACGGGGCCACGAACAGCCATGCCATCGTAACGAACACTTCGCCCTATTCGGATGTCGGCCACACGACGACAATAACTGGCGGTGTGAAGCGTGCAGCGGACGACGCTCCATCGTCCCCCACATTATCGTCGCGGGGCAGCCTCAGGCATCTACTCAGCAAGAATCTGTTGCACAATGCCTACGACGATCAAGCTTCAGTCACCGGGCAGGGCGTCTCGAGGCCGCCCAGCCGCACGGCCAGCGTCATGGCGGAAGAGAAGAAGTCGAGGAGAAGTAGTGGTTGGTTCAGGCGCTTGCGGTCCAGCCCCAATCCTGCAGTCGAACCTAGTGTACAAACCGCACCAACCGCACCAACCGCACCGCCCGCACCACCCCATGTCGAGGAAGTGCGGAAGCCATCAGGCCCGCCACCGCCCATGATACCCGAGTTGAGCGCATTGGAGACAAAGGTCGATACGTCCATGGGCGATGATCTCTTCAAGGAAATCAAGTAATTGCCCGGAAGATTCTGAATTGGCATTTTATGCATGCTGAGAACGCAGCCATGGCTTATAGGGGGAGGCGGGTGGTTTGAGGTTCATTTGGGACCTAGGAGGTGAAGACAAGAGATACCCAGCTCGGAACGAGCTCATTCATTGACATACATCGTCATCTTTCTTTGATTCTTTTTCTTTCTTCTTCGGCCGGACTATTATTCCCCTTCGTTATTCTGCATATGTTGTACCACAATATTATCTTGAAGAACGGCCGCTCACTTACGGATTATGTATCACTCATTGCTATCATCTACCATGGATATATGGCCAAACCCCAACCCCAACCCCCCCCAAGTTGCGAATGGAAAGGTGGTGCCATAAGCGAGCCTCCCTTCTTGGATATGTATTTTGAGCCTCGTCTCTGGGTTCGGAGGGTGGGCAGAGAGAGGCAGATTGTGCTGATTGAGCTTGGATTGTCGACGTCCAATTCTACGTTTCATGGGACATGAGAGCGACAGGAGCAATGTTAACATTAATTATACTCGTCACGGATCTGGAACGAGTGTCGACCGATCGTGTACTTATTAAAGTGGCAGCATCATTTAGGCGCGCGGGGAATATTTGATTCTCAAACTTCTTTTTATGAACAAGCCACCTGCTCTTACTACTATCTCCGTATCCTAAACGTCCAGAACTTTAAAATGCAGCCGCCAGGATATGCAACAGCCACCAACGACTGGCTACACGCAGGTGTATAAGAAAGAGGCTCTCTTTTTGACTTGGGCGTCTGATGTGGGACCGACAGTAACAGCGGCACTACCTAATAATAGTAATAGAGGTATAGTAACTAACTATATTACATGTTTCATTTTCGAGATGAAAAGAGTCTGAGCCAATGGGCAAGAGATAAGCGATAGACGAGGAAGCGAGAACTGGGTCTGTGTTAACTTAATAAACGTCTATTCGTCCAGCGTTTTGGAGCACTTTGACAAGACTGGAAAGATTAACGTCATTGCCGAGCCCCTGCAGCAGCAGAAAGCTCTCCAGCTCTCCAGCTCTCCGAGCTCTCCGACGTTAACCACCAACCACTCCATCATACTACTCGATATTCCAATTGGGCGTACTTGGGGACAGTCGTGACGACTTATGGTTGCATTCATCTCTTAACTTCACAATTTGCGAGAATGGTGACAATGCGACCGCAGGCGGCGCGAACCGTCGCTGCCCTCCCGAAATGCCTAGCTCGGCCCTCACACTGCTCGCCGGCAACCACTACCGCCACGCTGGGCCAGGTACGGCATAAGTCAGGGCCGTACGGGTATACGCAGGCCAAGTCACTGGTCTTCAGCAAATTTGGAGAGCCCAGTGATGTACTGAAGTAAGTAAACACTGGAACGACTCTTGTTTGCAGCTTCGACGTAGGAGCAGGCTTGCTAATAAAGCTTTTCTTCTTCTTTCTTTTCCAGGTTACACACGCACTCCATCTCCCCGACCCTCCCTTCCTCCTCGCTCCTCCTCCGCACCCTTGCCGCCCCCATCAACCCGGCCGACGTGAACACGATCCAGGGGACGTACGGCGTGAAACCGAGCTTCTCGCCGCTGATCGGCACGACGGAGCCGTCGGTGATCCCCGGCAACGAGGGAGTCTTCGAAGTAGTGTCGGCATCTTCTTCGTCGTCTTCCTCGGGGCTCCAGAAGGGCGACTGGGTGATCCCCGCCAAGACCGGGTTCGGCACCTGGCGCACGCACGCCGTGGCCCCCGTCGACGCCGTGCTGCCCGTGGACAAGGAGGGGCTCACGCCGACGCAGGCCGGCACCGTCGCCGTGAACCCCTGCTCGGCGTACCGCATGCTGCGGGACTACGCGTCGCCGACGCCCCTGCGCGAGGGCGACTGGTTCATCCAGAACGGCGCCAACAGCGGCGTGGGGCGCGCCGCCATCCAGCTCGGCGCCCTGTGGGGGTACCGCAGCATCAACGTGGTGCGGGCGCGGGACACGCCCGAGGCGACCGAGGCCCTCCGGCAGGAGCTGCGCGAGCTGGGCGCCACGCACGTCGTCACCGAGGACGAGTTCCAGAGCCGCGAGTTCAGGGACCGGCTCCAGCGGTGGCTGGGGCCCGACGGCGCGGCCATACGCCTGGGCATGAACTGCGTCGGCGGCAAGTCGGCGCAGGCCATGGCCAAGACGCTCGGCGTCGGCGGCACCATGGTGACGTACGGCGGCATGTCCCGGCAGCCCGTGGCGCTGCCCACGGGCCTGCTCATCTTCAAGGACATCCGGTTCGTCGGGTTCTGGCTGAGCCGATGGGCGGACGGGGACCCCGCGGGCAAGAAGCAGACGGTCCACGAGATCTTGGGCCTGGTCCGCGAGGGCAAGTTTAGGGACACCCCCGTCGTCGGCGTCGACTGGGCCTGGGACACCGACGAGGCCGCGCTGCGGGAGGCCGTGCAGGGGACCCTGCAGGGGTTCAGGAAGGGGAAGGGCGTCTTCGTCTTCGGGGAGACATAGAAAGAAAGAGGGAAAAGACCGGTTCCTATTTACATTGTAGGGGAGATGGGATGGTTGGACTGTACATACGACAGCGTATACAAGCGCTGTCTGGCTTAGGAGGAGGATGAATGCACACTACTCTGCAAACCATTAGTGGCGTTTCACGAGGCATCAGATATCTCGCAAGGATAGTCGAATCACAGACTGTTTCCCGACAATAGCACGCATTTCAAAGTTGGAGAGATACTGTAAAGCTTGGGTTTACCTTCACTACATGGTCAACAGCGGCAGCAGCCGCTATGCCACCCAGCTAGGTTGCCTGGAAGACCTGAAGAGACGTGTGACCGTCTAGTAGTAGTCAACACCTTTAATACTGAAAGAAAACCAGTCGAAATGTCATGCGCGTCCGTCTGCCACACCAATATCTGTCTGTGCCTAAGAAGGAAGAACCCAATTCCCCCTTCCCCTCCAGCCCAACCGATCATTCGTTTCAATCATTCCAATAAAAAAGGGGGTGGGCCGCGCTCGTCTTTCATAACCTAAGCTCTATGCCATCAGATAGGTGATATGTTGTTGCTCTCGATACTGCCGCCCGGTGGCAACATGCTTGCTTGGGGATTCCGGTGTACTGATTTGTCTCCATGATATGCTTCTTTCTAGCTCGCTCTTTCTTTCTTTCTTTCTCGCTTAAGTAGAGGGTCAGTGGGAAGGAGAACCGTACTGCTCCCTTCTCTACTTGGCCCCAGGTACGGCGTATTTGCTGGTCCACTCCTCCGCTGTTGCAATCGCGCGGTTCTCGTCTTCCTTCCAGTCCTTGGCCACATCGGCGGCCAGAGGGTCGTCGGGGTTAGGGGCACCCAGAAGGGCTTGGATCGACAGCAGGATGGTTCGAATCTGCAGGGCGGGCGACCAGTTGTCTGCGGGGAGCGGGGAAGGCAGGTAAAGTCAGTCCATAGATGCTGGCTTATCAGGACCCGAAGTGCGCCACTTACTCTTGAGAACATCGAGGCAAATGCGACCTAGCTTGTCGACGTTGGGGTGGTAGATCTTGGTCAGGAAGCGGATCTTCGGGGGTACCATGGGGTAATCGTCCGTCAGGAATAGTTCGAGCTTGAAGACACCACCTGGTTGGTTATTGTTAGATAGCCTCGTACAAGGCGAAGGCAGCAAGGAGTAATGGGATATGTGCCGGGGCAAGGTGAAGGTATCGCCGGGACTCACCCTCATATGGAGATCCTGACGGTCCGTGGATCTCGACATCGAAGTATCGCAGGTTGTCCTCGTGAGGGACAGCGCTGATGCCAGGCACACTATTGATGATTATGTATTAGAGTCAGCCAGCACTTCTACTATCGGTCGTGCAAAAGCGAAGAGGATAATTTGGTCATGGTGCGACTCACGGCTCCGACATCAGGCGCTCCGTCTCTTTAACAATGCGCTTAGGCAGCGCCATTTTGGAGGGGTTTTTTCTGGAGGAGAGCTAGGATGGCAATGAGTGATTATAGGCTTTGCGGGAAAGAAAGCTGAGTAGACTTTTCTTTCGCCAAACTTAAGAGTTAGAAACAAAGACGATGTCTAAGAAGTATTGGCTGGAGCCGGGAGCCGAATCGTGGGGTCGAAGAGAGGCAGCGGAAGTCTGAAAGTGGGTTGGAGATGAATGAAGCTTGGTGGGGGGTTTTATGCTTGAGGTACTACTGTTGACCGAGGTGACTTGAGGAATATACTGCAAGGCTCTAAATTCTCTTTCAACTCTTCTCTCTCTCTACATGTAGAATCGGGCAGTAAGTAAGTACAACATGATGATCCAGCATGTGCATTAGGTACAGTTATGAACATGCGCGCTTGTCGATAAGGGATTCCTCACAGTTGCCCCTCGTCTTCATTCATAGTAACCTAACCTAAGTACCTTGGGTACTTTACTTGTTATGCAATTATTATTCGATACTTGAGCACTTACTCGACTTATGCACGCATGTGCAATGATGCATCTCAAAGGAGCTTGGTCTTGAAGAGGCCTCATTTAATGTCAATCATTATATCAACTACCGTCAAACTTATCAAGCAAACTACTGAGACCATCACGAAAACACCCCCTAATCTTCCCATCATTTTGGCATCATCATATGCTGCACAATGCATGGTGATGCTACACACCTTGTTTTCTAAGTCATGCAGAGCCCGACTGGGTCTCTACGAGCAAAACACGCACAACCATGAGTCGGAGTTCAAAGCTTCGCCAACTTCAACGTCGATATATCTCAGCCTTGCTAATGCAAGGTCAGCCTAGCTTTGAGGCAGGGACCTGTGTTCAGAGCTCACCATGCCTTCGCTCCTGGACTCTTCCAAAAAGGGAAAGACGATCAAATCCGCAGCTGACAGTGAGACCTTCGATGCTGACGTGACAATTCGTGTCGAGGGACTGGTAGGCTCCGCCACAATATCCCCCTCGGGCCGCGATGTTGCACTTGCCTCGTGAGTGCACACATATCTTGATATACTAGTTTCGTACTTACATATGTGGCTAACTTTCTTGTCGAATAGACCCGAAGGTCTTGCTATCATTGACTTGGACTCCCTCTACAGCGAACCACGCAGGCTAAGCAGCCACGGCCTGCCCTGGCTGGTGGTAGATGTCCAATGGTCGCCTTTCGCAGCTCGTGACTACTGGGTTGCATCAACGGCGAACCACCGATGTTTGATCTGGAACCTGAATTTGAGGGAAGCTTCTGCCAATGGTGCCATTGAGCACTCTCTTCAAGGTCACAGCAGAGCTATTACCGACATCAACTTTTCGGCCCATCATCCAGATATCCTTGCAACGTGCGCCGTAGATGGATACGTTCACGGTTGGGATTTGCGGAGGCCGCGGCAGCCCGTCCAAACATACTGCGATTGGTTCGCTGGTGCCACCCAGGTCAAATACAACCGCCAGGACCCATACATCCTGGCTTCGTCCCATGATCGGTGGCTTCATATCTGGGACGAGAGGAAGCCCTCTCAGCCGCTGAAGTCAATAAACGCGCACACCTCCAAGATCTATGGCCTTGACTGGAACCGCACCCGCTCCACTGCCCTAGTCACATGTTCATTGGACAGGTCTATCAAGTTCTGGGACTATAGCGTGTCAGACGAACCTGAGCGAATCATCCGCACGGATTTCCCGGTTTGGAGAGCGCGGCACACCCCTTTCGGCTCGGGCTTACTAGCCATGCCTCAGAGTGATCCAGGGAATCTCTACCTGTACGATACCCGCCGGGCTGAGAATGAGCCACTCGACCACCATGCCGACCCTGTGACGATATTTCCTGGGCATGGGGGCCAAAAGGCCAGAGAGTTTCTGTGGAGAAGCCGAGGAAATATATCGGACGATGGCATCGACAACCGTGAATTCCAGCTTGTATCCTGGGGCGAAGATAACGAGCTGCACTTGAACAGAGTTGACCCCGCCATACTAGAGTCCGTCGGTCATGTAAAAGGGGGAGCCGCAGTCAAAAAGCTCATCCTCACCCGAAAAGGAGCCACCTACAAGACGTTCCGCTCGGTTGACGACAACGCGAGGCGTGAAAGAAGGTCGGCGACCATGAGTGATCCACGTCCCGGCAGCGGAGGAGCGCAGTATAGACGAAGTGCTTTAACCATGGGAATGCAAACTCCACAACAGTCTCGGATCGCCTCTCTACCGTCATGGAGAGGCCCCTCGATGAAGGCAAAAACATCTGTAGGGAAGGTGGCCAATCGGAGCCTTGATCAGCTCGGTTGGATGAAAGGCATTACTATGAGTAGAAAGAAGGGCCCGACAAGGGAAGTGCCTCAGAGGAAGGAATCGAAGGATTCCACAATGTTCGGCTCCGGATTCCACGGACATTGGGAAGAACCAGAGACTTTGCAGGAAGAGATTCTCAGAGTCAGTCAGCAATTGCCGAATGTGCATTGGGACAATGTTGACATGTCTGGCCTCACTCTTGATGCTTCGCTGAGGGGCCCTTGGGGTGCTGATGGTGATACTATCTACATCAAAGTCAAAGTTGATGTGCCCAGTAGCTACCCCAAGTCCAGGGCACCAAAGTTCTTGATCGAAAAGTCCGCTTTAATGCCGGAGCCAACGTACAAGAAGATTGATCAAGAGGTAAACCAAGTCGCCTATCGCTTTGCGAAGAAGAAGCAAAACTGCTTGGAGGTTGCTTTCAGCTACCTTCTTGGCGAAACCGATCTCTCGAGCAGCACCAATTTCTTCAAGAATGTCAAAGACTTGGATGACGAGCTTGATCCTCTCGCAGATGAAAGTTCGAGCGAAGACGAAGAGAATGAGATACCTGCTGGGGGGTCGGCAAGCATGTCTCAGGAGCTGACCGCGAGCGTAGAGCTCGATGCAACCCTTGCACCCATCAACCGGCCGACACTGCCACCTATACCTCGTCTTTGCGGCGGGCGGTGGTCCAACGATGGAAGACTTGTTTGTTTCTTCCCTTCAAAGGAAGAAAAGGCCAAAGCTTTGCCATTTACTCCGTCCGACACGTTTAAGGAACGTCCCAAGGGCGAGCCGACGTTCGCCGGGTTCGGAAGATTACAGCAGGAAACTCCGCCCCCAAGACAGAGACATCTGTTGGACGAATCTTCAATGGTTGGCGATCATTCCGATTCCGAAGATGCAGACGACTCGTCAAGCTCGAGCGACTCTGAGGAAACATATATGCACAAGGTCAGCATGTGGTATCTGCCTGGAAGACGCTTCAGAAAGACATTCAGCGGCAGCTACTCAATGCGCTCTAGCGGTGGAGGAACAGGAATAGACACCGGGACAGGAACTGGCACAAGCAGGCGACGTTCTACAAAACCCAAGAATGTCGTATCACTTCACGACATGACGGACCTCTTGCCATCCAAACAAGAACTGGCACAAGAATATTCCATCTTCGGTGATGGACCCGAGGTCTGTGAGCACAATGCAGAAGTGGCTCTTAAGTATGGTCGATATGACCTCGTCCATGTTTGGAGGTACGCTGCGTTGCTGCTCCGAAGGGATATCCCGCTCGAGTTGCTTGAACAAACGCCACGGAATAGCTCGGTCCTCGTCGTCGCAAAGAACATTGTTGGCCAGGTACGAGATGGCAAGGCAAGTCCAAAGAGTTCGGAGAAGCAATTAGCAGGCAAAGTCAAATGGGGCCTGCACCCACTCGCCAAAGAGTTTATTGCCGACCTGTTCGACTATTTTGAACGAACAGCCGACATACAGATGTTGGCAATGCTCTCTTGCGTATTTAGTGAAGCCTCTACTGAAGATGGCGTCGCATACGCCGAGTCTCGCATGACACAACCTGAGACACCTCTTGGTATGAAAGCCCCTTCCTTCTCGCTGGACTACTTCCCCACCGATGCGTCGCTGTGGCATACCAGTTCCAACTACAAAAGTCACGTCAACTCAGGAGTATCAACCCCCGGGACAATACACACGCCCAACCCCGTTCTTGGCTCATATGGGTCCGAAGAGGGTTATTGGCCAGGCGACCCAGGGTCAAACTCCTATCCGTCTGGGGGCACACCTCCACCAAGAACTACACCTCGCGATAGCATGTCGGATGCCGATGTGACTCAAAGCCTCTCAACATCACCAGAGCCCCGGCTCTTTCGTCGCGCTAATACTGCTCTGACCACGGGGTTCGCTTCTAGCTTTCCACGGCCCTTTGCGAATACTGCATCGGCCTCCCCTCCGACCAAGAAACGACCAAGCCCAGGAGAGACGATCCTAGCTAACCTCACTCCCAATGTGACCTGGGGCGGATCGATGATTCTCGGTCCAACGTCTGAACCAACGTCCACAGCACGAAACTCGTACTCTGATGATGAGCAGCGGAAGGACGATATACAGCTTATTGTGGTCAATAGCATCTCTGTCGAGATAGAAGACCAGTCAATCTTCGATGACGACGGATGGATGACAACACCACTGTTAGAGCCAAGTCGAGAGGCCGCATATTCAACATACCGCTATGCATATGCAGAGATGCTACACATGTGGAATCACCCCCTGGCACGGCTGGAGATTATGAAGTTCAATGTGTTGAAAGAGGACCCCTCCGTGTCGCATTTTAACAGTTTTGGCCAGGAAAGTTTCCGAAGCTCATATCACAGTCCCGAAAGCTTGAGCCACACTACCCTGGTGCATCAAGGGGCTGCCTCGCCTATTGTGCTGGCAAAGAAGGAGCATCTACAAGGAATAATTTCCTCCGGGCGCGGACTTGATGTCGTTGGGTACTGTCGAATCCATGAGACGCAGCTGGATCCCGTAGGATCCACCTATGGAATAGCAGCGCCAGGGGGCGCAGTGGGCACGTGTGAGCGCTGCAAGCGTATGCAAACCCGGCTTTTCTGCGTGTATTGTCTTGCTCCGCTAGATGCTCAGTACGTTCCGTGTCTCGGCTGCGGGTGTGCCCTTCACGAAGCGTGTCTGGCCGAGTGGCATTCTATGGGTGAGACGGAGTGCCCAGCTGGTGATGAATGCAACTGTGCAGAAGAAGCTTGCAATGGCCAGGTTGAGCGATGGGCTGCCATGATGGGTGCGCTGCGCCAGGGCAAGACCCGTAAACCCTCGGAGGATCTGGATAACAGTGCCGCAGCCACTGCGGGAGGTCGTAACAAACGTGCGAATTCAATCGATAAGAACGATTGGGAGAGCGTGGCAAGCGGCTCTCAGCTCCCTGCGGCTGACGGCCAGGGCAAGCCCTTGCTGAATGTCGATAGCCAGCCGACGTTGAGCGCTGCTAGAATCAGTCTCGGTAATCGGTTGAGGAAGTCGGCGGGTCAATGGGGAAGCTCGGCCAGCCTTAGGAAGAAGGCGGGAAGCGGCGGAGGGGCGGGATCGTCAGGCCTGGCGAGACGATAGGGGGAGTTTCTGCGACTGACTGATACTGCCAGGGGGCGGAGAGATTTACATGAGTGTGGGATCCGAGTTGTCTTGTTGTACAATTTCTGTATTGGGCGGGCATGGCGTTGAGGTGGCATTGCACAGATTTGACAAGGCCAAGAGGTTCATTCACTACTTTAGATGGATGTACAGTCTTGTCGGGAGTTGATTGCCATATGGCTGCCACTCACAGGCCGGCCACTTGACATTATTCATTTCGCTTCGATGATGCTTCTTCCATGGCAAATATCTACTCCTTGCTCGTCGACCCCCTTCACAGACCACGTGGAATGATACATAGGTCAATTTAATATCGAATAAGCATACAAAACTGGACAAGTACTGCTCTAGACCTTTATGTCCTTCATAAACGGCCGTGGAAAGTTCACATCGACTTGCACTACCGAGGAAATGGAGACTAATCATTTCCGTGATGCTGGCAGCCTGTTGTCATCGCGACAAAGAATTCGAGATAGGAGATACCAAATCCACCTTGGAATCACAATCATAGTCACTCAGCTACAGTGGCATACATTGCAGCTCACAAACATCTTGTATGACTCAACTAGGCCGTATCTGTTGCATTATTTCTTCCGCCTCCAGACACTCAAGACCACCCCAGGTGTGAATGACCCCTGAGCCCCCTTCTATAAAACTCGGATGCATTCACTGTTGTACATCCTCTCTATAAACTCACTCACTTCATTGAATATGGACAGACTTCAGTCGGAGTCACTCTGCGACCCTAGGTATATTTAGTAACCCGAACATCTATTTAACCAATCCTTTCCCCCCAGACTTCCAGTGAGTGTCTTTCCCCCTTCCTTTCACATCTCCAATAGCTTCCATCTTTCACAAGTCTCTATCAGCTCATAGGCCTCCACCGCATCTCTCATCCCTGAAGTCGTGGTCGACACTCTCCTTGCCGCTCTGATAGGCCCGCCAGCCGCAAAGTGCCTACCGTCGCAAAGCAAGCACGTCTACTCTGCCACCCGTTCACAGTAGCCAAGATGCAGGTTAGTGCCTAAGGGAGAATCGGAGCATTCGGACGCACTGACCCACCAAGTAGGTCTTCGCCATGATCGTTATGACTTCTCTGCTTGCCGTCCAGGCGCAGGCTAGTTACCGGTACGGAAATAACTCAACCGCTATCGCTGCTGCCTCCACGGCTTCCCAGGCCAGCCATTCCACCACCAGCCACCTGGCCAGTTCTGTTTCTGCCGGTTCATTGCCTGCCAGCTCTGCTCACTCACCTTCTATTAGCCGGACCGCAACTGTACCCTTCCACCCAACAGAGATTCCCCACGAGCCTAAGCACGATACCTCCCATTTGCCCATGCCTCACCATCGCCCGACATATTCGTGGAGCTTCAACGGCACACACACGCACACCATGCCAACTGGCGGCTCCATCACCTCCTCTTGTAGCTATCACAAGGCCACGCATATCCATAAGAGCACACATAGTTCCAACAAGCACACAGGTACTAGTATTTCCCACACCACTCCGTGTACCAGCAGCACCACGTCAAAATCCAAGCCGACTCATGGCCATGCTACCTGTCTCGGGATGTGCCCCGGGGAAGGTATCGGTATGCCTACAGGGAAAGGCGGAATCCTCCCGGTGCCCCTGGTAGGCCCAAAAACTACCAAGTCGCCGCGCCCGGAGTCAACCAAGCAGTCAACAGCGTCCCTGAAGCACACCAATTCTGTGACGCAGGAGGTGTTCACCTTCTCCGGCACCACCATCTCGCTTCCCTGGAAGACGGTCACTCTTGCGCCAACCACCTGGTCTGTACCATCACCTGCAGCGCCCACCACGACGAAGCCTCTGCCTGTACCATCCAAGCCAGCGGCTATCACGCCTGCCCCTCAACCGGACGCGCGCAAGATAGACCTCGCTGAAGAGCCTGACAGCTTGACTACGACCACATGGACACCCATCAGCCGCAAGACTGCGGATGCCACCAAGCCTGCGCCGCGTCGCGGCGAGCAAAAGCGCGATGATGCCCCCGCGACTTTCATCACCCTGAAGACGAGCGTCGCATCCCAGAGCCACACCGACTCTGTCCGCACACGCACAGTCAGCCTTCCGGCCACAACCTGGACGCGCCATTCCAGGACGGCAACCTTCATGGGCGCCACCTTTACGGCCACCGAGACTGCGGACCCGAAACATACTTACGCACCTACCCCATCACAATTATGACTATGAGATGGACAGGTTGCGTACTACGATACGGGAGTTTCGATGGCGTTGCTTTCTTCAGAGCATATGGAAGTAGACAGAGACGACAGATAGTGTTAATGGAGTGGTTTCGCTATATTTCGCGGCCTTCATCGTACCGCCAGCTCTCCAAGGCGGTGAGACCCAGGCAACTCATATCCTCTGAGACACAGCGCTGATCCATTACGGGGAAGTTGCAAACTTCTTCGCCTCCTCTGTTTCCATGGAAGCTGCGATGGCTGCAATTCAAGCTTCAAGGTTTGGCTTGGCATGTTCCGTTGCAGCTGCCCCGCCCCACCTCCCACCTTCCATCGACGTCACCACCAGACAGCAGCTCGATATCAGTCAGCCAGCCGTTGAACTCTTCAACTCCTCCCCAAACATCTACTTAACTTTAACTTGGCATCTCTAGAGGGCGGAGGGAACAAACCTACAACAATTAGCTTGACGTGAACATCCCCCTATCATGGTTTCAGTGTTGATCGTTGGCGCTACGCGCGTAAGTCACCAACAGAGAAGTCCCCTTGGTTAGCACCTCGGAGTTACAGTCACTGCAGTCACTGACGACACGCATAGGGTTTGGGTGCTTCCTTGGTGAAACTGTACGCTTCCAAACCTTCGACGACAGTATACGCCACCACTAGGTCTGGCTCAGGTCCGCAAGGCTTTCCAGACCGTGTTAAGTGGCTGTCCCGCATTGATCTCCTGAAGCCGGATGTTGGAGACACGCTCGCAGGGCAGCTGAAAGGCCAACAGCCGCTCGACTTGGTGGTTTGTGCCCACACTCTAGCATGGGGCTTGACTTGGCACTTGCTTATACTAGATCCCACCTAGATCATTACGGCTGGCCGCTTCACGACTGAGGACTTCTCTGCCGACAAGGGTCCCAACTGGCAAGAAGAGGTGACTATGTACACGACGAGCTCCATTGCCCCCGTCTTCATCGTGCACAGGCTAGCCCACGCCGGCCTCCTGAAGAAGGGCACGAAGGTCGTGCTGGTATCCAGCGAGTCCGGCAGCATCGCTCTGCGCCACGAGTCCGAAGGAGGCGGCAACTACGCCCACCACGCCAGCAAGAGCGCCTTGAACATGGTCGGCAAGCTCCTGAGTCTGGACCTCAAGAAAAGTGAAGTCATCGTCAGCATCGTACACCCAGGATTCATGCGGACGGAAATGACAAAGGGGGTTGGCTTTGACAAGTACTGGGACGACGGCGGAGGTAAGACCTCTCTAGCTTCTGGGAAGAAGAGCTGTGTGACTGTGTGACTGTGCTTTGCTGACTGTATTGCCCCGCCATGTAGCTGTGCTCCCCGATGAGGCGGCGAAGAGCCTAGTAGAATGGGCCGAGGAGCTCGATATGAGCAAGTCTGGGGAATATTGGGCTCCCCGCGGACCAGGTATGCGATGCCGGTGAAGCTCATGGCATATCTTTACGGATACAGCACTGAGCTAACAGATGATAGGTGACATCGGTACTGCAGGACCTGTGCTAGGAACCGGCTTGTCTACACCCTTGAAGCTACCCTGGTGATGAGGAGGATTAAACTGATATGCCCATGCGAATCTGTTGCGCGGGACTGGCTTATGGGTTGCGGGGTCTCAAGATCATCCACCAATGAGGACCCCCGTGCCCGCGTGGTCGTTCGCTTGAGCAAGGCGGCTCGTTGTGTATCTAACGAGTGCCAATGCGATAAAATCAAGCGTCTACTCGAGGACGAGGAGGGCCATTTCCACTTGTGGATGGATGCCAGAGCCTTCTTTTTTCTCCCTGCCATGTTCTGTACTACTAGCCGACTAAGAAGGAAGAGACATTCTGGAAGACGCCACATCCTACTGTAGAGAATCCGGCTGAGACGCGTAAGAAACCTTGGCACCTGGGAGAGGTATGTATTCTGGAACAAAAGGCCTGGCCTGGGGATTCCTCTACCCACCTGCGCGGCTGCCGGAATAATGAAGAGTGGGACAAGAAAGCGACAGAGCGAAGCACCCGACATCCCTCTTTTCTCCCTTCTCTCTCGTCTCCTCTCCTCTCGTCTCGCGAGGGCGGTGAAAATGGACGGCAGTACAACTTCAAAAGAACGGATACGGACCGGCTAGTTAATCGAAAGGGTCCTAATCCAAGCTAAAATGCTGCCACCCCGTCGGCCTCGGCCATGACCCCTCCCTGCTCCACCTGAAGCCGGGGTGAAGATTTCAAGGACTGAAATGGATTAGGTTAGCGATGGCTTCAAACGGACTAACCTTGGTGATGGGCATTGGCATTGGCATTGGCATTTTCATGGTACGAGTATCCGTATTGCTTACCTACATATTAGTACGACCCAGGATGGCCCGCATGAGACCTCGCGGAAAGGCTGTCTACTTACTTTTCAATGCATTAATGCATGACTGCTTGCTGTCTATCACCTGTACCTGCACCGTAGGTACTTAAGTAGGTACGTACATACTTAGGTACGTTCCATTGGCAGGCCTGCGAGTAGTAAGTAGATCGATCTAGCTTTATCTAATCACATGCAATTAGTAATTAGTAATGAGTACGGAGTAATGAACGAATGAGTGAAGGAATGAATGAATGAATGAATGAATGAATGAATGAATGAATGAATGAATGAACGGGTGTGGGCATGATGCATAATACTACATAATGTAATAAACGTTCCCATTTTCCAGTCATTCCTGGGTGTTGGAATTAATGTAGTACTACTCCGTGATCCAAGTATTTTCCCGGGTTCTTATTTCATTTTTTCTGGACTGCGCCCAATGTTGGTCGCATGGTCAGGGGATCCTGTCAGAACGGGATGGGCCTGTCAATAATTCGTATTATCAGGCGATCCTGGTCTCTTAAGAAGTACTTCTTACCTAACCTAGGTATGCAATACAACCTTAGAATTGCCGAAGAAGTATCCGTAAGTGCTACTGCTACGTACCACGTACTTCAAAGTAAGGAGGAACTTGTTCAGGATAATGCTAATATCAGAGTGTGTCTTGCCCAACGTTCTGCTTGCTTTTCAACGTATCAGCATAACCGTTTGCTCGGACCATATAAGTTTGAATAACAAGTGAGCGTCTAATAGTAGCCGAGGCCTATGCAGCCTCTCGCCTCTCTGGATCCGCCCGTCGACATGTTGGCAAGGAGTCGAGGACAAGACAGGACGCCTGGGAGAGTTCACTGCTCTACAACTGCTAGTACGAACATTGACTCTCTGGATGAGCTCAGATAAAGGTCCTGACTCGTCTTTGGCTAAAATGAGAATATTTCAACTGAGCGACAGTTCGTCTCTTCAGCCTGAGCCCGAGGGTTCACCTTAGTTCATCAGGAAGTTCCCCGGACGCTCTGATGGCGGGCTAGTTCCTCCCTGCATGCTTACCTACTTAAGCAACCTTGAAAGCGAAGAATATATCCCCCCTCCTGTATCCTGTAGATGCATTCATTACTTCTGACTACACCTATATCACCCTAACAAGAAAGAGGCTGTAGCGTAGAATGACCCACGCGGTCCTCACTGAGCCCAATTGGCTTACGACTTGGCTACGAGTAAGGTTGAGGAACCATTGAGCCGGACAGGGTTCATCGGTGGGAGAGATCGCTCGCTGGCTTCCGCGTTTCTTCCTTCTGTTAATTGATGCTGTATCGAGAGATTGAACGAGAGAGAGGGAGAGAGAGGGAGAGAGAGAGAGCCTGTCTCTTTAGTAGTAAGGAACCAACTATCCTCTCTATCCCTTCCAGTCAGTCGTTTCCTCTCCTAATCCTACTTCCCTTCCCTCTTATTCCGTCTATCCGCTCGCCCACTTAACCTTACTTTCCGCAACCAAACCTCCACACTCTCTCGCATTCATTCACTTCCTCACTAATAACCTTGACTGGCCATCATCGTCAAGCACCGCTCACTTCACTCGCGCCTTTCGAATCTCATTCTAGCCGCGCACCCCCCGTCCCAAGTCCTTGTTTTTTTCTTTCTCTCTCTCACTCTCTTCGCCCTTGTATTGCCAAGAACGCCGTCTAATCCATTCTAGTTCCCCAATTTTTATTTCTTGAGCTGGTCCGGTCCCCGCTTCTTGACCACCTAACATTTAACCAGAAGCCGGCGAGAGTCCATTGATCGCTCCCGAGACCGCCCGCCTAACCTAAAAAGCCCAAGATCAGATTACTGCTTCATTAGCCAAAGGGGCTTTCCTGAGAATCACAACAAAAGCCGTTGGCTCTAGCACAGGGGGAAATTCTCGATTCATTTCACTCGCTTGATTAAGATACAATCTCCCGTGTTTCCCTGCAGGTCCTTTCTCATAGATACTCATTAGAGCAACGACTGCTTCTGGACTGGACTGGACTGGACTGGACATCGCCAAATCACTCGGGGACATCCTACCCCAGTCTAACGTTCAAGACACACACACAGAGAGAGAGAGAGAGAGAGGAACACCCAAACAGAGAAAAAGAGCGAAGAGCCGCCTACGAACCAGAGAGAGGCGATAAACTCAAATTCAGGAGTCGCGCAACCGAGAATTCAACGAAGAACAAAAGACGCCTGCGGGATCGTCTGGTTTTCCAACGACAAAAAGTCTCTTTCGACGTCGATAGATATCCTGGAACACCCTGCCTACCTACTTTACTGTTCTCTCACCAACGCCTTGTCACACTCACTTGCTTTGCTACAGGCAGGCGGAAACACTTACCATTTATTGACGCAGGTAGCCGCATTCCCGCGCGACACACCTACACGACGCATACAATACGGCTACCCACGTCATAGTCTACCGCTGAACGGGGGAAAATTCCCTGTCAGGCTGTTGCTTCCCACACCCTTCTTTTCACTCTCGACGATCTACATCATACCCCTCCTGGATTGACCTACATACCGAACGTCTCATCACAGTTCGAACGAGCGCCTAGAAGTTTGACAACCCTGACAACTCCGGACGACGACTGGTTGGGGTAAGGTGGTGGATTTTTAGCCTCCGGAACCTGCGCGCGCAATACCACTGTACTGCTGTGCTGTGGATTAGCACAGCAACGTTATACACACTGCAACCCACCACTCCGTTCATTCCTTAATTGATTGATATACACATATACATATTGGACACCCGGAGGATCTGTGCCGTTTGCTCCCTCTGCCAAACATGTTTGCCGATCATTCAGGTAAGGACTGCATTCTCTTGATGTAGTGGCACCTTCATTCCCCCTCTCGCCCCCCCAGCTTTGTTTCCAAGCGGATCAGATTGATCGCCCGTCTCCAAGAACGTACTCGTATCTCCCCTTCCCCCCTTTACTCTTATGCGATATCCTGATACCCGGACGGCCTTGGTTCCAGTGGAGACACTGCCACGCATCAGCACGCATTTTGCAGGTTGGCCATTGGTATCGATCCACTTAAGCTGACCAGTTGCCTGTCTCGATTGATCATCTTGGTGTTTCAGGATGCCTTTGCCTTCGACATTCCTCCCTGCGTGCACTGATAAAAGAAGTCGCTAACCACAGTCTTAATCGCTGCTTGCAATAGGCCAGCCCACCTCCTCTGCTGGGCGATCCACAGGGTTGACGCTCAATCTCTCGTCAAACAACCCCTTTCGCAACCGCGCTGCCTCGCCCAACGGTCCCAGCAGCTTCTCTCCGCCACCACCCCATTCTCCATTTGACGACCCTCCTCCTCGACCAGTTTCGAGAAATCCATTCCTTGACCCTTCCTCAACCAACAACATCACTACTTCATTTCCTGTCGATCGAGTAAAGTCGCCTGACAGCATGGCGTCGGCTAAGGATGGAAAGTCACCTTCCGCCGCAGAGTTGTTTGTAAGTGCATGTCGAATGACCTCCTTCATCGCCACCTTGTCTCCCACATGGTGCGACCATGCGTTGTAGATGGTCTCAAGCCCGATGGTAACAGCTGTCGCTAATATCTCTCTCACTAGGACAACCTGACAATCGAGGACAAGGCTGCGCAGAAGGCACCGCTCCGGCCCATGAACAAACCGCCGCCTGGAGCTCCTCCACCACGGGGCCGTGGCCCACCACGCGGCGGAGCTCCTCACCGACCTTCTCGATCTCAGGAGGAAGCTATGAGAGCTCGAAAAATGCACGGAGCACACGCCTCGGCTGGCGGTGAAAAGAGCCTGCTCGATTCGCCCAACAAGCGGTCTGAAAGACGTCCCGACCGCCGCCCACGTCGCAATTCGGACACGTCTATTCTCGAAAGAGAGAAGCCCTTGACCGAGGAAGAGAAGAAGATGAAGGAGATGAGACGCCGCGAGCGCGAGCGACGACATCGCGAAAGAAAAGAGGGAAAGGACCCAGCGAAACCTAGCAAGCGACTCGACTTGATTGACCAACTGGATGCCACTAGCATCTATGGCACCGGGCGTAAGTCTATGCAAGAGGTTCATGTTCTATTCTTTGCTTCTAACATATTGGTGCCGCAGTCTTCCACCACGATGGTCCTTTCGATGCATTAAACCCCCACCGTAACCGTGGCGGTCGTCGTGCGCCCATGCAGGCATTCCCCGAGGGCTCCCTGAACAATTCGCTTGGGGGCTCAGGACCTCTGAACACGAGACCCGACCATGCAACTTTCATGGGTCACCATGACGACGAAGCTCATAAGGACTTCAATGTGTCTGGAAAGGACAGAAACGGCTATGACCTGGGCAGCAGCCGCAGGGGCGAGCCGCTTGTTTTTGACCCTTCCCAAAGAAGTTCAATCTTGCACGGAGATGAGAGTATGGGATTGGGAACCTCGACCTTCTTGGAGGGGACACCGGCTGCTCGCGCCGCCATCCAACGACGAGAGGCCGAGACGGCGCAAGAGTCGCTTGATCAGGGTCTGCAGAGAAAGAAGTCGCTGGCCCAAAGGATCCGAGGTATCAACCGGCCGCCGCGTGATTACAATGGTGGCCGCATGACCAACCCCGAGGCCACCTATGGCCCGCGCTCCGGGGACATGCCCACGGGCAGCAGTACTGGAGAGAGAACCCCTTCTTCAACGAATTCGACAGGGACCAGGAGCGTATGACGGTTAAACGACAAGATACCAACCCAGTATCGCCAGCATCGGCTGAAGGCAGCAGGTCCCCCGGAGGCCTCGGTCTTGAGCGACGAGCAACGCTTGATAGCGTCGGCGGCTCCAACGAGGCACCATCCAAGCCACAAGGAGGCGGCTTTCTCACGCGTATGAAGAGCTTGAAGGGCGGGAAGAAACAGCGGCCCGAGGTGCCCGCCTATACATCTCCTGCACCCACTCCTGGCACAGCGGTCTAGGAGAGCCGCAAAGAAACAGGAAACGGACCGATGCTTAATGGTCACGTGTCGAGAGAACGTGGCTGGACGTGGTCTCAAGGGTCCTAAAGAGTCGAGAAGCAGAGTGAAGACGCTTTGTTTCTACACATGAACGCTGTGCTGGGCTGTGATGTTATCTGGGCTGGTCTCGGCGAAGCTTGGCTGCTCGGAGCCAAGACTTGCTCAGAGCCAAGACCAGCTCGGCACAGCCAGCTGCGTCTGCATTCTTAGATATTCATTTTTTTGGAGGGACTGATTTGCCATAACGTACGAAAACGAGCAAGGCAATTGACGACGACTTGTTGTTGTTCAGCGTCGACGTCCTTGCTTCGGCACTCGTTGGAAGGGTCTCATTTTTCTTTTTTGGCCGGATACCTACTTAGATAACTTCTTTCCAGTAGAGTGAAGCAAAAAGGGGCAGAGGTCTACACCAACCAGAAAGGGTGCCAGCGAAGCCATTCAAGGGCGGTCGTCAGTCAACTGTCGAGGCAATGCGGTGCATGAAGTCCCCGAAGTCCCGCCAATCCATAATTGTGGTCGATTGAGCAACATATGTATTAATGTATCTTTTATCTCGTCGATTCAACTCGATGGCCTCGCCAAGTCCTATAACATGCATGCCTCTCTCTGTCTCTATCGTGGGCTTGATCAAGTTATGCGGTCTGATGTAATTGTGACTCTTGGACATGTACGTACATGCAGGTACATTTGGTCAGTACCTAAGTAAGTACCTTGGGTACCTCGGCTAAATTTAGGCACTTGCTACGTTAAGAAGTACATGTAAGCATAACCCATAACTTTCATAACGTACCTTGAGAAGTAAGTAAGTACTTTATGTAAAGTAAGAAATACTTGAGATTGATCGCTCGCAAACCGTCTGTCTATATTCATCCAGGCCCAGTCGGTGATATGCTCATCATGCGCCGTTTGGAGAGGAAAGACTGAGCAGACACGGACTTGGACATGGCTGTCATGGAAGAGAGAACATACGACGAGCTGCCGCCGCCGTCGCAGGCCAGCTCTCACTTCCCACTGGAGCCAGTCTCGGGCTCCACGCTGTTCCATGTCGAAGTTGCGCGCAGGGAGCAGCTACGCCGTCGCGGCACCCTGTCGACGGGCTGTGGGGAGATCGATCGCCAGGTCCTTGGTGGCCATGGTTTCGAGCGAGGTTCTGTCGTGGGCATCAGTGCCGAGCACATGGACACGGGGCTCTTGGTGAGTCCTGCACCTCTACGTCTTTGAAGAAGACGCCTTGCTTTCTAACTGTCATATGGCCAGATTGGCTTGCAGACTATAGCCCACAGCTTGCTCGCGAGCCTTGGGCCCGGAACGGGGCAGGCGCAACTGCCCCTCCGCGCTGCTGTTATAACTACTCTTCCGGCCCCGGCCCTCTTGCCTCACTTAAGAGATATAATCAAAGTACAGGCAAAGCTGAAGCTCGGCCCAAGCCAGCCAGGTATGGTAGATACGGCTACGAGGCAGTGTCTAGAACGGATATCTATCTCTCGAGTCTTTGACATCGAGGGGCTGTGGGAAGTTCTGAGCGAGCTCGAGTCCGCGGCCGTAGATGAAAGGCCCGCGGAGCCAGCAGCACCGAAGGCGAGGGAACCGGATGCCAGGCTTGGCCCAGATCCCGGTATCGACTTACCAGAATCATCCCAAAGGCCGCCTTTACGCAGACGCACCGAAGTACAAGATAGCGAGGAGGAAGACAACTTGCTGTCGTCATCTCCCTTGTCCTCCCTTCCTTCCTCACCAGCGGCGCCTTCGGAGACTATAGACGAATCCATAGCAACATCGCCGCTACCGCCGGATCCCGACGCTCCAGGACTGCCCGACATCATCCTCGTTACGCACACATCAACTCTATTCTCGACAGTCTTCACAGCTCGCGACAAGACGTCAGCCCACACCACTCTGCAGCTCCTAAGCTCCCACCTCCGCCACCTATCCCGCTCCGCCGGGCCCCTGATCCTTCTTCTCAACATCACCTCCTCCTCTACAGCTCCATCTACGGCCCATCACGGCCCGCCAAGACGGCCAGAGTCTGCGCCCAGACCCCTCGACCCCACCCTCCGTTCCATCTTCAACCCGCCGCACCCCTCGCACCTCGGGTATGCCGCGGCGGCAGCCCACGCTCTAAGCCACAAGAACAAACCCGCATTTGGACCGATATTCACCCAGTTCCTCGACCTGCATCTCCTCTGCACAAAGGTTCCGCGGTCGAGGGAAGATGCTGAGGTGTTGTTCTCCTCTACTCCCTCGGGTGGGCGCCAGCGTCCAGTCCAACATGCGTGGGTCGTCGAAGCCCTAGTAGACGAGCTTGGTGCCTGGGAGTGGGAAGGCTTTTCCACTACCAGTACTGCTCAGTTGGACGAGACTACTAGCAGGGGAGAAAAGGCAACGGATAAGAAGTGGAAGACGATCGACAGGGAGCAGAGATGGGGTGCTGTCGAAGTGCGGAATGCAGGATGTGAGGTTGCCGACGCCTTTGATACGACGGGCACGGCGAGACTGAACACAGAACCTGTACGGCTCGCAGCTGGGTTTGGCGGGCGGCGGGTTTGACCGTGACCGCTACACCAGGAGACATACCGGACATCACGTATACGGAAAACCAATGCTCGTACATTTGTAGCCATGGTCAAGATCGACGACAGTAGTTAATTGTCCATATACTTTCTGGGGCAAAATCCAATGAACGAGAGTGATGTGCCGCAAGGCATGTGGCACTGATGTACAAGTTCAATACTTCGCCAATCCAGCTTCCCCCATACTCGAAATTCAGTAATTCCAGATAAATATGTTTCTCATCACTGCCCAAGCCCCATCGTCACATCGTTCCTGTCAATATTTCAAAGCTAGTAATGCACCTGATTTGAGAATTTGCTTTAGAGGTCCCCAATGCCATCAGCCGACACCTTCATCTCATCGTCGCCGTCGTCGACTTCCTCATCGTCGACCAGATACGGCTGCAGCCGCTCCATCAGCTCGTCGACCTCGACCTCGCTCTCGCCGTCGTGGGCTCCGTGGCGCCCGTGCGGCGGGATGAGCACGCTGCTGACGACATGCATGACGCCGTCGCGGTTGGGCACGTCGGGCACCGAGACGCGCGTGAAGCCGTTGACCTTCATGGTCACGACGCGGCCCCAGCGCCATACGTCGACGGCCACGCTCTTCTCGTCGAGCAGCGTGGGCAGGTCGACGTGGTACCTCGCGCCGCCTTCCGCCTCTACCTGGTCGTCATCGCCCCCGTCTTGCGACGTCGACTTGCGGCCGTAGTAGGCGTCCGTGTAGAGCGTCTCGTTGGCCACGACGTGGTACGCGAGCAGGGCCCGCAGGTAGCGGTGCCCGCGCTCCGTGTTGAACAGGAACGCGTTGGCCCGGACGCCGAGCTTCTGGAACGCCCAGTTCGTCGGCGCGAAGAAGGTGCTACCGCCCGTCAGGGGGTATTTCCCAAGCTTGTCCTTGAGGTCCTGGCCGAGTCCCGACTTCTCAAACGCCAGGATCAGCGAGGAGAACTGCTGCGGGAACAGCTCGACTAGCTTCTTGCCGGGCGGCGGAGGTACGAGCAGAGAATCGACGCCGTGGGCTATGCCGTTCTTGCAGTACTGTTGTTTTCAAGGACGCAAATATTAGTACACAGATCCCTCATGATGGACATGTGGAATGGGCAAATCGAAAAGCCACACACAGAGAGAGAGAGAGAGTTCTCTTCTCTAACGGCTCAACGTGTTCATTTGTTTAGGAATAGTCAGCTTACCAAGTTAGCAAAGACGAGTTTGCTGTAGAAATTGAACTTGACGCCACCGAACCCGACCCCGACGCGAAGCCGCTGGGGGCGGCCGCCCAAGTGGTTCTTAGACTCGAGAGCGGTGGGCAAGGTCGAGGACATCAGGATGCGGCCGGCGGGGAAATGGCCCGGGACGACGTGGTACTCGAGCAGTTTCTCGACGAACGCGCGTGGCGGCGGTTTGCTGTTGTCGTGATTCGGGATCTTCTCGAAGGCGCGGTCCGTCGGAACTAGAATGGTCATCCATTCTCCATGCTCGGTCGAGTTGAGCGCCTCAACAATGTCCGGGTAGTGGCCGATGAGCTTGGCAAACTTGGTGCTGTGCTCGGAGGCCTGGATCGCCTCGTAGAGCGTCAGGTTCAGGCCGCCGTGGGTGCGGTTCTTTCCACCGTGGCCCGGGGGCCCAGGAGGTCCAGGAGGTCCAGGGGGTCCGGGGGTCCGGGAGGTGCAGGCTTGCTGGGTGGGGGGCCAGGTTTCCTGGGGGGGGCCGCCAGGCTTTCCGGGATGCCTAGGAGGACCGGGAGGGCCGGGTCTGCCAGGAGGTCCAGGAGGCCCAGGAGGTCCCGGGGGTCCCGGGGGTCCCGGAGGTCCAGGCGGTCCAGGGTGACCAGGCGGTCCAGGCTTACCAGGCTTACCGGGCTTCCCAGGGGGACCCGGAGGGCCAGGCTTTCCAGGTTTACCAGGCGGCCCAGGCTTTCCAGGAGGGCCGGGTTTACCAGGGCGGGTGCTATTATCGGGCTTCTTGTGCTTCTTCCCGCCACTGCTGCTATAATGTCTCGAGAGCTCCCAGTAGCTATCTTCGAAGGGGATATTGGTGTTCTCGTCACCCTCCGCTTCTGAGGTCTGGGAACTCTTCAGGAACTCGAGGGACTCGCTGATCCACTTCAGACCCTCATCAAAGCCGCCACTTTCGGCATTGTCATCGAGTTTCTGGCGAAGGCCATCGAAAGCTGAGGGGATGCTGTCCCACCAGGGAGAGGATGACGAAGAGTCTTCCTCGGGCCTCTCCTTCTCGAGCACGAGCTGCTGTGCCGTACCCTCATCCGGGATGACAAAGGCCGAGATGACCGTCGTTGCTGCCGCCAGAGGCAGCAGAGACGTGTATCTCATAATTGGATAACGAGAAAATCTCTTCTAACCGTCAAACAGCCAACAAAAGATGTCACCTTGTGGGGGGGGGAATCAATTATGGGAAATCTCGGGGGGGGGACAAAACAGCAACCAGAATAGTGGAAGTTATAAAACCAAAGACCCTCGTAATGGAGGAGAGGAATGGATGATGAGCCTCACCACATATACAGGGATCACCAGCTCGCCAGTCCGTGACGTCAAGGATAGAAGACTGTAACACCCGATGATGGGGTTGTAACGATCCGTTCTGACAAGACGCAACACACGGCTGAAGGGAAACCAGAATAGTTAAGAGGAGAGAAAGAGGAGAGAAAAACACGCCACTTCGACTCGTCACCTCCTCATCCCCTCAGCATAATCCCAGTCTTGCTTGTCACAGGCTTTCGCAAGAAACAGGTGAACTGAGTATAGTGGTTAAGCCCTCAGACGAACGTTACCGTCTCTCCGCGTCATGGAACTCTCGCCCATAGCTTTTGATGAGTGCGGGGGGAAGACGACGCGATTGGGCCTCGCGTCTCGGCAGCTTTACTAGCTTGCGTCAGCATCAAGTGGCTTGGAGGCTTGAGGGGCCCCCCCGGGCCCCCCTGTCACTATCAGAGCCCGAACCCCCAACTCCGAACCACTCACCTCGCCAGCCTCTTGGCCATTAGAAATTAAGGTGTACGCAAGCACTTGCGTTGCCTAGGGGGGGGAGTCAACTAGTCAGTCAGTCAGTCATTCATGGGATACTCAAGGAGCTGGTTTTCCCTCGACTCTCTCATTCATTGGATAATACTCGTATGTGCGGCGCGACCATGCTTTCCAGCTAGAATATTTCTCACTCATACAAGCCCATCACCTCTCCCAGGACACTCTTGTAGATATTCTCGGGGTCGAACTTCTCGCGGACAGCCTTGAAGCGGGCGAGGTGCTATGCATGCGTGCGTTCCGTCAGTACCCAAGAACATGCATGCAGCTTAAGTTAAGACCCGGGCTTACCTCGGCATCCATGTTCTTCTTGGAGTATTTGAATATCTCCCGCGTGTTCTTGGTCCAGTGCGGCCGGCATGGGAACTCGTCGATCAGGACCTTGGCAAGTCTGGGGTCTAAAGTTAAGTAATTTGCCATGCGAGTCAGTCTATGAACAAGTCAAGCATTTCAGACCGACGACGTAAACGGCACAGCCTCGTAGCGCAACATGGATGATGGCGACCTACAGAAGTCCGGATTGAACGGCCTCCCATCACCACCATTGGGCTTGAACCGAGGAAAGTCAAACATGATGGCGCCCTTGGACCAGTCCGCGCCGTCGCTGGTGTTGTACGTCGTCTGGCCCAGGAGGTCGTAATGCGCCTTTCCGAACTTGATGTTAATGCCGCTGCGGTACGTGCTGGTCATGATGATGCCCTTCTCCTTCCACTCGTCGTCGAAGAACTTGCGCACCCGTCTCAGCATCGCGTTGGCCTGGGTGATGGGGAAGGCAATCTCGAGAGTCTCGCCGTGCATGCCATGCTCCCATTCGGGCTTCTGGTCCGGGTATAGGCCCCCGATGAGCACGTCGTAGTTCCAGCCATAGACAGGCCATTGGCTGATGTCCTTCCAGTCCGTCTTCTCCTTGAAGTTGGGCTTGGACCAGAGCCCGAAGAAGATGGTCTCGGCGAGCACGTTGGACGATGCCAAGTACTTGCCGGCCTCAAGTATACCCTTGGCAGCGCCGGCCTCGAGGTCAGTGAGCGAGAAGGTGTTCTGGAAACCTTGCTGGTCACTGAGCGTCAGGGGAACCTCGTCGTAGTAGCGATGGTGAAACTTCTTCAGGTAGGGCCACCACTAACACGTTCCTTTGTCAGACCATCGTAACCTAATGGCACCTTCGGGGTCGGATCGCCGCCTCACCCAGAAGTTTGCCGTCGCATATGGGGCAATCATGCCGTAGATATCACCATTCAAGACCTCATCCTCCTCCAGTCTGGGTCGAGTTAGAAATTGCACCTCAGAGGGTCTCCCAATGGTCTCTACTCACGTCTTCTGTTGCGAGAAGACCTTGAAGTCGGGATAGATCTTGAACTTCATCCTGGCGATCACCCCCAACAGGCCCAACGAGGTCGAGGCAGCAAGCCAGTCATCGTTCGTCTCATCCCGCTCCACCGTGACGATCTCGCCGTTCCCGCTGATTATGTCCATGGAGAGCACACCGGCAGAGACGGCCGAATCCTCTCGGATGGAGGAGCGGTGGGCACCCATGGCGGCGGCGCCAGCCATGGAGATGTTCCAGTTGACCAAGGTGTATCCCATGGAAGCACCGTTCTCGTGCAGGTACTCGGCGAGCTGCAAGAACGTGACGCCAGCCTCGATGACCACCGATCCCGACTCGGCGCCGGGCTCCAGGTTGAAATCCGAGATCTTGTTCGTGTTCTCGGTGCGGATGATGACGGTGCGAGCATCGTCCTGGCACATGGTGTCGTACCACACTTTGGTTTGGCCACGTCAGCGCCTCGTAGAAAAGAGTACAGGAGAAATTCGACAAAGCAGGGGCGTTATCCTCGTTGAACATACTGTGACCCTTGCCCGAGGCCCGGACGGGTGTGCCATTGGCGGCCGCATCTCTCACGATGCTGACCATCTCATCGACACTCGTGACGTTGTAGACAGCGGCGACGTCGTTGCATGCTGGGAACCCTGGCCCATCGAACGTGTTATAAGGGAAGGCCGAGGCACTGCCCCAGAGAGCAGCGGCGGTGCCTAGGAGGCCAAGCTGACGAGGAGAAGCAGATGTCATCTCGACGGAAACTCAATTCACCTCGTTGATGCTTAGAGAGTTGGGAAGGGAGGCGCATTGAGCCCAGTTATAGAAGCCGCGATGGGGTACTGCCGTTGCCTGCACCCCGCGAACACGATGCACGCCGTCGAACCTCGGCCAGTCGACCAGTCGCCACATCACTTCGTCCTCCCTGGTACCACCTCGTTTTGCGCAGGATCGTCGGTGGTAAAAGCATCACGGTAGCGCACCCTCACATATGGCCGTGCCAAGCCGGTGCTTATACTTAGAACGGCGGGTGCCCAGGTGCGCACGATGTAACACCCCGCCAATGAGCTCGCTTAAGGTGATGGTGATGATGATGATGATGATCACTATTGCGCATGTCCTTCTCTATATGGACACGATTGGAATTGGGGGAGGCAAGCAAGCCACCCACATGATGCAACCCCAGCATGACAGCAGCATTTACTTTTAGACATGTTCATGGTCTGATTGATACATGGCGATGCAACCCATGCTGCCCTGCTGAGAGGGGCTATCGACTGAGTCAGGAGACTTCTATCACGATTTAATCATCGTCACCTCCTGCGAATTTCGCCGGCTTGATATCCTTGGTTGCCGACAAAAGCTGGCGAGTGCCAGTTGCCTCATCTTATCTGATTCGAATACCGTTGTCACATATTTTGTTAAAGTTAAGTACTTAGAATCATACTCGAGTCACCAGCCTTGTCAATGCTTGAGATAGCTACACCAGTTTCCACCTAGCAATCCATCCAATGTTCTGGCCCACGTTCCGCACTATGCATAGTCCCTCGCCAGCCTTGTGTTGTATCGCTTCAGCTGCCGAGATCGTGGCAATACCCTCGGACTGCCCCGTCCTTAGATGATAGCTGCCGGCCGTGATGAACCCGATGAGATCTTCGGCACCAGGACAGAGGGGGTGGCCATTGATATCATCTTGGGTTGGGACGGTAGGCAGATAGCTCGGTGGAGGCTCTTTGAGTAGCTCCTGCGCCAGCAGACGTTTCCGCGTCTCCAAGCTCATGTCGCTAGACGCGTTGAACTTCGGTGGCTTCCTTGGCTTGCCTTGTGTAGAACTCTGTGGTATCTGTGCGAGCCATTGCCTCCTGATACCGGCTGGAAGCTTGCTGCTGCCTCTTGTTGGCGGATCCGTCGCGGGAACCTCGGCTTGCGTCGACGCTGGCTGTTCCATAGGCAGCCGGTAGATCCGGGCGCAAATTTCTGGCGTGCCTCGCGACAGGAAGCTAACCCTTACTGTAGCCACGGAAAACGGCGGAAGTGGCTCGGCTTTCGGTGACAGGTATGACTGCAGCTCTCCTTTGGAAAGATGCGCAAGTCTCTGCAATGGATGAGATCCCTTCCTTATCTGAGGACCCGCAACGTCAGCTGTTTCGTCTCCCGCATCGGTCATGGCAGCATCTTCCATTTCGGTATCTGCCTCCGTTTGCATTTTAAACAGAATCTCAAAATCGCAGCTCCAGCCGTTTCCTATTTCGCCTTTCCGGCCGGCTCCAAGATCCAAAGTGTCGTAATTCACCCGCTTGCCTCTCGGCATACGATCCCACGCACTCTTCCGTTCTTGTCGTTGCTGCAGCTCCCACGCCATCCCTGCCTCAGATCCAGGGACATCTCCTGGGAACCATGGAATCCTCTGCTCGAAAGCAAGTTGCCGGAGCTCGTTGAGCCCGCCAAACATTACATTGCCCCCTGTCGATAGCGGGCAATGCATGAGGCTGTACCAGACTGGGAGAACACATTTCCAAGGCAGCATAACTGTCCAGGTACCTGGGCCCTCGGAACGCCCTTGTACCGACGGCGGTCGGTGAGAAAGAAGAATGAGGGGTATCTTTGGATCGACTTGGGTAGGCTCAAGTAAAGCACCTGGCGCCCCCCTTCCCCGACGCCGGTTCAAAGATTTCAGGGAGGGTAAGCGGGAAGCTCTGTAGCGCGAGTCACGGTCAAAGAGCGCAAATGGTTGGGATGTCTGATATAGTTGATACCATTTAGCCACCGTTTCAAGACCCAGCCCATTCTCTCTACTAGTGGGAGGTCGCCGCGGTGGATATTGGAGACGAGGGTCCATGATAGAGAAGGCTAGGAGAGAACCAGGGGGAAGCGATGAAGGCTGAACTCGACCAGCGAGAGACTCGAACTTGGCCGCATGAGCTTCTTTCAACTCAGGCTTGCTGTAGTACGACTTGAAGACAGTAAAGAGTGCTTCTGTGGCGTTTGGGCCTGTAACATCAATACTGCCGATTTCATAGCGTAGGTCTTCAACGTAGGGTCTGGGCGTAACCCCTTTTGCCAACCTCAGCAGCTCATTGAACGTTTCGAGGAAAATTGACGGATGGACCCTGATAAACAGACGTCTTGTCCTTGTCGTCTCAGTTGCCACATCGTTGTTCTCTTCCGGGTTCCAGATAATCGTGGCTGGGCCAATGATGCGCGAATTCGCCCCCTTTTTCCTGGTCAAAGTCGTACTCCAATGGCTTGCCCCGGCTCTCCAATCTTGGCCTTTCGGCTTGTCGTTCCATAACCACTCCTCCGTCAAGCCAAGAGCTCCCAAGACTTGTTCCACGCACCTCGTAATACCGCAGAGACTGATGGTACTCATATAGCTCATATCCCAAGCCAATGCCCCCTTTTCCCAATGGGCTCGATGAGTAGTACGGTATACCTTCGCGTTGGGTGTCAAAGGTATGGCGAATCTCCATAAAGGCTCTTTGGGTTTCGTCATGCGCGCTCTTTTCGCGTGCCAAAGGTGAGTCGGAAGCCATGTCTTGTCCAGCTGTCGCTTCTTGAATTTCCTATCGGTAATCAGAGGGCTGTTGAGTGCGTTTCTTTTGATTTTAGGTCTTGCCGCCCTGATCTGGACGATTTCAGGGTCCAAGTCCCCCTTTTTCAGCAGGGACTTCTTCCGCTTCCTCTCTGCCAGCTTTCCAAGACGTTTGGCAGTCTCAGCACGGAGACGAGCCCGTGTACTGGCAGGTTTTCGCGTACGCGCACTAACTGTAGGCGTATTGTCGTTGACCATCTCTTTCCTGGCCCTTTTTTGTAGCCGCTTCGGGACCCTTTTGTGGTTGTGGGCTGCTGCACGCCGCCTCAGCGAGAAGGGGACCTTCTGGAACGCGCGGCTCGTCTGAGATGTAGCGGTCCGCCGCATGCTCTCATCTAGAGCCTTGATCTCGAATCCGCGAGCATTGATGAAGGCCTGTATGTCAAGCTCGCCATCCTTCAGGGCATCATCTGGATACTGAGCCGCAATGGCTCTTACGTTATGTATCTTCGACCTTCGTTGGTCCTTTCCGTTAGCTTGCGGGGGGGGCCCTGGTTTCCCCCTTTCCCTTTGTTGTTGACTGATCCTCCTTGGTTGGCAGCTCCTCCAGACTGCTCTCTCGTCTTGGGCCTCTTGCTTGCGTTACCCAAGGGCGAATCATCAGATTGGCGTTTTTTAGAATCCATACCATGCCCATTGTGAGTCTTGTTCTGTCTGACTGGCATGGCACCCTGCTGTGGAGCCATGATGAGAACGCAACTGTAGCGGTTGGGCTCCAGCGTTGGTTTCGCAGGATCAATCTTGTTTTGGTGTGCTAACCACGGACCTGGTCTTGGTTAGAGACGGAGTTGGCTGTGTGGAACACTACACTTGTAAATGCGATAGGAAAAGAAAGAAAAAGAAGAGGAAATTCCTAGATTACTCGTTGGCTCATCTCTGACCAAGGGAAGCTAATAAGGATGAGCCGCTGCACACACACCCAAATGCGTGTTGGAGCTGTCACTTTTCTCTTTCCCTTTCCCTTAAGTTCCTGAGCTTAGCGCTGCATTGAGCCACGATTCAAAGCCACAACGGAGGTTCTTTGCCAGGTTCAGGTTCTTCGTCTCCACAGTCGATCTTAGCTACTAACCTTACCAAGGGCCTGGAAAGACATCTTGGCTCATTAGGGGGGGGCCCTCGGGGGGGCTTCGGGGGGGCCTCGCTCCCTGTGTCCCGAGTCTGTGCTGTGCAGGTAAGGCACGGGTTTAGAAATGCTTGTTTGTTTCGTGTTCTCTCTCTCCCTCCCTCTGGTTCTGGATCTGTTTCTAGGTCTGTTTCGCCCGTTTCTCTTATTTCTCTTATCTTGTCGCATCGCATATCTAGACTCCTCCCCGGACCAGCCGGAGAATAACGCGATAAGCCTAGCTTCGCCTGAACCATGACCACTATCGCCTATTCCATATGCCAACATCTGGGGTGAATGCGGTTATAAGATTATGGCGTCCTTGAGTAAGCACACACCTCCCCCGGCTCTTTCTTTCTTTCCGTCTTTCGTTAGTTTGTCCGTTGCCTATTTTGGGTTTCCAGTTCTCGCTCGGGTGTCCAGGCTCTCTCTCTGTTCCTCCGTTTCGTGGGCTTAGCAGTGGCCTTCCTCTGGAACTTCCCCGAAGCTCCGAAGCATCCCCATTTGTACGAGCGTTGCGGCTGGACTTCGCTTCGTTACAACCAACCACCACTTGTATACATATATACTATGTATATGTGTTACTGTGTCATTTGAGCCTCTCTGTCCATGCTGCCACTCCTTGTGCCTGGGCAGCTCTTTCAAGAATGCGACAGACCCACTCGCTGTCTCACACTCTTACCATCAACGCCGGCTGTTCCGTCACTTGAGGTCATGCGCCGCCCTGTAGAAACAAGCTGACCATGCCTTCGCTTCTGCCCATCCTAGTGAACAAGGCACGCAAGCCCAAGTTCGAACTACACCTGACCATCTACGACCTGAACAACGTCCCGCTTGTGAGCGGCACCTCCCAGATCAAATGGCATCTCCCCCATTCCATGCATGGCGAACATCGAAGCCGAACGAGCAAATTCCCAATCGATAGCACCAACCATCGCGTCTCCTTCAACTACTCCAAGATCGTACCCGTGCGTATTACGATCGACCGAAACAACACCCTGACAGAATGCCCAATTGAGTTCGAGGTCGTGCAAGAATTCCCCTCTGGGACGGGGATGAGGGAGGAGAAGATCACACTAGGTACTGTCAAATTGAATCTCAGTGAATATGTCGAGGAAAGCGAGAACTTTCCAAGGCGAAGCATTGGAGGAGGACCAGGAGGAACAAGCGGCGGAGGGGTTGGCCGCGGCAGAGCTCGTTCAAGCTTGGATCAGGCGCGCGAAAAGATACTTGGTCCAGCTTTGAACGGCAGGCGGATGAGCGGAAACGAATCAAGACCACCGAGCAGCCCAAAGAGTACGAGCACCCAGGGCGCTACCACCAGTTCATCCGAGGGGGCGCTGGTGGAGGAAGAAGTCGCCGAGGAGGGTATCGTGCGTCGCTACCTGATGCAGGACAGCAAGATCAACAGCACACTAAAGATCGGCATCCTTATGGTACAGGTCGACGGAGATCGGAACTACGTGGCGCCAGCGCTCAAGACAGCACCTATGTTTGGGGGTATCGCTGGTATAATGGCGTCTGGCGAGTCTACTGTGGATGCTCATGATGATCCGGCCCTGGGTACAAGCACTACACAGAATCTGTCGAGTGCCAACAAAACGCGGGATACCAGCGAGCTTCAAGACATGTACCGGCGCGCTCTTGCTGCGTCTTGGTCATGTCAACCGGGCGAGTTGCCGGCCGATGAGTGCGTGGAGGACATCTTTGGTGGTGGAGACGGGTGGAAGAACTCAGCTCCTTATCCAAAGTCGAGAAGCAAAAGCAGAATCATAGATGATGCGAGCAGCAGCCGCAGCAGCGGCAGCGAAGAAGTAGGCCACGGAACTCTGAGACCTAGCGATCTCAGGAAATTGCGCCGATACATGCACCATCGTCACCACAGTGGCTCGAGCGAGAAGAGCGGCCTTTCTACCGTGGTGGGCTCGCCTCCCCTGAGCGGTTCCTTGGACAACAAACTTCAGCACTCGGCCAGTACCCACTCTTCGCGCTCTCACCAAGGGCGCTCGGTTTCGCGTCACCGTCCTGGTGGCCCGCCCGGCAGCCACAGGCGGCAGCAGAGCCGGGAAGATGGCCAGAACGGTCCCTTCAGCCTCGACTCCGCCGTGAGCAGCGGGATGCTGAACCCCGCGGTACTCACCGCGAACAACGGCCGGCGCGAAAGTCTGACCAGCCTCGCACCTACACAAGGTAGCCTCAGCTCGGAACGTGATTCGCATACGGGCCACCAGGATCGCGGGCGTGAAGGCTTCCGCAGGCCGAGGGAGGTTGACGAGTTCGAAGTCAGGTCAGATCTGGTGTCTTGGGCGTTGCCGGGCACCTCAGTCGCTTGAGAGCTATGATTTGAATAATATGGGAAGCGCTTCATATTGTAATATGAACACCATCAGCGCTTATTTTTGTTTATCTTACGTCTCGTTGAGTGTAAACCGGGTAATATAGAGGTAAACAGAGCGGCGTCTCTGGGAGCTGGGCTAATAGGGGCGGGTGATGGAGTTACAGGAGCTAATGGAGGGAAAGAAGAAGAGGAGTTGGTGGTAAGAGGCGTTGTTGGTTTCTTCTGCAATCTCTCTCGATGGCGGCTTGCCCTCTATCTTCATTCATCCTGGTTGGGGGGACGGGAGCTTTCCATTACACATGACCATGGTACTCTGTCAAATGGTAAGGACAGACATGAGTTTTAGCGAGCGTCGCTTGACCAAAGACTTGAATTTCCTAGTGCGCATTTCTGAAGCAATAGATATAGCAGTAGTACGTAGACCTACCTGTACTGTCGTGTACGGTGAAAAGAAGTACATAGAGAAGTATATGAACATATGCAACCACGATAGAACTGGGATTCTCTTGCTAAGGCGGAATATTACCAGGCACACATCACTCCGCTGCTCTTTTGGATCTTTGCGATTTGTGAATCAGAAGGAAGCGCCGCCGCCAACCCTTCCCAAACCAGGCCACGGCACATGCATTCACTGGGGAACGACACTCGCCCCAAACCTTCATCGGGCTCATGACATTAGCCGAGCCTTGCAACGGAGAGGGACGGGAGAATGTTGATGCCGCTTTACAATAAACGGGTGACGGAATCACGCATAAGTTCCTCAGGCAACGCTCATGGGAAGAAAGCATTCGTTCTTTTAGTTTGTTCTATGAGACCGCCCATATGCGCCACTGCCCCCTCCATGTATGTCTGTCTACCTTGGACTCATGATCGTCGTGATATTAACTATGGGGCAGAAATGTTACCCCTGACACCACCTTTGCCGCCAACCTCACGTGCAGTAATGGTCACTCCAAGGTCAGCTGCAACGTTGATAGTTACCTCAACCTTACTGCCCTTCTTGATGCCCCTGACAGCAGCCTCGGCGAGGGTCTCGCCGGTCTTCCAGACCTTCTCGCGCTTATCCTCTTCTTCCTCCTCCTCCTCGTCGCTGAAATCACTGTCATCCTCGTCCTTTTCGTCCTTCTCAGGCTTGGGTTCAGGCTTGGTCACCTTGATATGAGTGTTACCCTCGACCACCTTCACGAGAACATCTCCGCCGTCCTTGGGCCCGTTGATATGGATAGTTCGTCGCGCAGGAACGGCAGTCTCTGGAGCGATGATGGGGGTGAAGCCTTCCTCACCATCGTGGCCCACCGAGATAACACCAATGGCGTTGGTGATGTGAGCCACCGTGGTGACGGCGGGGTGGGTGGACTGGTCAATATCGTCGGTCTCGTACTCCTGGATGAGCGAAGCTTGCAGGGCAGCACCCCGAGCCTGGAGTTCAGAGGGATTAATAGCCGAAGGGTTGGTGGAAGGAGCTTGGATCTGCGTGCTTTCAGGGAAGATTGATCGCATGTTGGCAGCAATTCTGGGAGTGTGCGAGGTACCACCAGACAGGATGACCTCGTCAATGTCGAGGACATCCAGACCAGCACTCTTGACAACACTCTCAATCAGCCTGTTGATGCCACCTAATACGTTGCGGGCAATGGTTTCGTAGCGTAATCTGTTGATGGTGGACTGGAAATCAATACCCTCAGCAAGACTCTCAACACTGAACGAGGCGTTGGTTCCAATGCTCAGAGCCTTCTTTGCTGCTTCCGACTCGGCCTTGAGCTTGGCTAAGCTTCGAGCATTTTCCCGAGGATCGACGTCCTTGTTCTTCTTCATGAACTCCTTGGCGAAATGGTCCATAAGAACCTTGTCCAGGTGAACACCAGCGAATTCGTAGTCGTGGGCGGTGGCAAGGATGGTGTACATCCCACCTCTTGAGGCAACTACGGCAACATCGGATCGTGTGCCACCAAGGTCGGCAACGACGATGTTCTTGTCTTCAAGGTTGGCCTCGGGTCGCGCATCGTAGGCTAATACGTCAGCGACGGGTTCCTTGATCAGTTGCAGAACCTCGAGGTCGGCATTGTTGGCAGCCTGGATAAGAGCCTCGCATTGCTTCTCAGTGAAGTTTGTCGGTATGGTCAGAACAGCGGAGGTGACCTTCTTTCCCAGGTAGTCTGAAGCAGACTGCACAAGGCGGCGGATGTGTCGTGTTGCGACCTCGGAAACGGAAAGTGTGGAGGCCTCGCCCTCAGCCTTGTCCTGGACGGCGAAGGCAACAGTGCCACTGGCCTCCTGAGGGTGTGCAGCGGCATGGCAATGGGTGGGATCGATCGACTTGAAGCTACGTTGACACACAAGTCAGTAAAAGCGCAAACTACCACTAGAATAGCACTTACTCTTGGCCAAGGAAATCACGGAAAGAAACGAGAGTGTTTTGGGGGTTTCGGACCAAGAAGGCCTTGGCTTGTGTCCCAGTATATTCCTCGCCGTCGACGTAGGACAATATCGAAGGGATTTGGCGATCACCATCCTCGTTTGCAATCACGACAGCACTATCGTCAATAGTGCAGGCGATGGAGCTGTACGAGTTGCCAAAGGTCAGGCCGATGGCGCAGCGCTGGTCCGGCGCAACGGTCTTTCGCTCGCCATTCGCAGCCATTTCGAGTATATCAGGATTGTCTTGAGGGAAGGGATGAATGGGCAGAGGTGACGACTGTTTTGCAGCAGCGTCTAGTACCGAGAATGATATTCAAATCTTGAAGAAATTCTTTGCCCACATGTAAGAGTCGAATTCACCTCTAGTCGTGGAAGAAAGGTCCCGCAAAAAAATTGGCACTTGGTAGTCAATATCGAATCTATTAAAGGTTTAATGCCCCCCACTAGCATCAGCATTCATAATGCATAAACAGCTTTTATTCCGCTGGTGAGGGGAGTTTTCAACGCTTCTGCTAGCTTCTGCCCCGCCAGAACCCCTCGCACTTATGCATTATGCAATCGTATATCTACTTAAGTGCTTACTTATGCAGACAGGTGCATATGCAAATGCGACGCTCGAGTCTCACCCCACTTGCTGCCCCCCCCAAAAGAACCGCCAGCCACAAGAGCCCCTCCAAGGCATAAATCCATCCATCCCAGTCCATGTTGACAAGCCACACACCACCATTGAACCATATGATTTTTCTATGAAGACAACCGTGAGTCTGGATAGATTGGAGTATCACGGCCTATTTGCTTGCTGCTTTGGGAATTAGGGGACGCAAAGGCCAACAACAAATCAGCCAAATTCTACAAGGGAAATCCTCTCTCGTACCCTCAGCTGCCAAGTATGGCAACGCAAACAGACAAAATTTACGTTCTCCCTGGAGATGAGATTGACCCGGCCTTCATACCATCTCACCCAAAACACCCTCTCAGGCTAGGCCCAGGCCTCAGGCACGTTCCCCCGAGTGACATCTTCCCCACAGTCGCCGGCCAGCTGGTCACGGATCGGAGGAAGAATCTACTATGGGTGGAATCTAATGGAGGGCGAGTATGTTCTTGGCCCCTTTCCTTGGCAGGATGATATCTAAACTAACAATCCCTAGTACATCCCAGCGGTTGGCGATTTGGTCATTGGGACAATCCATCATAGCGCAGCTGACTTCTTCTATGTCACTCTGTCAGATTACACCTCAAATGCCACACTACCCCAGCTGGCCTTTGAAATGGCCTCTAAGAAAAACAGGCCTCAGTTGCACTCGGGAGACCTGGTTTATGCCCGCGTGAGTCTCGCCAACAGACACATGGACCCGGAACTGGAGTGCGTGTCGCCAAGTACAGGAAAGGCCGAGGGCCTAGGTCCGCTATCAGAAGGCATGCTCTACACCATCTCTTTGGGGATGGCGCGAAGACTCCTCATGCGCAAATCCGCCGAGGAAGGCAAAGTGGTCGTCCTAGATGAACTTGGATCGGCCGGTCTTGCATTCGAGACTGCGGTGGGCAGGAACGGCAAGATGTGGGTAAACAGCAAGGACTTGAAGACAGTGCTCGTTGTTGGACGGGCAGTCTCGGAAACAGACGAGAAGAGCCTCACTGTGGAGCAGCAGAAGAAGCTGGTCCGCAAACTTGCCAAGGAGATGGCCTGAGTACCCTGGGGCAGGATCTGCCTTCGCTGACGATTATATGCCTTGGCCTTTTGTGCAGCGATACAGCACCCTGCTGCGAATGTTCTGCCGACATGTTCTGGTGCAGAAAACACTTGCATCTCGGGCAAGGTAGGCTAGGCCAGGGAAGCAGCTGCGTACCGTCGCCTTGGATGAATTCGTTCCGCGACGAATCTCGCACCCCACGTGGGAAACAGGTGCTACGGCAAGAACGAAAGGCAGTTGTGAGACTCGATCTCGATGATCGTTTGTTCCTCGCATGTTGTTGCGCGGTAGTGGTGATGACCATGTTCACACTTCGGGGGCCATCACATGAAGTAATAAAACAAGTATCTGCCCCTAGTAATCAAGTCAAAGTCAATTGTAGACTCAATAACCAGGGTCTTCTGTACGTCATGGCGTCAGCCCAAACTCGGGAGTTGGGGGTTTTAGCAGCCCAGATAGCCTTTCACACGAGATAGTAACTGCATACTCGGACAGGGGCTAACTGACAGCAGTTTGTAGCGCCCACATGTACCTTTTTTTCTTTTTCTTTTCTGTTATCAGAATAGAATTGATTCTTGCAGATCTGCCTGCAATCCATGTTTCCGACAGTGAGGTTCCGAAGTGTAGGCATGTTTCTCGCGGCATGGCGGTACTTCCTACGTACGACAGGTAGCCCGAGGATCCTCAGGTGCTAATAAGCAAGACAGAAACATAAAGGTACTTCTTAGTTAGCTAATCCAACGAAGAAGCTTTGCGGGCGAGGTGAGTGAGTCTTCTCGGCCAGTCAAAACCGCCCCCAAATGCACCTTGATTGATTCACTCTCACCCTGCCATTTTTGTTTGCAATCCTGCCCGAAAACAGAAGGCTCGTCTAGATCAAACATGGCAAACACGGCAAAAATATGCTCCTTGCCCGTCGAGATGATATCCGCCATCTGTGAGCACCTTTCACTCTACGAGTCCGTCCGGCTAGGACTATCGTGCAGGTACCTGTACGAATGCGCGAGGCACGACAAGGTCTGGGAGCGCGTCCTGTGCAGCACCTACGAGGAAGCCGGGAAAGGGACGGTTTACCGTGCCATTTTCGACGACGAGGACCGTTGGAACTTCCTGGAAGAGCTCGAGGTCACCCTTCCCGACCATGAGCTCTGCTTCTACTGCCACATCTTCCATCGTCGAGATCTGCCCAAGAAGCAGTCCTTGTGGCGGTCTGCGTCTGCGTCTGCATCTGCGTCTGCGTCTACGTCTGCATCTGCAAGAACTGGCACTGAATGCGACGCCAAGGAGGTTTCCTTCCCGCGCTGGGGCATTCAGTGGGGTTTTGGGTTCCGCGACGTCTACGCCATCATGAGAAACCATCGTCTGGGCCCTGGGTTCGGCCTCCCTCTCTCGGAGCTCTGTATTTCCACCGATTGGATGTATGCAGACACCTACAAGAAGCTACACAATGCCTCGAGGTCCGTTTTCAAGTGCTTCAACAGCTACACGAAGCTGGACACCGAGGCCGCTATTCTCAATGGCTGCCTACTCGTCCATCGCATCCAGCGACTGTGGGTGCCCATGCACCTTTCCGGATCCGACGTGCTTGTTCGATACGGCTTGGGAGGTATCGCTGGAGACTTCAAGATCTGCTCTCACCACAACCCATGCACCGATGAGATGATCTGCAATTTCATCGGGCCTGTCAGAAACGGTTACTGTTACGTTTTGGCCGCCAGCTCTGTCCTTGGTACCACTCAGAACCTCCTGCCGCGCCAGGTCAAACGTTGCGAAGATTGCCCTACCGAATATGAGGTCACATACCACATCCACGATGACGGTAGTGTCGAGTTGGTTCTAGATATATGGCAGGTATGTCACGACCTCTCAAAAACACCTTCCGGGAATACGCTGTGATACTAATGGACAATACCAGAACTTCGGCCGGTGCCTTGCACCCAAGATGCCAGGCTGGATCAACTGCTGGGGCCGATTGAACCCTCGCTTCCAGTCGTCGGGCAATAGCGGTATCGTTGACGAACATCGGGCCGGATGGGCCAATTCTGATGTATCGTACGTAGCCAACGAAACGCTCTTTCCAACAATTGCAGGCTCGAGTGCCGTAAACCACGCATCTGCAAGCAGAGTTCGCGAGCATTGGGAAGCTCTGAAGGAACCTACTACTGCTCTTTCCGAGGGAAGGGTTGGCGCACCTCTCGTCCCTCATATGCCACGCCGGCAGCTGGAAGACTTGAAGGAGAACATTATGAGGGCTCGCTGCCAGTCGAGCCTCAGAGCACCTCCGTTCCTATGCTCCTTTATTAGTATCAGTGGGAATGTACCGGTGGCATATACGCGGACACCTGGGGTCATCGGTCAGAACACCTCACTCACACACCTGCCACTGATCCAGGGGTAGTATTTTATCGCTAGAGTTTTCCAGACTGAACTCACTGCTTCACACATTATTGTATACCCACTTTCGTCGGCTTTCTTGCTGCCTGGTGCCCTATGTGTTGTTTGCACAAAACTAGCAAGATAAGGACCTCGCAAACCCTTTTGTCATAGATGGATCCCACGCCCTTCTTTGGAGGGCCACTGTCGTCGCCCGCTGCGGACGTTGGTCGAGCTAGAAAGGTGGCTGCCAGAGTATCCAGTTCTGGGATCAACTTACTGATGGCAATGGGATACCTGGCTATCGACGGAATAGCTGGCGGTAGTTACCAGTAACTGCGGTGCCTCCCAGATGTACAGGGCGATCTAGAGCTGTTTACTGTGGAATACAGAAGTGCAACAACTGATCTGTCGGGGAGGTTACGTACTTACTTAGGCATGCAGGCGTTCAGGGGGTCGGCTCACAAACAGGGACACAATGCACCTTCTTACAGGAAATGGGTCCATAATCGAATTGGTATATTCATGATGTTATATAAGAAGCAAGTAGATTAGTCTGCAGCTACGCACTATATGAAGTCCATACGAGCTGTAGATGATCGTTGCCGTGGAAAGTGTGCCAGGGACAGTATACCTACTTATTTTATGTCGATTGAAGCATCCGGCTTGGCCATACTGAATTCGGTATTTCCGTGCAGCTTTTTCCATTTCCCCGATGTGGGTGCGCTTCTTCTACCCTGCCGTTTCTGGGGCGAGGGGGGAGGAGAGGAAGTCTGCCAGAGCTTGAGACACCGTCAAGATCTGTCCTGGCTTCAGCCCCTCGCTGGCACCTGTTTGCCTAACTAGCTCGAAGTATGCGATGTAGTCCTGCCTACTTAAAGATGAGGAGCCTTGGAAGGGGCACTGCGATTCGAAAAGCGACTCGACATGGCTAATCCAACAAAACTGACATACAAGGGCATGATGAGTCCCGTCAGCCCACCATTCTGGAAGCACATTGGATAGAGACTTGGGAGCTGTCAGCTGGATTTGATCTACACTATCCGCATATTGGAGGAGATAGCGCCCATCTTCTCGATTCTTTGTTGCCCAAGATCCTCGAGCCTCCGAACTGGACAGTGCATATCACGCAGTATGGTAGGCATACGGCAAGGACGTAAAGCAGATTCATTGGCTCATGAACTAGCTGTAAATGAGTAAAGACGACGCGGGGCACGCATTTCTTCTGCAAGCATCCCCTGAATAGATTTCGCAAATAGCCATCATGTGATCCCAGCCCTTACATGTAATCTGATCAATGGAAATCTTCGCAGTAAGAGCTTCCTCTCCCACCATCCCATCCTTTCACCCTTTACAGCTGCTTGAGCTGGTCTGAACTCAGGTCCAATAGAAACTGGCTCTAAAGCCCCGGGAACATGCATCCAACAATGACAAGACCATCATCGTGATCAATGTCATTGCAACCATGAGGCTTGGATGAAGAAAATATTACAGTGAGTAATAAAGAGCCAAAACAAAAAAAAACCCCGCATAAGTGGTGTTACAGTTGTAAGAGTGTACAGCTTGGTCATGAAGGGGGGTGGCGGAGTGATCACTGCTCACTCAGCTCGGCTGGAGTGCTCAAGATATCTGTGGCGGCTTCTTCATGGCCTTTGTACGCCATACTCTCGATACCCTCGGGGACTTGGCCGTTTTCGACCGCTCGTCGTCTTTCTTCGGGGTTTGCGATCGATTCAGGGCGGACGAAGCGCGCAGTCAGAGCAAAACGGAGCCTGCCACTCGGGATAACCTCATGCTGTTCGACAGTTAACATGACGGGCTATAGTAAACTCAGGTTTCAAGAAAGACTCACCTCATATTCCCTGTGGATATCGGTTCCATGCATAATAACAATATCTCCATGCCTCAGAACAAATGAAAGAACACTTGGCTTGTCACCCTTCTTTCCCTTGCCCTTCTGGCCAAGCTGTGTCTTCCGTTTTGGCCGGAAGCGCATAACAGCCGGGGAGCCGAGTGATAAGGTGGCCACGGTGGGACCCAGCTCTTTCTCTCCATCGTCATGGTAGCTGATCTTGGATCCTTGGAAGTAGCCTAAGGCCAGAAGCTCATTGAACTTCTCAGACTTGAGACTCATCGATGCATCCGAATGGCCGATCTCTAACCCCCGGATGAATTTCGATAGGTGGGTGATTCCACGAGACTGTGCCCAGTCCAATTGGGCCAACCCTCTCCGAATAGTCTGGGGTGCCTCCCTGAATCCAACAGAATCGACAAAGACACCAAACTTATAAAATGCGCCCTAGAACTCGTTGTTAGTCCACCCATGAAACTCCAACAGTAAGTAGGAGGAAAGTAAACCACCCACATAATTGAAGGCGAAATGAGAGGTCAGCTCTTCTCGCCGGCTGCCTTTGGCTCGTGCCGGGTTCCGCCGGAGCTTGAGGTCCTCGTTCTGCATTGCCAGATACAGCTGATCCGGGCCATTCGGCAGAACACACGTCTCCGGAGTTGCGCGGAAGACAGCAACTGCTCCGCCAATGAAACCCTCGGAGTTCGGAAAGCCGTACATTTCGATGGTATATCCTCCATCGGCGATTGCATCGTGTAAGATTGACTCATCAGTGTGGTCCAAACGACGACGAATCCCTATCGATGTGCACTCTTCTTCCACATTCGACAGTGGATAGTTGGTAAAGGCAACGATGTGTCTAAAGGTGCATCCTTGACTCTCGTTCTCGCACGCCCAGCCCCACCAATACACCCGCCGGCTACAGTGACCGCATTGCGGACAGACAACCCCCCCTCTTAAATTCAGACTCCGTGCCATAGCTTGTCTGGTTAGCTATTGGCAGAGCGGGTATGACCGGCGGAAGTGGGAGAAGGTCCAGGCCATCATGTCGCTCGAGAAGGAATGCCTCATTATAGATTAAGTCGTCCGGGTTGACAGGGCGACCAAACTCGATATGGTCTGGGCAGGATAAGGACAGGCATGTCCAGCCTTCCGTGTATATGGCCTTGTTCGAGTTACCACACGAAACACAGGACTTCTCAACACATGTGAAATCGCCGACATGGACCGGCTCCGCTCTATAACCGGCCGGCATCCACCAGGATTGAACTTCTGGATCGACCTTCTCCAGCCGAACCACGAACTCCGACATGAGGCCACCGTTGGCTGCTGTCGTTTTCTCGGTCCATACGTATGTGACTTGAAAAACGCCCATGAGGCAGAACGGGTGCGGAGGCTTGACGGGATAACTAGGGTTCTTTGAGCCTATCACACACTGTCAGTTCATCAATGCCAGATTTCCTCACGCAGCGACTTACCAAGCACAACAGAAACTGGCAGATTCCTCTTAAAGGCATCTGTCACCCATTTGTATTGCCGCAAGTTCACGTCTTGCTCTTTGGTCCGAAGCATTCGCCCAGTTGCTGCGTCCAACTCTCTTCCACCACCGCTACAATGAAAAGTCAGTTGACTGGGCACAGGCATCATTACCTAAAGACTCACATGGTAGTGATAATCACACTATCTGTGATTACTGCATGCGAAGAAGCTGCGCCGTCGAGAACCATACCCTTAAGGACGTTGTCTACCGTGTAGAAACAACCTTCGTGGTTCTTGTTTAAGGGAAGCGCATCTGCGAGCTGCCCACGCTTGTCCGCAAAAGCAAGTGGCTGTCCACATGCTTCAGGCTTGCCTACGTGAATATCGTCAGGCTTTTCGGGTATGCTATTAGCGAAGCCTGTCGCATCTCCCTGCGGTTGGCTTGAACCAGATGCTGCTGGAGATGCCTCGTCTATCTTGGCGACTGGTACTTCAGCAGTGTTCTCCTTAGTGGCTTCAACCCGCCGCCGCTTAGTGTCGAGTATGGGACCCAACTGGGAGATTTGGCGCTTCGATGTGGATTGATTCATCCTGTCCATGTATCGACATTGTTAGTAAGGGCAGCATTTTAAGATAGGAATCAGCAGACGAGAACCAAGTGTGCGTAGTTCGACAAGGGCGGGAGCAATGAAGGCGGGAGCAACGAGAGCAGGAGCAATTAGAGCAGGAGCAATGAACACAGGATCAACGAGGGCAGTGGGAGCGGCGAGGGCAGGAGCAATGAATACAGGATCAACGAGGGCATTGGGAGCGGCGAGGGCAGGAGAGCGACGATAAATGGGAGTGCAACAAGTTCGAAACAGTGATATGGGTGGTATGGTGGAACAATGGCTGCACTAAAAGGGCAGAGGCATGTGTAACCTGCCTTAACGTACTTACCTGGGCTTGTGCGGTACTGAGTATTGCAAAGGAGAGGTTGACAACGACGACGACGATAAAAGGGGCCACAGGAGTGAACAAGGAGAGATCGAGATAGTGATGTAGGGATATATATTGTGGTGTGAGAGTTGTGAGTGGCAGTCAGGTTAGTGATGTTGCGTGTAGAGGCTTGGAAGCAGGCGTCGTGCAAAGAATATTTATATCATGGGATGTGGGCAACGTCCAAAGTGAATACCCCGCGGTTATGACACTGGACCCATCATGATCTATACATCGAGTACTAAGAGAAGGGACGAAGTAGATGTATTCCCTGGATGGATGTTCCGTTTAGGGAAGCCACGAAGCCCCTAATCGGTATATACCTAGGTAGTGAGGGAAAGTGCGACGAATACACTGCGCTTATGATATTAACCTCATTATGGCCCGTCATACGGAATACGAAGAGAAGATAAACAGTGGGGGTGTCGCTGTATTCAAGTTCCTATCGAGGAAAGCACAAAAGCACAAATATCAGGTTTACCCCTTATTGGTATATAGTGAGGGAAAGTGCAACAAGTACACCGCACTTATGAGACTAGACTTATTATAACTCGTCATTTCGTCGAGTACTAATAGAAAAGTCGAACTGGATGTATCGTAGTATTCAAATTCCCTTGGAGGTAGGCAAGAGGTTGCCTTATTTATACACTGTCCCACTGACCACATGTGACTCAGTACGACTAGTAATGATATAAGTATTGAAAAAGCACGAGCTTGTCATGACACTATGTGCAGGCGGGACAGCTGAATGTATCCTGCTTTCCCCTGGCTAATTATCTGCTGGGCAACTCAGAACATGTACATTACCCATATAGATACTTACCCACCCATAGGCATATCTGGTGATGGCCCAAGGCAGAACTGTGTGTCGACGAGCAGGTATACATATTGCTAACTACATCTACAGTTTGTATGCTGTTGGGATACTTAGAAGCAAAGGAGCTCAACAAAGCAAGCAATTGTTATTATTACCTATGTTGCTCCATGTCGCTGTTGAAAAGAAAAGGGGGAGGGGGGCACAACAAACATGCTTAATCACTAGCGTGAAAAGCATTGCGTTACAGCACACACATCACAATCACCATATTTACTTACAGCAAATAACAAGCACAGTGATAGAACAAGACAATCGGTGAAGGGAGCCATCGGATAGTTGGCCACAGACTGCTTGTGGTTTCCCCTATTCGGGGCTTGACCAAGCAGCAGCCAGATCGCACCACGGCTTCCCAAGGAGCCCTTGGGGACAATATCTGACGCAAATGGCCGGGGAGTGGAGTTTATCGGGCGGCCGCCAAACAAACTGAGAATGAGGATGAGTTTGAGGCAGCAGTGTCAGTCCTATTAATTTAGACGATACAGGATGAGGCTGGGTTGGCCGTCAGCAGGGCTGGACGCGGGGTCACGGGTCATGCTTCACGATGGCTTCCAGAAGTAGTCAAGTCTGCAGATGCTTAGGAGGCCAGAGTGATGGCTTCCAATTACTTGAAGAGCTATTTAGGGACTTGAGCCGATGTTGATGAAGGTTGACGTGTAGGTCTATCAAAGAAAGCACGATTCGCCTAAGCTACCCCCTAAAGGCAGACCAGACCGACCACCTCTGATAGTTGGCGAAACAGTAGAGGGCTATTACAATCCTGGAACCCTTAGAGCCGCTGACTTACTACTCACAACTGGTCGGCACGTTTACAGCGTGCTCCACCCCTGACGATACAAGGGCAAACATGATTGCCGTGTCACTTACTGTCTTTTGTCTACATTCCCAAGCCGTATAACGGCGCGGCCGCAAGACTTGCACATTGTACCAAGTAACTACTACGGACATGGCCTACTGCGGTTGAGAACCCCGTCTGATACGCCACCAACATAACGAGGGAATGAGGTGCTGGGATGGGCTGAGAGAGTGTCACTTAAGCTTTTGTATCGAACCGATCGCCCCCGCTTACGAGAAGATAGGCGAAACAAACGGCTTCGCGCACCACTGGACGACCGCCTCCTGACGACGTGCAGTGAACCCGTTGACATGTAGATTCTAGGTGGATTAGTGACGACTGGGAGACACAGGAACCATGCTGACTAGCTAAAATGATCAACCAAGTTTCTTCAAGCTCTTTCGAATAGCAGGTGTGGATGACACCATGCCGCCGCCTTTCTCACGATGTTGCTGGCCTCATAGCCACCTTTTCCGCTTGCCACTTGAGCAGATAGCCGCCAAAGAGGCATCCGGAAGAGCCAGGAAGGTAGCCAACGGTACGCATCAACCGGATGGATATACGCTTCTCATGCGGGATCGTGGATTATGATGTATAGCATGCGCATATACGTCAGATCTTGTCAATGCCGTCTCCGGGCACGAGTTACCGACTGGCAACTCGGAAAGGACCGAACGGCACAAGCCTGGGGGCAGACAGATGCCTTCTTCAGGCAAATGGTGCTCACTCGACCATTGAGGTCTCGTTTGTGGCAGCAGCCCGCTTGCAGTGAGACATCGTAAATACTTGGTGGGCGTAAACTGGCATCTGAGGCCGCTTCTTAGTATATCGAAGCCAATATCGATAAAAAAATGGTACGTTGGATGCATCCGCCCTTTTTTAAGCTTATGTGCAGATATGGGTGGTGTAGTCTCCAGTGTACGTATAATAGGGGTTCCATCTGCAATGGACATATAACACTCGTCTATATAGCCGCATCCAAGGAAAAGACTTAGTAGAGGTTATGTAGTAGCAAGAATCGTGTGATTATGCCGGCCCTATTTGTAGCATTTCAGGCACACCAGATTGCCAACCGATACTAGGGAGGTATGGTTCCCGAGGTCGTATTGCACTTGGTAGGGCGGGTGCACTCTGAAGATATATCGTCAGTCGCCTTGGGGCACGATGACGGGCGTAAGACAGGTTATAGGAGATAGAAGGTTTTGTTTTTAGATGTAGGGAGAGATGCGTACTTCTCTTGTGCTGCCGATGAGTAAAACTCCGCCGTGGCAGAGCGGCAGGGACCAGGGGTTCTCTCCTTGGAACTTATTACTACCCCCTGTCACACACACACAGAGAGAGAGAGAGAGTGCCGTCTACAATGACCCATAAATGACAACCTTGATGCGAAATGTAATGCTATTTCGACTACCGCCCTTCCTCTGAGCTGCCGGAAACGGAGGACTTCGCCAGTATATGTAGCATATTCAGCAGTGGTTATGTTGCAGTTAAGTATGTATTATATACTTCTTACTTATGCGTATAACTATATCATTTGCGAATCTATCATGAAGCCTTCTGTTACCAGGCCTGTCTCACACAAAGTGTAACCCCCCGGTTTCCTGCATGTATATAATCCGCCGGTCCCGTGCCGACTCAATCCATCTTCATTGCTTCGGATTTTCAGAGCCTTCCGCACCACCTGATACCTGGCTCTGGGCAGGCAGCGGGCGAGGATCAATCTGGATTTCACGATGGCAGTGGGGCCGGGAAGCCGAGAGATGTTCCGCTAACGAATCTTGATATTGTACATGCCGTCTAGACTTCCGAGGACCGAGTCATGAGAAAACGACAAAAGGTCGCAACACTGTACCGCAGGCTCAGCGGGGGTCTCTCTCTCCAGCCATTCAGCGTCCCGAGGAGAGCATTCGCTGAATGAATGCGGTATAGTGACCCGCTCAAGTGCGTCCAGTAGTAGTAGTCAGATGACAGCGACCCGACTTTCCTCTTCGGTTAGGCCTCAGCCTACTACTATCGTTTTCTAGCCCCTACAGTATACACCACTCAGCTTCGTTTAGTCAAAGTCTGTTTGAGGTGTCTCTAAGAGTAAGTAGGGGGGGGGTCCGGAGAGAGGCATGAGCGTTGCAATCCAGAACTGAGTAGTCCAGGGGGAGTGTATGGGAACATTATATAAGAAACAGAGGCTGCTCCTCGCGGCACCGTGAAATCTAGTTCCCGGACTGAATCTTTGGTTTCCGCGACGACTGCCACCCGCGAGAAGCCATTGTGTGTGTCTTGAGAGTAGCCACATATCGTACATTGCTGGGCATCAAGCTGGACTTGAGGCACGATATGATGTGGCTGTCATATCTTTTTGTTATTGGGCCGCGGCTGCTCTGGGGGCAGCAGCAAACCAGTCGACGACCGGCCACCTAGAGTCCACCAGGGCAGTTCCCGGAACAGAGCTGCTCAGCCAGCTCTCTCCGTGCGCCGTAAGTTGACATCACCCTTTGGCAGTAGCCAGCCATCTTCGCTCGTCGTAGACTGACGAGTTTCCTTACCAGCTTAAATGCATCGCCCAAGAAGCCCCGAAGGTGGGATGCAGCCCCCTCGACATCGACTGCCAGTGTGCCAACAAGCCCCTGTACGACCTTCTGGCCGAATGTGTCGTCACTCGCTGTACCATCTCGGAAGCCATCGATCTGGCCAAGGTCGATGCGAAGCTGTGCAACCGGCCGACCGACAAGCGACAGCACACGATTGCCGGCGTCGCCATCGCATCCGCCGTCGTCATCTTCAGCTCTTATATCTTGCGCATGATCTCCCGGTTGGCAATCACCAAATACTGCTGGTGGGATGACTTATTCCACACTATTTCTATCGTAAGTGTCTCCTAGGTATTTTGTCGACTTGAGCGAATTCAATCGACTGAAGAGCTGACTGAACTGAGATATATATATACAGGGCTTTGCCATACCTCTGGCTTTCTTTGCCAACCAGAGTACGCTACGTTGATCCTTGACTTCGCGCCATCTCACTGATTGATGCCTTGCAGTGCCGGCTCATGGATTCGGAAACCATTTATTTCAAGTAGAACCCGACGATGCCCCAAAGCTATGGGCTTGGTGTGAGTCCCTAGCGCCCGCCCTCGAGGTAGAACGTGGGAATACAAGCGAGATGACTGACTGACGCCTGCATAACCAGTCTACATTTGCCAGAATCTCTGGGCTCTCAACATCCTCGCACTGAAGATCTCCATCCTGTGCCTCTATCTCCGTATGTTTCCGGGCCGGGGCTTCCGTCTCCTCTGCATCGTGGCCCTCACCGTGCTAGTTGTGTCCTCTCTGGTTCTGATCGCTCTCGACATCTTTCAATGCAATCCCGTCTCCGCAGGTTGGACGCTGCAGCACGGGGACGCAAAGTGCATGGACCTCGCCATCGTGGCGCTCGCCAACGCTGGTGTCAACATTATCACCGAGGTTGCCATCTTGATCATTCCGTTGCCGATTCTCGCGAAGCTGAAGCTGTCGACGAGGCAGAAATTGGAGATTGCCGGTTTGTTGAGCCTAGGCATCATGTGAGTCCACAGATGGAGAACCACCTTCTGTTTCTGTACACAAGGATATCTCATCGCTAATATGACGCGATTTTCCAATCTCAGTGTCATCGTGGTAGCCCTCCTCGGGGTCCCCTCCCTGATGACGCTCAAGAGCCTCGTCGACGCCACTTACATCAACACGCCGGTCTTCATGTGGACGTGCCTAGAGGCCATGGTGGCGCACGTGTGCGTCGCGGCACCGGCCATCAAACTGCTGTTCACGTCGGTCAAAACCAAGGTCAACACGTCGTTCGAAAGAAACGGGTACCAAAACTTCGCGTGGAACGAAAGCTCAAAGATTAGCACCGTGTGCCGTAAAGGGTCACTAACAGGGCAGCAGAAGAGCCAGAGACAGAGCCATTGCATAGTGGAGGGAGTGGTGGGGGATTGTGAGATGGGCGGTCAGCGACAAGACGGGATCCGCTTGGAGACGCGAATCGAGAGGAAGAGCGAACTCAGATGTCTTCAGGACGCGAATGGTAGTTCTTGATTGTCTTGATGCACGGCTTCCGCGTCAACCATATCAACCCATGTATAGATATCAAAAAACGAGTCGATCGATACGTGAGCCTCGCCTGCAAAGTTCTGTAAAATATGCCTGATAATGTGGCGCGGTCCGCCCCGTCGACGCCTAACCACAGCATCATCCAGCGTGATGGGAGTTTGAAGTGATCTTTGGGATTTTCCTGGTTTGCGCGTGCTCAAGTCGGTCGTAAGCTGCGAAGCAAGAATGCCCCATGTGATATAACTTAAAGATCATTGTGTCGGATTACGGCGCCCAGGCGTACAGGTTTCGCGGAGTTGAGTTGATCACTTCTGATCCAAAGCAGCCTGCATCAAGAGCCTCGCTGGGATTTCATTGCCGTAAGATGGCGCTGGAGGTATGGCTCCCGTCGGTGCTGGGACGTGAAAGGAGGAGTGATTAGCTTGTTCCGATGAGCTGGTAGCGAAGCTAGGCTACATCACGAGTAACAGGTTCGGTTCAAAGAGAAGGGGGGACGGGCGGGCCATGGGGACGGTTCCTGCGGGTACTGCAAATTAATCAACGCGTTAATCAATCTAGTCCATGACTATGAGGGGAATGTTGAGGTGGCCGTAGGCAAAGAGGGATGACACGTACAGCTTTGGCGAACACGCATGTAGAAGAGGTGTTAGTCGTCCAGCGGTCCTTTATAGCCTTGGTTGACCGGGACAGCTCCATGTCACAGGTAGTCTTTCGTTCAGTAGACAATGAAAGGCAATCGAGTTCCATTCAACTGGTGTACATACGAATCTAGAAAACTGAGGCACGAGACTTACCATGACCGGAGTAAATGGCATTGAGCAAAGAAGGGTATCAATCATAGCATTTGCCAGCCTTCTGGCACAAGGAACGGATTTGATATAGGGGAAAGGTTGAACCCCGGGCTCCTGCCCCGGGGGGTTCATGAATAAGCTAATCTTGAGTTAGTCAGACAATGTTTGGGTGTGCCTAGGTCTTGTGCTTGGGTGAAAGACAAGGGCAGAGGAAGCATACTTCCGTCGCAGCCACACTTAATCACCGAACCCTACCAATCAGTGCTAGACGCCGCACCAACGTCGACATCAACATTGCAACATAAAGGCCTCACAACTGCCCAATCTCCCATCGGCAAGCAACTTCATGTGTTCCCCTTTGGCTTGCGAGAAGGGGAACACCATCACGCTCGTTTATTCTGCTATCGCAACAGAAGTATGGCTTTACATCGACATTGATCCGTCCTCAATCGGCCCGTCAATGACGAATTCCCGAAACAAAACCATGTCCTCGAAGCTGTTGGCCAAGTTCTCGACCCTGGCCGCTTCAGGGTCCGACATGGCTAGTTGCAGATCCCCCATAAAGGTGGCCCTGATTGTGTCTTGGTTTTGCGAACGAGCCAGGCCTCTTTCTTTCAATTCCAGGAGCAGGCTCCGAGCTTCGTCGGCAGTGATGTCGTCGTTGCGTAGCGTCATAGTCAGCAGACTAGTGCCGATCGCTTCAGATACGCGGAATGGTCGATTCAGGCTTTCATAGCCGTAGATGCACAGAAGGAAGTAAACTCGCCACTCCGAGTCTTTGGAGGCAAGAACTGCATTGGCCACGTACATGAGGGCCGTGTGCCATAGAATCGTATACGCTGACGATTCGTAGTTGGTACGGTAATCGATAATCAGGTGCTTGAGCTGTTCGACCGATGCATTGAAGGCAGCCCCGGGCGAACACTGCCTTGCTGAGAACGTCTTCAGTTTGGTATGCCTCATCCTCGGTTCTTTGACAAAGGGCCGGAATAAATCGAGCACCACCGCATGAACCCATATACTATGTCGTTCAGCTTCTGTTCATGACCCGCTACCACCTGAGGGGGTGCGAGAACGACAGTTGAACAAACGTACTGGAATATCACAACATGGTGCGGGTTGTCCTCTCCACGAGTCAGCTCCGCAGGCAAATTTTGCATCCAGGCCAGCAGTTCGCGGTACTTCATCTCAGCAAAGTCGAGCTCCGGTGGTTCCAATACCTTTTTTCTTTCGTTATAGTACCTGAGTACGAGCCCATGCACAATACGCCATAGGTGGCAGAGGAATGTGAATGTTTTGCCCATATAGGCGGGAAGGCTACGTTTAGCCGATATGGAAGCCTCTTCGCTCGATGAACCGTCATCAGCCGGAGTGCCCAGTCCGGTTCGAATGTTGCCAGGGATGAGCAGGACAGGTGGATATTCTGGATAAACAATACCTGGCTGGCGATAAAAGATGGCAGTCAAGCTTGAGGATTTGTGAGTCGCGTTTTCTGTTACTTTGGATCCCCTTTTTCGACTTACACGCTCCAATTGAATACACCCCATGCTGCAAATGACGTCGCGCTCTGATCTTCTACCGACATGTCGCGCTGGGTCTCTTTCCCAATTGCATCCAGTCTACCGAACAATTTCAGTCGCACACCCATATTGACGGCTTCTGTGAGGTACTCCAGGCAGGCGTGGTCTTTGCCGTGGCCAAGGAACGCGAGACTCAGGAGCTGGGCTCCGGCCATGTTCAGGAGTGTATCCGTATGTTTGACCTCTGACCACAGATGCTCAGCCTCTGCGCAGAAAAGTCGAGCGAGCTTGTTCACCCCTTTATCGATGGCACTGTACATTTGCTATCAGAGCCGGTCAGCGGAATTTCATTCAGAGCATGTGCTTCAGCACATACGCAGCCCCAATATAACAATGCGTTCACCAACAGAGATGAACAGAACCTCTTCTGCTGGGTGATCAAGTCTGATACGAAAAGATCTGGGTCAAACGTTCCCAGCAGCGGATGGTCCGTTTTCAGGTACAAAGATATGATGCGCGCAGCGAGCTCATTGCTGACTTGCACGGTCGTCCAGGCTGATATATGTAGCCCTGATAATCGACCATCGCAATAGTCCCTCGGCATAGGAAGCAACTCTTCCAGAGTTCCAGAGCTGCGGTAAAGTTTGACAGCTGAATCAGCATCAATGTCGAATCGTTCTCCGGTGATTGGAGGGTCTCGAATCTGGAACCGGCTGAGAAGTTAAGCGCTGCCGTTCGGCTGGGATTCGGACGAGTACGTTGCTCAAGAGGCTACAGCCGAGGTATACTTACCGCTGGAAGGATAAGTCGGTGGCACGCGTGGAGTTTACCGAACAAAGTAGATTGCTCTCTTTCAGAGCGGCGATGTGAATGGGCTGTAGCATGGGGTATGCTGTGGGATGGCGTGCCATCAACTCGATTTCCAAGGGGGCTGTGCCGGTATCTCGTCTCGAGGGACATGGAAATCGGATGGTCGACGGGTCCCCCCTGGCCCGCTCTTGATTACAGATAGCGCGGCGGCGCAGTCACCATCGTTGGCTCTGAGGACTCTTAGCACATCAAAGGCACGATGCTCGGGCAACGACTTAAGTAGCTCGAGTATCTCATGCGGCTCTTCGCCAAGATCCTTCTTTGGGCTATAGGTGCAGTCGGTGGACCGCTTCCGACAGGGACCGCAAGTTGGCCGTTGGCCATCGCACTTTCTTCGTTTTAGTTCTGCCAACACTCAGTGCAAGATAAGAGGTAGACCGGCGGAGAGCAGCGGCGGCAGCAGCAGCATCCCCAAGCGAGGAGGGGGGGGAGACCTACTCTGGTCTTCTTGACGCGGCAGGAATTGCAAGCTACTTGAGTGACGATGCGCTTGCGCTTGTTGGTGTCTTCGTGGGTATTGCCGGATGAGGAGGATTGATCGGCATCGTTTCGCGACGCTGAAGCTGGCAGGAGTGAAACGTATTTCCTCGGAAACATATTTCTGAAGTTGTCAAGGCATCAAGTTGGTTCGTGGGTTAGCGGGTTTAGGCCTGGTCCAAAGTCAAATTGAAATAACAGCCCGGGCAGCAAGAAACAGCAGCAGCAGCCAGCAGCCAGCAGCCAGCAACAACACACTACAGACTCCAGACCACCACCCCTATGGATCATACAACGTGGTACAGCGCCAAATCCACAGTATTATTATTAAGTAAGTAGATACCTATGCATGACCTGGACACGACATAGACATAGCTGGGATAGTTTCGGTACAATAATTAGGGCTTAATCAGGCTTAGTACTAGATGATGAGATAATTTGCCTCCTATGAGCAGTACCCGAACAATATTCAATGCGAAAGTACGGAGTACGAATCAACGTATCGTCAGTTTAGCGGCGTACTAACCTGAAGTCATTTGATCCCTGAGCATTGTACGGGTACGTCTATCCTCTATGTACCTACTTACTTACTTAAGAAGTAGTTGTTGGCAGTGCTAGTCTGAAGTACGTGTGATTACGGTCACGGTAGTTCTTTTTTTCTATCACCCGTCTGTGGGGGTTGGACGATACATTTAACCAGGCCCAGTCGGGTCGCTTACTAAGCCAGCACCGGGGACTACCCTGAGGAATAAAACGGCGTATAATCAGCTCTGGGCTGCCTTTCAATACCATTTACACCTTTATGTGATGCCAGGACGTCGGTGTACTAGTAACAACAGTACGGTACTTGCCTGTTATGATTTGAGAAGCCAAGAAGCTGGTACCAATAACGTGATATCTGCGCCAGCCAGCCAGCGGATGCATACATCGACCTCACCTACTTACCTACTTACCTACTTACCTACTTACCTACTTACCTACTTACCTAAGTAGCTATGTAAGTAGGTAAGTAAGGATGTAGGTATGTAGCCTCTACCTTCCCCCATCCTACTTGCCAATGGTCCCCGGCACCGTTTGATCAGTCTTCCATCCTTGGATAAATGTTGCCTTTCGTTCTCCGCTGGCTGAGCGAGATGGATCCAAAGCACGGGATTGTCCAACCTGCGTCCGAAAAGGATATGTATCAGATTTTCTCGACGATCTGTGTTACTTTTCGGCCTGTAGAGCCTCGCTCGGCATCAATCAGGCAATAACCGACCGCTATTCCATTCATTAGAGTTTCGTTTAGAACACGCATCACTCCAATAGGCCTCACATGCTCTTTGCTGTCTGCCGAGAACTCCACGATGAGCCACAAAAAAGATACCCTGGATGACCATCGACAAGTGGTCTGTCATAATTGTTTGAACCGCATACTACCTTGTATTATGATAATGATGATCTTGACCCCCGGAGCCTGGCTTGAATAGCTAATATGTACCGGAATAACTCTAGGTTGGGCAACAATCCGGCCCTAACGCGCCATTCCAGTGAGTGGATATGATGCTTGCCCTGGGGTATGGAGTCTAGACCGTGGACTGGCCGTATCATGCCTCCGGGGGGCACTGGAAGGGACTGGACATCTTTCACCGACCTGGATGAGGACCAGAGGAATTCGCTTCATGTTGGGAGGTTGGTGTATTTGTCCCAAGAAAACAATAACATGTTCTACTAGCAACAAAATATAGCACCTGTTTATATATACTTACTTAATCCGGCCTGATTTATCAGCGCGCATTATTTCTTAGTATATGTAGTCAGGACCGCACCCGGGACCGTCTGTACTGTACCTCACGAGAGACTTCGGCCAGCTCTGAAGCGACGAAGCTCGCGACATCTAGCCAGCACGAGTTCTGATGGGCTCGGTTTGCTGCGGAGGGAGGGAGAAGGGGTGGGGGGGGGAACTCGTCAGGCCACAGTGTAACAGCTTGTATGCGTGGGGGGGTCGTGATCTTGAGGTCTCAGTCCCTCGCGGATGTTGACGGCTGGTCGAGCAGCGACAACCTAGCAACAGGCCACACACTATGCCTTCATTATATACCTAGGTATGCAATTGTATCGGTATAGGTTCACCTCTTCATATCCTGCTGCTTCTTGTCCCCCCTACAGATGGCCCCCTACTAGCACAGTACCGAGCGATGCCCTTCCACAGTTGAATGCCATGTGTTTCATTGGTCTGTATTTACCTGCTTAAAACGCCTTGTCTGAAGCCCAATCGCTGGCTATGTTCGCCTTTCCTGCATTGTAAAACGACGTGGATGTCTCTCATTTTACTAGCAATGAGCTTGGAAATCGGGTCTCAGCGGCTATGTATCTTCACTATACATCACTATCAGCCCTCGATTGTCCAATAACAGCCAAATCAGCGCACGTCGCCACCGTCCCCGCTCCGCCCCGCCCCCTTCGGCTGATCTTCAGGCCGATCAATCCCGTTTGAGATGCAGGAGATGATTTACATGCCTCGTGAGCCGGCAAGCCGGTGCTGCTACGACTGGCATCAGCCTATACCTTGTAGAGAGGCGAACACATGCTAAGCCCGTAGGCATGCCAGACACCGCTGGCGAACTTCCATGTCTCTCTGGTAGACCACATCTTGTCCTTTTTCTGTCCTTTTGAATGCCATTGTAGCTCGAGTGAATACTTTACTAGGGGGTGAGGGGGTGGGTGAGTGACACAACAAGACAGTCAGTCCATATCCTTGGTTTCCATTTGAACTCTTCCAGCCCACAAGTTTCTTCAGATTCATGACATCATGACGATAGGGGTCTTATCCATCTGGACACGTTCCACCCTCTCGAGTATCTGCTCGTTGCACTTCCAGCACCAGCCACTGTTCCCGTTCGGAACAGCGATGGTATCGTGCTTGCGGGCTGAACCGAGGCTTTAGCGGCGAGTTTGGCTTGCCAGTTGCTAATGGCGTGGATGATGCCCAGGCCCGTGGGCGGTTCTAGCAGCTCTTCCCAGTTATCGATACCCGAGATCTCGGCAGCCAAGATCTTGTCCCAGGTGTCGTCAAGGGTTTCCGCTGGCGCGACGCAGTGACAGCGCACGCAGTGAAAGTCTCGCTCGGCGACAGAGGCATCGATAGCTTGACCCGTATTCTCTCGCGGATGGGCCCGGAAATCTACAACAAGAGCCACGAGAATGTCCAGGTCGGCGACCCAGTTGGCCTGGTTATTGAGCGATACGACGGTCTCGATAAAGGATGACGGCATGTCCCGACTTCCTACTGCCCCGCTGTCCATCGGAAGAGTATATGCCGTAAAATCGAGGTGGAAGGGGCTCTTAGCGAACGAGTCCGTCAGGTCACCGCCGAAGCCGGCGTGCAAGAAGGTACTCCAGGATCTCAGTGCCGGCTCCATGGCCATGGGCGCGCTGGGGCTGATAGTGAGTCCCATCCCGGCCCGATTTGTATTGCCGTGACTTCGCCGGACTTCGATGTGCCCAATCTAGCTAGACAGGTCCTGGACTGGGGCGGACAAGATCCTCATCACGGCCTTCAGCTGCCGCGGGTTGATGTTCACATTTGCTGACTGCCGCATGGCGATACACGAGACCGCTGGTTCTTTTCCTGGTGGCCTTCGCACCATGCTGTTTGCCGTAGCTTTGCTCCCACGACACGAATATCTATCATCAGCTGGGGAATTCCGCGGCAGAGCTTGACTAGAGTTGAAAAAAGCCCCGGGGGATTTCTAGCTCAGGGGTATTGTCTGTGTGATCCAGGCCCTTCGTCAAACTGATGGGATTCAGCTTCAGCTAGCGCAAAAGCTTGGGAAGCTTAAAGGAGTCTCATGAATCATATGCGAGTAGTAGTAGTATGTTGAGAAGTGGGACTGGCCGGTCTGCTTCCATAGAAAGACGAGCCCACCAGCAATGAGTAGGAATTTGTATTCATTATCTTCTTCTGATTAGTTGGTTCCTCCCAAGGTACACATTAACGAAGCCCGACTTTCAGTCTCCTCAGCTTTCCCTTGTTTGTTAACCGGCTGCTTAGCCAGCCTGCATAGCCAGCCTGCAAGCAGGCTCTTGGGCAGTAGGTCCTGTCGTTGCAGGAGCAATCGATTTGGAGAAAGACTCTGTCCTTCGTCACAGTAGATGTGGCTTGAGGATCCACGGTCATGATACGAATATATACTCGACAGGGAATGGCGGCAATCACAAAATCCATTCGTACCGACAACTGACAAGTTGCGCTCATATGGACAATCCCTCTGGCCCAGGTAGCATTAATCTACGCTGTTCAATTGACGTCCGGTCGTCGCAGTGGATTGAAAGTGCTGCTTTCTTTTGCGCGTCCATCATAAAGAGGAGGATAGGCGTGGAAAGAAAGTGCAAGATAGAGACAGGCCCCAGAATCAGGAGCACAAATGATTCTGATGGACCTAGCCGACCATGTACCCCTAATTTTGCCGACCAAAATGCAGGGTAACGAAGCGATGCAAAACATTCGTATTCGCTCCTTGTCATGCCTAACAATGTGAAGTAAGCAAAAGGTAGTAGAAGACGAGGCCCCGCCTGTAGGTTGCCGCCGGTTTGTTGTTGTTGTTGTCGTTCTTCCCATGTTAGGTTGTAAGAGTGGTTCAAGTCAAGGCCCATGGATCAACGCCAGAGATTTAGTATAAAAAAACTGCCCCGAGACGAATTCGCGTTGGGAATTAGGATACTTCTCGATTCGCCGATCGGCTCTACTCTGCCGGCACTTCTTCCTGACTTGCTATCTACAATGCTAGAGTACACATATGAAATGGAAGAATGAGTTGTCGCGGTAAAGTGTCTATAGTACGGAAAGATCGCCGAATTTTTCCTGCAAAGCGATTAGCACCAAACAGCAGAGTCGGAGGTGATGGGATTGAAACATACCTTGTAGCCCGGAACGTTCCAGCGACCCTTGGAAACCAGCTTGGCGGTCTTCTCGTCGATCGAGGGCTCGGCAGCAGCGACCTCGTCCTGAAGTGGTTCATGGCGTGATCAGTCATATTATTCATCTTCAATCGAACCAAAACGGCGCAAGCTGGAGTAGCACGTACCACAGTGAGCTCGTCGAATGGCCTAGCCTGCTCGATGTTCTGCAGCGTCTTCTCGAGGTCCTTCAGCTCGAGGTCGACCTTCTCCTTAGTAGCCTGGGCATTCTTGACGGCCTCGACTTCGAAGGCCTCGATGGCCTTGAGCTGGCGCGAGAGATCGTAGGTCGAGGGCTTGAATTCCTTGAAGCGCTTCTCAATCTCATCGATGACGGCCTGGTTCTTCAGGGTGCTACGGTAGTGGGCGAAGTCGACGGTGGTGGCCTGCTCGCTTAGCACCTGGACCTTACGGCGGGCGTTCTCGTTGCGTTGCTTGAAAGCCTGCAGGGAGGCGACCGTCTGACCACGCAGGCCGAGGGAGGACGTCACTTTGGCCCAGTCGAGCTTGAGGGCGGCGCTTCGCTATTCGTAAGGTAAGAGGGAAAATTAGCTCATGACTGCACTGCCGGACACGGATTTGTTGAGAGCCACCGGCAACTCAATTGGAGAGGCCAAAGACAGTCGAGACTGCCATGTAGAGCATTAAAACACTTCAATTGACCAGGGTGAACGTACTGCTGCCATTTTTCTGATGATATGTGAGGTTTGGAGTGGAGAGATTGAAGCAATTCACATAGGACGTTGCTTGCTGGCTTTGCCGAAGAGTCGAAGGTTTGCTACTTGCTCCACAAGCTTTCCCAGTTTGTGGCTGCCTCAGGCATTTCTGCAACAGCCACTCCTACAAATGGCCGACCGGCCCGGTCCTTACCTAAGGTCGTCTATTCCATATTAAGTAAGCAGAGCTGGATCCGGTAGCAACTCACCTACACGCAAGTAAAACGACTCATGATGACACACAGTTGCAACTCGACGAGACAGAGGGTATTCTGGATTTGTATATGGCCATATCTTCCCCGATCGACCAATCGAACAAGTACATGATTCCGCATTGAGCTACAGTGTCATCTTCTGAGGACTTGATGGAATCACCACAGATAGTAATATAAGGAGGACTTGCTATACAACAAGATTTGTGGGTTCACATTTCTCATGACCCTCAAGGCATTGTAGCATAACATGCAAATAGAAATTCTCCCCTTGTTTTATTGCCCAAGCGAGACTTTTCCTGGCCGTAATGCATCTAGAGACTCGACAGTTGAAGCCCTAACCTTGTCTCCCAAGTCTTTCCCCAGTCCGGAACACCTTAAACGCTGAGAGCCATGATTGAATTGACGATATCATTGTCGTTCTCCATGAGCGCGTTGATGGCCTTCTTGCGAGAGACGTTGGCCTGGGTCATCACCAGCTCAATGTCCTTGTCCTCCAGACCATGATCATCGACCTCCTCATCGTCGTCATCCTCTTCCTCCTTCTTAGCCTCACCCTCGACAGCCTTGCCGTGGTCGTGGCCAGCGTGATCGTGACCGGCGTGATCGTGCTCACCACCTGCCTGGGCAAGCTGCTGAGCAGCAGCTTGCTGGGCAGCCGAGTTCAGGTCCTCAATCTTAGCCTCACCAAAGACGCTGGATAAAAGGTTAGCTTGAGCTCCAGAACATGATCCGGGCTATACTACTCACATGTAGGTGTTGCTGTTAGGGGACTTGTAGACCTCAGGGCTGTTGATGACGAAGAGGATCTAAAACGAGCATTTTGTCAGCACAAAATCCACAGCAACATGGGCATTTTACTATCATTGCACAAGACTGAAGAACGATTGCGAAAATCAACCATTCTCCAGGTCAAGGCCACCTCTTGCCATTTCGAGCTCTCGATTGCCATCGACCAGCATGTAATAAACGGCTTTTGCACATGTGCTTGGAACGGAATAGCACTCACGTTCTTCGGGCGGCGGAGGGTCACACGGGTGATGCCGGCGATGCGCTTGAGCTGAAGCTTCTCAATGGCCTTGCGAGCCTTCTTCTCGTTGCGGGAGTGGATGACGGCGGTCGAGCCAGAGGGACCGCTCTCGTCACCGGCCTCGATCTCAGAGTCGGAGCTGTCATCATCCTCTTCCACCTGGGGACGGTTCTGGGGCTCCTCGTCGGGGAGTTCTTCGACACGGGGGTTGGCCATATTTGCTGCTGTTGGTGGGAGTGGTGGTCAGCTTTCTTCGGTTTTTTGTTTTAATTGAATTTGGGCTGGAAATAGCCGAACACACAGACTTAGCGGTTGCGCAAGGGGAAAAAAGGTATGTAGCTAGGCAAAAAGCAGAGCTCCCCTCAGGTCGCAAACACACAGAATCAACACACAAACACTCCTCTGCCTTACAATTTGGATGTTGCTGGAGACTGTCGACCAAAAAATGCTATAACGTACCTACTTAGATCTCTGAAGTTATCTTCCAAGTAACCTAGCGGGGTTGTTTCGTTCGACGGATCGGGGATTGGCTGCTTCGAATTCCTCAAGAGAAAAGTTGTGAGTAGGGTTCAATTTGGCACATAATGGCTCGTGCCACCCCCTCCCCCCCAATTGCATAATTATTTCTTCGCCGTCATTTATGCAAAGACTACTGTACGCATAACTTTTGAGCAGTTTCCCGACGCATCCATCCAGCCCGCTAAATCCACATGTATGTATGTACGGATACTTACATGTACTTGTGCTATGGCGTAAGACTTGACCTACACAATGTGGTATTCACATCATTCCCTCCTGATCTCTTAGCCGTAGAAATCTACCTCTTTACTTGAACATGGAGGGCTATCTACTTACAGACTCATCGCATGTCAAATAATGATACTACAGGTCGAAGTAGGCGGGGGCGATAGGAGTGGCGACAAGAGCAGGTCCGTTGAAGCATCAATATTTGCATCGAAGAAAGCATCAAAAGTGCTTGATTATCTCGTAAGATAATTCTCTATCGGACATTAAAACCCAGTCCGCTCATTTCCCTTTCAGAACAAAAAATGCATTGCAGTGTTCTTTTTGGTTGTGAATTTCCCTATCATTTGACGCCGGCCACCATATGAGACGTTGTGACATACAGGTCTTTCCCAAAACGAAGCAAAGGAATCCAGCAACCCCCTATGCCCATGGGATTCGTGCAGAGACCAGTTTCCGTAGTATCAAGTAGTCGACTGGCTTGACTTTCGCCTGTCGTCATGACTGTCCATCTATACCTCGTTCCCCGTCATTCGTGCACCTTATGCCGAGGCCTTGACCTTGGCCAGGGCCTTGCGCTGCTCGAATCGTCGCTGCTTCTTGAGGCGCATGACCTTGAAGCGGTCGAAGTCGGTCAGGGCCCGTCGGCGCTCGTTCTGCTCCTTGCGCTTGGCCCAGCTGCTCTCCTTCCACTTTGCGTCGATCTGGGCCTCCTCCCAGAACTTCTTCACGGTACCGGTACGAGCAGCACGGGGCAGCTTCTCAATGACAAAGGGGGCCAGCAGGGCGTCGGACAGGGAGATGGCTTGTCTGGGAACGGCGAGCTTTTCGTCTGAGGAAGGACCGTCGATCAGGACCTAGATTAAACCCGTGTCAATTCCCCGGTTCGTTCTTCTTCTTCATCTTCTCCATCCAGCATTCCGGTACAACATACTCGCTTGTGGTCGATGATCTCGACGATAGTGGCCAATCGACCGGCGTAGGGGCCGTTACCCTGGAGGAGGATAACACGGCCAACCTCGACGAGGCGCCAGTTCGATGCGACAATGGTAGCGTCACCCATTTTTTACGGTGTTCTAAATGCAGGTTGAGAGTCAGCGCTGGAAGTGGTCGACACGGCAGAGAATTTTGGCACGGGCTGGATGGCTGTTTTTGTAGAAATTTACAACCGCAGATGATGATTGGGGGATTTTAAACGTACTGATTATGGTACCGGGGTGAAGTGTCGATTCGTGATGTTGTTGGCTTTCCTCCAAAGTCAGTTGTTGTCTCGCTCTCAATCTTCAACCTGGATCTTCTAGTGTGGGAATAGAAATTCGTAACCCTAGCTAACCACACTGGAAAATGGCTGGCAGTGCGGGTCGTGTCGCCCAAAGTCGGTCGGACTTTCGAATTGCCGGTCCGCAGAGATTTAATTGAAAAAGACCCCACTTTCCTTTTCTGCACTTTGAAGTCCGAGCTTCTGATTGGTCGACCTTTCTACAAAACCTTTTTGCAAAGGGACTCTTTGGTAACAGAACTTCACTTCTTCTCATCATCCAAACTGCAATACTTCCCCCCAGGAGGGCGCGAAGCGCTCAAATCAGGCGCCAGACTCCTCCAGGTAAGCAAGCTATTTCTCATCTTATCAACACACTTATTTCCCCGTTTCCCGGTTGAATGATGAGGTAATTTGCGATTGATTCTGTCCGATGGCGCCCTCGCCGGGGTTTGCTATATCGGACGGTTAGGTGATATTCAATTCTTACATATTCTGACTACCCTTACTCCATGCCACTTCATGTTGCTCACTGCTTCTTGGGAACTGAAGCTGACTTGATTTAGGTGTATCTGGCAGAGGTTCAAGGCTGGTCCTGACGATGCAAATTCTTGTTTCGAGCAGGTGTTGTATGCTATGCTCAATGTTACTCGACCTCGTGGATACTTGCCTGGTCTCTTGTTCTGTTGCTACCAGCCTTTCCTGGCATGCTATGTGATCGATGTCCTCGCAACATATGTGGCCTGGATGAGACCAAGTGGTGTCAAGTCGTTATTGTGAGCTTAGTTCTCGGAGCACTGTTTTTTAACCCAACGAGGACTTGCGAGAACTGGCTAGCCCAAATTTACCGGACACAGGGACGTATGCAGCTATCAATATATTATTTTATCAAGATCTCCTCTGTGTTTACTCAAGGCAACAATGCCCATCATCTTGAATTAATTTGTCCCTTCGCTGTCTTGCGAATGTTATCATGCTGCCCCTGCCATGGGCATTGTGTATTCGTCTATCAGACAACTATGTAGAAATCAAGCGTAGTTTGCTGCTCAGCTCTTGCTACTCTACCCCTTACAGATCACGGCTTGCCATCCTTGAGTGGATCAATACGTCTTTAACAACATCCAAGGAGATGACGATGGATTGCAAGCTGGCATATACGAAATAAACATGAGCGTGACCAATTGGTTGCACAATTCCACCAACGGTTACTTGCACTGGGCACCCTTTCTCCTTTGCTGGTTATCAAGCACCCACGGTTCCGCCATGAGGGTAAGAAGTGATTCAGGGGATGAGTGACATTACCCCCTGCGACCTGGCTTAATTTCTCATATCGATAATGCATGCAAGAGTAGCTCTGCAATTTACCATCAACTCCTACTGGGTCGATAGGTGACCAAAGTCGCGCAATCAATCTCCGACTCCAACTGTTAAACAGGCGGGGTAGACAACATCCTGAGGCGGACCTAGTGGAGAGAGGTCTGCATCACTACTACTAAGACCGGGAGAAGGGTGAGCCGGGGGGTGTGGGGGGAGGACAGTTACCTAGGTAATAACACCTGCCGCTTACCTGAGCGTGATCTACTAGGGATAAGCAACGACGCTGATGGGGAGGGGCCGTCGCCGTCATCCCTTTGTACGGGGTGCGTGCTCACAGCATTCAAAATACAACATTTCGTTCTTAATTAATTTTCGTCTTGAGAGTTCCTCACAAGAGGCTGTGCCTTGTAACACCACCTGTAGTAGGTATGTAGAGCTATACTCGACCTTAGTATTAGTGTTCCCCGTCTCAGCTCGTACTTTCTATACTCGCTCACTATTCATACGGCATAGCTACGCCGACCGATCCCTCAACATGATATACCATCCTCCATCTTGGGTACCCAAGCTACCATTCGGTAGGTAATGCAATGAAATCCCCCCCCAATACACCTAGAGACTGGTCGATGGCCAGAGGGACGAAGAGAGAAAGTGCGAGACTAACACTATTAGATCCTCCCGGTACAACGACAATAGGCGAGTTCTGTAGTGAAGAGCGATATGGCCGCCAATCCATCGCAAGCTCGCGGAACCCCTTCATCTGTGGCGTCACGGGTAAGGCGTACACGACGAGCGAGATGCGGGAGCGGTACGAACTGCTTTCCCGGACTCTCGCCAAGCGCATGGGCTGGCGCGTGAACGAGGACACGCCTTGGGATAAGGTGATCTGCGTTTACTCATTCAACTCGGTGAGATCTCGGGTTTTCTTCTCTCTCACCCCCCTCTGTCTCCTGTATTTACACCTGCCCTGCCGCCAGGGGAGGTCTTCCTCCTTCCTTTTGGCTGACTCGAGGCGCTTATTTATCGTCTTCGGCAGATCGACTACATCATGTCCACCTTCGCCATCCACCGTCTGAACGGCATCGCTACGCCCGCCAACGCCGCGTACTCTCCGTCCGAGCTCGAGTTCCAGCTCAGATCGTCGGGGGCCAGGGCTGTCATCACTTGCGTGCCGCTGCTGGACACGGCTCTGAAGGCGGCAAAGGCGGTGGGCATCGCCCCAGACCGCATATTCGTCATGCAAACGGGCTTAGGCGGCGAAAAAGTGTCGTATAAGACGCTCGACGAGCTCATCGACGAGGGACGTTCGTTGCCCCCGCTTGAACCGCCGACGTGGACCACGGGCCAGGGGGCGCGACAGGTGGCCTATATATGTTATTCGAGCGGAACTTCAGGGTTGCCGGTTCGTTTTCTCCCCTGACTATGATATCCTATTCGCATACACTCCTCGATTCTTCAGATCAATGAGTAGAAGGCAGGGAGAACAATTAATTCCGCGAGGGAACTTTGCTGACTTGTCGGTGAAATCTTCGGCAGAAAGGCGTCATGGTTTCTCACCGCAATGTGATAGCGAACATAATGCAGCTCCGCTGGTACGAATCCGTCGGTCGAAGCCAGAAAGGCGTTGAGACGCAGGTCGCATTGGGGGTTTTGCCCCTGAGCCACATCTACGGCCTGGTCGTCGTGGCGATGTCGGGGATCTACCGCGGCGACGGGGTCGTCATCCTGCCCCGCTTCGAGCTCCAAACCTTACTAGAGGCTATACAGCGGTTCAAGATCAACCAATTATATCTGGTAAGTTTCTCAGTTAACATCCGTACCTAACCTTTTGCTTATCACCCCGGGAAAACCATGGATTATGAGAATACGGACTGAACTTACCTAATTAATATCTGAAAGGTTCCACCTATCATCATCCAGCTGTTGCGTAACCAGCACCTCTGCCGCCAATACGACCTGAGTTCGGTGCGCTACATCTATACGGGCGCGGCCCCGCTCGGCGCCGAGACGCACGAGGAGGTGGTCAAGTCTTTTCCCGGCTGGCAGATCGGGCAGGGTTACGGCATGACCGAGACGGCGACCGTGGCGCTCAGCACGAGCGAGAGCGACATCGTGGCCGGCACGGCAGGGTCCCTGGTCCCCGGCTGTGTAGCCAAGCTCCTAGACCCGGACACGGGCCGGCCAATCACCGCCGCCACCATGACCGGGGCCCAGAAAGGCGGGAAAGAAGGGGAGGAGGAGAAGCGCGGCGAGATCCTGCTCCAGAGCCCCAGTGTCGCGTTGGGGTACCTCAACAATGAGCGTGCCACCGCCGAGGCCTTCATATGGGACGGGGACGGGCGGTGGATCCGCACGGGGGACATCGCCGTAGTCCGGCGCAGCGAGGCGGGTCATCAGCATTTCACTATCGTGGACCGGATAAAAGAGTTAATAAAGGTCAAGGTAAGAAGACCCATACCCCGTACAGAAGAAGCCGGCTGACCAAAGATACCTACCTAAAAAACACAGGGCCATCAAGTCCCCCCAGCCGAGCTCGAGGCTCATCTACTTGCACACCCATTCGTGAGTGACTGTGCCGTGATCCCCATTCCTGACGAGCGCGCCGGCGAGGTCCCCAAAGCCTTTGTGGTCAAGTCACCCGCAGCGATGGCAGAGGGCCGATCAGACGAAGAGATCACGCGGGTGATTTGCAAGCACGTCGAAGATCACAAAGCGCATTACAAGTGGCTCAAGGGCGGTGTGGCCTTCGTTGACGCCGTGCCGAAGAATCCTACTGGGAAGATCTTGCGTCGACTATTGAGGGATAAAGAACGTGAAGCTAGAAGAATCGACGGGTCCAAGCTATAAGAAGTAGGTACATCTGATATGTACTGCGATGGAAAGATGTTGGAGATCTTGTCGGAGGCACCCGCATCTAAATTCGTACAATTGCATATCACCAGCTGTACAAGACATAAACATTATGAATGGTATCGTTCATTATCGTCATGCGCGTGTTACCGCAGAACTCCATCTATGAAGTCTAGGTCTGATACAATCACAGCCTGTTGCGCCACCGAATGTCATTTGAATCCGTACCCTCATCGCCAAAGAAGAACAAGGCCTATATGGGCCTATTGGTTGATGTATATTAATTCTTCTTTCCAGGCATGTTGTTGCCCTTCTTCTTCGCGAGCATCTCCTCCTCCTCGGCCTGGATCTCGGCGTCGATCTTGGCGCCTTTTGAGGGCTCGTTGCCGTGCGCCTTGGCCTATTTCATGGTTAACACACGCGATGGCTAAGTACGTAGCAGCACATGGGGGTGGAAGGTAGCGTAATGACATACTGGCAATGTCGGATCCTTCTTGGTCTGGCGAGTCTCGAGCGAGTCCTCGTTCTCCTCTGCTTTGTGCTCCTCGGCGCCCAGGCGGTTTGCAATGGATCGCTGGTCCTCTGCAGATGTAAGATTAGTAACATGGAATATTTGACATAACCAGGATGTAGAACAAATCAAGCTTACTAGAGTCAGTGGCCAAGTGGGAGTTCTCCTTGCCCTCCTCGAAGCGCTCAGGCTGCTCAGAAGTGCCAGACATCGTGAAAGATTTTGTTATCTTGGTTGAGATGAGTGTGGTTGGTATGGATGAGGAAGTGACTTAACGAGCTTCTTTACGTGGCCAGCTCAAGGGAGATTGTGTAGATGAAGATATGGGGAGATCGCGTGCGTGTTTGCTGTCTACGATTCTACATACGTCCTGCTGGGTTTTATGGCAGGTGAGTGTCATCAAGGGAGGAGGGGCAGGCTTGCCCAAGAACAAACACTACGTCATTCCTAGCATTATCGAGAATACGTGGTAGATCCTTTTAGCCCACAATGGTGCCTGGTATGACATCAAAACTGAAAAAGCCTTTGGGCGATCTGGCGATTCAAGCCTACTGCGAGGAATGAACGTCATAGATGACACTCCCTCACGGGATGGATCCTTGTACTCTTGGCATGGAGCCTCTGCCCCATCGGAGCTTGTAAGGCGTGTAAGGCTGCCTTAGTCAGGTCCACGATCAGCTTATCCATTTCAGCTGCCAATTCTACAACGGCCCGACGGAGGCTGTCAGCATCGTGTTGGACCAAGCTCGCTTCCCTACAGACGACATACCCAAAATTCCAGACGGCTTCAGATTTGAATGAATCGCCAGAATTAATAATTTGGGGGGGCTGCCACAAACAACCGCCATCATGTCGATGTTCAGAGCCAAGAAGCTGGATATCGGTTGCTTCATCACTGTCCACACCCTTCGCGACCACACCAAGCGAAAGGTCTACGCACAGTTCGAGCCCGAGAGGTACGCGCAGCGCAAACAACCCCTTCCCAATCGTAGGCTGACATTGGATCTCACACCATACACAGACAAGCCCTCCGTCATATCATCCGAAACACCACGCTCCCAGCGCGAACGCGGGCAGAAGCCCAGCTTCAGTTGACCCAGATGCACTGCTATACCCGACCTACACAAATCCGCGGCCGATGTCTGTTGGGTGGAAAGGGGCGCGGTATCTTCAGAGATTTCAAGCTGTCAAGAGTACGTCTTGCAAACCAAGAGACACGTCGATCGAATGAAAATCGCTAACAAGAAGTGCTCAGTATAATTTCAGAATGCAGGCATTGGAAGGTAACCTTGCTGGCGTGAGGAAGGCGAGTTGGTAAAGACGGATCACGACGTTGCTGTACAATATTAGAGCATGTAATCCGCAACTGGATTGTCAGCCATTTGTACATGATCACGATGACCTGCGTGTACGATTATCAGGCGTGTCAGGGGTGGCAAAAGCCACGCTCCGGGCAGGTCGGTATGGTGCTTAAATATATATATATTTCGTTTTCCGAGCCTCGATGGAAGACATGGTCACGCGATCCAGTTCATATTCTTTCGCGTTGAAATGTTCGGTCAAACGGCAAGCTGCAGTAACTGCTACTCAGGTTTTCGTTTGCATGTCCCAGACGTAAAACCGTAAGTGAAGAAATCCAGCTTCCCACCAACCTACATTGACTACATGTACTTACCGTATGGACGTGGAGACTTCTTTCCTCGTCGTCTGCTTTCGCTCCCAACACTCTTCCCACCTGAGCCTGGATAAACAGATTCCTTTTGGCATGCGCATATCCGTTCACCTGCTTCAAGTACGATAACATGTTCCGACGACAGTGGTCCGGTCTGCCCAAAGATCCTGATTACCCATCGGATCTGAAGGGACTTGGGTAAGCCCCCATCAAGTGCACAGCAATGTTACCAGTCTAGCTCTCGGCTTATCTGAATCTAGGTATTTCATCAACGAAAAAGATGAGATCCGCTCGATTGAGAACCCGGACAACTATTACAAGTTCTTCTTGACCAAGAACCCGCGCTACAATGAGCGCCAGCGATATACATTCAATGGTAAGAATTTGGTAAAACCCCCATGTCTTTTTTCCTTTAACATGCCTCCATGACATGACTGACTCGTAATCGATTTAGAGGCCCTCGAGAAAGAAGTTCACAGCCGCCTCGAGTCTCTCGGCCTGGAGAAGGTCCTCCTCCCCCCTCGGCACCGCTTCTGCCATGGAGCCCCATGTGCCCATCTTCGCGAGCGCCGGACTGAAGACCAAGTCGCGCGTCGTTCTCATCTTCGGCGAGACCATGCAGGACCTCGGTATCCTAGCCCACCGCGTGCTTAGCGGGCCCGGCGGTGTCGACCGCGGCTCCCTCGTGTCCATCGTACGCGCACTCCTGGAGCAGCGAACCTCACTGGATGGCGACGATGCTGCGCCGGGTATCATCATCGCCAACATGGGCCAGCTCATCTGGTCGCCCGAGCTAAAGCGGCCGCTGTGCCAGGTGGCCGCTGAGGGCGCCCCCATGCCCAGCGCCGTCCATGGCGGTATGCTGATCACAGAGAAGAACCGTGTTGCCGAGAACCGCACTTCCAAGGACCACGTCCGCTACGTCTTCGAGAAGGTCGTCCCGGCCTGCACACGCGCCGATGCCGCCTTGCAGATTATCGGTCTGGGAGATGGCGCCGACATTGTCGAGGACTACCTCGACTGGGGCGTGACCTGGGGTCGGCTGCAGGGTCGCGTTCGGTGCTTCGCTATCCTGGGTGGGTTCAAGCCTGTAGACGAGATGAAGTGTGATTCCTTCAAACAATTCCTACGCGAGGTGAGTTCATGCACACATGCATACATGTGCTGTCCTTTCTCTAACCGGTCGCCGGGTCCTCCTTCCCTGCCTTCCGTGTGTGGAAGCGCTGCTACTGCTGCTACTTCAACATGCTAACCAAAGGCCTGCCTTCGTCAAACAGAAAGCTTGTGCTTGGGTAACCGCCTCTGACCCCTTGGGCACTCTGATCTCCGGCCCCGACGGCAACCCGCACACGGTCACCTTCACCCGCCACGGCTGTCCTGTCTACAGCGGCGGCGAGGAGTACTACGTCGAGTGCCTTCTCATCCAAGCCCGCGCCGCCATGCTCGACTGGCTTCAGACTGTCGCCCTCACGCCCAAGGGCAGCGAGCACTACGTCAACCCGGTCAACGTCGAAGTAACCTACGCTGACGAGAAGCTCCCTGCCTACCTGGACCCCGACTGGAGCAAGTGGCAGAACGCGCCCCTGGACCAGCAGCCCCCCATCGATTTTGGTACTGTCGACCCGCGTGCGGACATCAGCGGCGACGATGAAAGGGCCGAGGAGGGAGATGACGACGTTGTGTAGTTGATGGGTAAAAGAGAGCTTCAATAAACTGATGATGAAAAAGACTAAAAAACGATAGCTACAACCCAGACAGACACTGTGTTTTCAATGGACACCAATCTAAAAATGTAATTGGCGGCTTGTTCTGCTAAAGATAAGATGGACTAATATCGCCGTCCCTCCCTTTTTCTCCATTGATGCCTTTGAATATTTCGACAAGTCCTGCCAGCGAAAACACATCCACCTAAACCCTCCCATTAATTTCCATATATAAAGCAGTGCGAGTGAGCAGTTCGTCCCGCTTACTACTTGTTCCATTTATTCCCCCCTTCTATCCTTATATACCCAGTCCTGCAACTCGTACTCTCCGACCTTCTTTCCCGCGGCGCTCTGCTCGTGCATACCTGCACCATCGTCGGCAAAAAGGGATGGTCTGCTGCTGCTGCAGCTCCATGTGTCCTCTGTCCAGGCAACAGCTTGGGCAAAAGCTTGGGGAGTCACCAAGGCGGGCCGGTCCCACCAGAACCCCGACGCTGCCGCAGCAGTTGTTGCCTCTGTTTCGGATAGATATAACGGCGGCGACAGCCTCGCCTTTGTAGTCTGTCCGGACGACAACGAAGGCGAGGACGACGAGGACGAGAAGCGCCCCGAGGAGGCGTCTGGGGTGAAAAGGGGGAGGAGACCTGGGTGGTATTTGTCGTCGATGGTGGCTCCTCTTGCGGATCCTCCTCATCGTCGGAGTCGGACGGTGGGGGATGAACACCCCCCGGGATCGTACACATCGCACCTAGACGGGCGGCAGCCGCCGTAGGAGAGAAGGGGTCCGTAGCACCCCTACTGCTACTTCTAGGCCTCGGCGGTGGAGACCGTCGTTGACATTGTTGGCGTGACGGAGACGGCCGATTATGGTTGTGGTTGTTCTGGCGATTCAGATGCGTCTGCATGAACCACGACGACGAAACTTGAGGCAACGCATACTGGGAATAGGTCCGTTCGCCGCCAGGAAAAGCTGGCCATGCCGAACCAGGGAGAGTTGTTTTCGAGTCTTTCGAGAATTCTTGCTGCTGTGGCGGCGACAGAGACTTCATCTGTATCATCTTGGCCGGTGATGGTGTTTTCGCGCCCGCCGTCCTCTTGGCTTTCGGGGTCGAGCCGAGAGCTTCGACGGAGAAGATGAAGAGATCGCTGAAGGAGGTAGACATCTCGAAACCACTGGCAGGCAAGTTCCGTAGCATACAAACGTTTGGGTATGTACTGGAAGGTGGTAACTCAGGTTTTCTTCTTCTTCTGTTTAGAGGTTCTTCTGTGAAAATATCATACGAATCAATCACTTTGACGTGATTGGATTCGAAGAAATACCAAGCGTGGAGGCACCAGATTTCTATCTATCGGAGATCTCTTCGACATAAAGTTGGCCCCCTTTATGGAACCTCGACATCAACCTTCAAACATCCACTTCTTTTGAGAAAAAAGGGTCGAGGACATTGAAAGATACTGCGGTAGTCCTTGGAAGTGAGGTCATACGAGCTCTTTGGAGGATAGACTGTGTGTGTAATAGGACAATATCATAGTCTGTAGGTATCATATATGTGGTTGACATTAGTGTTGTAGTTGCTGTGCTACTGCTTAGCGAGGGCATACTTTTGCAGTGACCAAGATCAGGACAAAACGAAACACCCACTATCACGCCCAGAACAAAGATCCGAGACCAAGCTTGGGAGCTTCGAGTACATCCAATATCTCCTGGGCCCGTCTAGTCCGTTCCTTGACCACTTTTTCCTCTGCGGTCCATCTGCCAACCTCGTCGGGTCGAGCCTGGCCTCCACCCCAGAGGCCAAACCAGCCAGACTTGGCTGTTGCGCCAGCAGCTTGCTGCTTCTCTCTGTCTTCCTTGGCGAGACGCGCTACCATTGTGGCCCAATTCTCGAGACCAGTGTTCAAACACTCCTTGCAGGTTTTCTTGGCTGCCTCATCTCGCGACTCAGCGCCCAGTTTGTGTAGCTGCTCCTCGGCCAAGTCGACAGCTTCGCGAGTCCATGCCACCCCATCCTCGCGCCCAGAAGACCCTTCCTTGGTAGTATAGATAATCTCTCCAATATAGAGGTTCAAGCCAGCTTCCTCACACAGCTCCTTCGCGTCCCGGAGAGGAGGTGCCTCGCCGTCAGGCGGTGGAGGAGGGTAGGCCGGAGGAGCAGCCAATCGCTTCGCGACTCCAAGAATATTGGAGAGTGACCATGGCGTCTGTACATCATCTCCAAGCGGCACAGCAGAGGACGCACCAGCGGTCGGGAGGGAGCGGCGAGCCCGGAGAATCGATATCAGAATTGGAAGAGCCGAAGAGACATCGTCATTACGCGCTTTGTGGGCGGCAATAGCTGTAAGTGTGGTGAGAATATTGGCTGAAGGCTGACGAGTATCCTGCAGGACGAGCGTCTGGGGATTGTAAGGTAGTGCCGATGCCAAGGTGTTTTCCGAGGCCAGTTGCAAAGCCCACTCGTACATCTTGGCCGATGCATCCGGGAGACCCTTGAAATCTAACCAAGCGCCGTAGTTCAGGGCAGCGTCCATTTTCTGCGTGGTGGTGAAGCCCTTGGTGGTAAGAATCTTCATGTAAAACGTCTCCGGTGCCTCATACGCTGGCTCACAGTCCTTCTCATGCGGAGCACTTGGTGAGCCCGGTGGTATAGGCTTAGGATTCGGGTTAGATGGCCCGAAGACCTGTTCCGCAGGAAAAACGACATGTCGCTGTGTGTCCACTAGGTGGTTGTCGAGCTTCTCTGCAGCCTTTGCGCACAGCACCAGAACCTCGTAGTAGCCTCTTCTCCACGGCTCGCTCTTCGCGGTAATATCTTTTCCTGCATTTCCGACTCCGTCGATCCAAATACCGCCGTCCAGCAGCTCTTGCAAGTCGGCACCATCTTTTGTCGGGTCTTCCAACCGCTCCAGAACATTCTTGGCGAAGTTGCCGATTTGCACCCAGTTTGGCTGCGGGGTATCCGTCCGGTCGGGGCCCCATTTTAGAAGCCTGAATCGCAGCCTCGTGATGAAGCTCCATTCATGAGGACTCGGGTATCTTCTCTCCAACCACTCCTGCTGGACACTCCAGTAGCCAACCAGGAGACAGGCTACGATGGCCCAGGTGTATACGACATATTTAGCTCCCAAGAAGACCTCATAGACCAGCCATCGTTTCCGTTCGGTCGTGAGGTAGCGCCATTGTTTGTTCCGGGCCAGGGGATTAGATAAAAAGGGAAGTTGTGGTCGGGATATTGAGGTCAAGTGGCTTTGGCGTACGAACAACCGAGTTGCCAAGGGCCCCTTTGCTTGAAATGGCCGAACAAGGAGGAGCCGCCGAACTACCAATCGTGACTGCATCTTGATTTCGGCCCCCAAAAACCCCTAGTCGGCGTGTAGTTTGGATGCGCGGTGGGTGGAAACCAGTCCCTCAGATTGGAAGCTGTAATGTCTAGCAGTCAGAGCTCATTCCATCGCTGCTTACTGGGCAACAAGTTGGAGCCTACCTGGTTCGAGTGAATCATGACAGATCAAAGAATCACGAGCTGTGGTGGCCCCTCACCAATGTCTATTGATCGAGGAGCTGTTCCCGATCGGATCGTAGAAATGAGGTCGATTGTTCAGAATCCAATCAGTTGCTTACTAAGTACTTAATCTCAAAGTCGTCGAAGCTTCTTTCCTATCGACTGGTCCGTGCATAAAATATCAGTCTCCTCTTTCTTATCCCCGTTCCCGTCCCCGTCCCCATCCCCCGTCTCCCTACTCTTCTTAGTAAGGTTAATATACCTGTCTTGGTATACAAATGCCAGATACGGTACAGAGGCAGATGCAGATGGGGCCAACGCCGTAAACTCCGCTTTCTTGCATTGATCGACTGACAGTGTAACGAGAATCCACGGCGATAGCTCCATACGTGTACGTTCTTTACATGCCGACAACCGCCAGTGCTCTGAGCAGTTGCTTCTATGTAAGTACTCATGCCACATACTGTCTGGCGTAGCCACTACTGGTGCTTCGACCGCTGCGACGAATTTGCTTTATTGTATAGGGGATATTGTCACTCGAAAGGAATGTGGGTGTTTTATCATAAGCTACATGCGCTCAGTGCAGTTCCAGCACAGAGAATGGGGAATGCGAAGGAGGGTACTCCAAATCAACATGTCGGATCGTGAAACGGCCATGCCTGTCATGCTACAAAGCCTTACTGAAATTCGCAACGCATGATCTTCTCCAAGCAAAATGACAGGTGGATAAAGGCCATCACAACTCTCGCTCCCTTGAACATCCTGCCTCCTAGTGTTACAGTTTGCATTGCCCGACGAAGCCCATTCGGTCAGCGAGATTGTATAATTTAAGAGCTGTTCTCGGGCTTCTTGTCCTCGACAAGTCCCTCCTCAGCATAGAATGGTGGGGCATCAACTTCGTCCTGTTGGGACATTAGGCCAGCCTTTTCGTCGCTGGCGGCAGTCTCGTTTTGAGTGGCCTTGTGGACAGAGTGGCCGCGACGACGGTGGTGTCGGCGGGTGCCAGCAGGACGGACAAAGGTACGCCAGAGGCAAACAATAGCAGTGCCAACCATCATACCGAGGCTGTAAATGAATTATTAGCACATCATCTTTAGCAGAGGCTCAGCGTAGGACAACTTACATGCTAGCGCTGACACCAGCGACGATTCCGATAGCAATAGGCAGCAGGATGTGGGAAGCGATGTTCTTCATTAGCTGGCTCCATTGGGCGCGGTGGTTGGGTGCATCGTTCAGGTGGTGAGGGCCGGGGTGTCGGTGCATGCCCTCGAGCTTGCCCATGGCGTGAGGTCGACCGTGACACGGCTTGTGAGCATGCAGGCGGGCGAATTGCTGCATGACGGCTGCCTTCCATCGGCAGACCCAGGTGGTACACGTCTCCGGCTTGCCCTTCTGGCCACTCTCGGAAGCGGTCACATCAATGTCACCGATCATCAAACCACCCTCGGGTGTCTTGATGACCTTGACCTGGACGTTGGGGAGTCCGTCGATGAAGACGTTGCCGACCTCGATGATTTGCAGGTCGAGCTGGTATAGCTCGAGATTGTCCTCTTCGTCCTTGGCGACGGCTTGGGTGCGAAGTCCGAATCCTAGAGGGAATTCGTTTCGGTGGTGCCTCATGTGGCCCGGTCGCATCCTCTGGGGGTGTGGCATAGCGTCATTTCGTAGCTTGGCGCTTAGAGTGCTAGCCATAGGATCGGAGTTGGGGTAAAGCTCGAAGCCATTCAACAGTAAACGATCCGAGTTGGGGGCGTGATCCACGCTGAAGTCCAGCTCCAGATAACTTGGGACATCGGCGCCAGCCAGCTTAGACATGGCATGGTGACGACCCGGAGCCAAAGCGGAACATGCAGGGCACTCCAACTTCAGGGTTTGCTCTTCTGAGATCCGAGGTACACGCTCGGCGTTGATGGGAACGGGAAGAGTGGCGATGACATCGTTTTCGGATGACTCGGGCAAGGGGAGTAGGAAGGCGTTGGTCGAAGAGACCGCCAGGCCCGCGGCGGTAAGAATGGATGACAACTGCATCTTGTGTCAAATTTAGGCTGTAGGTGGGAAGAACAACTTCTCCTTGGAGATAATGCAATAGAGTAGAGAAAGTGAGAAAGGAGTCTTGGTTGAGAGTTGTTGGATGGAAAAGAAAGGACTGGGTTCAAATGGAGGTGGAGTTTGTTTAGTCAGGTCAAATAGTAGGAAAAGCGGCGTGATGAGTTGAATGAATGGGCTGGCTGAAAGTGATAAAGCTGACGACGTATGACGGGGGCGGACGCCTTTGTCTGAGACTCCGAGGCCAATCTCCAGGCCAATCCAGACCGGCAGACTCAGCGTCAGACCCGAGGACAGCTGTGGGCTGAAGCTTGCAGGTGGCCGTCAGGAACAGTCGTCGTCATCCAATACGAGGTAATTCCGACCCCTCCACTAGGTTGGGCTAATGGGAGGGACTTGTGGGGGCTCAGTTCATTCCTACTCGTAGAAATATATTCAGAAGGGGCAAGACGAGTAAAACAGCATTCGCGACCATCACTTGACCATATTCTCAAGCCACATCTTCAAATTGCCGTCTTTACTAGCAGCATGTTCTTTCCAAAGAGGCCAACATGAAGAGCCTTTGTTCGTTGTCAAGATGATCCAGCTCCTCGAGCATCCTCCAGCCAATATGGCTATCTTCGCGGATGTGGCAAGATTCTGAGTAACCAAAGATCTGCGATGCGAAGAATTGGTGCACTGCTCCCGGTGAGCAAGCAAGTCGGCGAGAAGAGGAGAGGGCGCTGCAAACCCGACTCGCACCAGGGAATGCGAGTGCTAGCGGAGTCGGAGGTTCTGTATAGTCACAGCTGCCGTTACGGGGTCATTCTGTCTAAAGCCGCCATTAGGTTATTATTTTGTCTATCTCCCCAATCCAAGAGGCATGCTCAAAGTCGCTGGTATCTATCCTGGTGTTAACTAAAGGCAGTGGACTGCCTTGATGGATCGTGGTCTACCATCAGGAGGTAGAAGGAAACCTTCCGGAGTATGCTGGGAATGGACCACGATCAACCAGGGTTGTTCAGTCTATCAAGTTGAAGAACCAGTAGCTGCATGCAGGTCAGAACAGACCATTTGCACTCCGCTGGCGAACCCGTCGCTTGTTCTCGTCTCCGGTCAAGGTTGGGTTTCCAGATCACACAGCACCTCCACACATCCTGGTGCTTTGGAGGGCAGCCTTCTAAAGGAGTTTTTGACAGCTTATATCACTGCCTATGAGCTTTATCAGTCTAAGAAGGATGCCTCATGTCAGTCCAAGTAGGTACCTAGTTTATATGCATTTCATTCCGAGTGACTTTATCGACTCTTCGTATACCTGCGCTCCATCATCGAAGACCATACCATGGCCGGGTTCAAGACAAAAAGAGACCATTGAAATACCATAAGAGATTCAGTCCCTACCACATACCCAACACCGACAACGCTCCATCAGCACGTATAAGTACAAGCTCCTTGGGGCCATCTACTTGGGCGCAATCACGCTGCTCTTCAATCGCGTGCACCGGCAGCCGAGCGCGTCAACCACCAAGCGGTAACAGCACGACACAATGTTCAAGAGGGTGCTCATGAGCAGCGGGGGGTAAAGGAGATCTGGGATGTAGAGCCTTCGATGGAAGCAAGAACGCCAAAGGAATATACCCAAATTACCAGCGGTTTTCGATGGATGAAGGATTCGTATGCAGATCTATCGACATACCAACAGGATCCAAGACCAGATCCTCTGGTTCTGAGTAGGAGCCTCGTACTTAACTCTAAGATACAGCACGGTCACGTATATTCCCAGCACCGTTTGTTTCTTCCAATAAGATGAGTACACCTGGTGTTTGCCATGCAATGAAATCAACAACAAACTAACCTAATCAACTGACTGAAGGCGGATGTTACTGGTGTAGATGGCACAGCTGCTTAGGTTAGATGGTCTTGTATATATCCACAAATGTCCCTTACCTCTAGATGATCTCCAAGGCTTTCAACCCAAGAGCCAAGGACTGACCTATGCGGATGACTAGATTGAAGGAGCTTGCCAGACATCTATCTATGAAACAAGAGACGGAGATTATCTTCCTAGTAGACCTCACTTAACCTACGAGTAGATTAATTCATCCGAATCGCGCTTCTAGGGCGCGTCGCGGGGGTCCACATAGTAAGAAGCAGTGCAGTATGACATCAATTCGCCTGACGTTAGTATGATGCCTTGAATACTTAGGCATGTCGGTGAATGGGCGGGATGAAAATAAATTGGTTGAATTTGTGAGTAAGATCTTTCGCAGATTGATAGGCTGACTGGATGGCTGTCTTTGGGTATTGGGCTTTGGTAGAAGAAGAATCTGAAGAATTGCCTGAAGTGGAAGGCAGCTAGAGGGAACCGACGATCCCAGTTTCGAAGATGTGATTGGAGAGGACCGAGGACTTGGCACCACTCAGATCTGAAACACTTCTGTCGCAGATTCGAGGCTCTGCAGGCCTTGGTCGCTTTCTGTTTCGCTGTTGACCCTTGAGGTCATATGATTGGCACGTCATCCAATAACCTCAGCGCACAATGCCAAGAATCCGGACCGACTTGCGAAAAAGAAAGAGAAAAAACAATACGTAAACCGCCTGAGCGGTCCGTCTGTGCTGAGGAATTCGATGGGAAACCAGCTAGTCTCCCTCCTCCCTCCCTCCTCTATTACTGCATATAACAACCCGTCCGTGTCACCAGGCTAACTTAGTCGCAGCCATTCCCGGGGGCCAAAGTTTGGCGCAACTTACAACGTAGTTGTACATGACGTCCCATCACTTACTAAGTGGCTACCATTAAGACAATGCGCCGCGACGGAAGCCGAATGGTCGAGATTATGATGCCAAGGTCATCTGATGCCTGGTGCATTTGCGTTGCTCCTCGTTGGAGTAGCGAGTCCTGGGAGCCTCAAGATGGATGGCATCTGCCCATTCACCTGGAGGTGTAGCCCCCGTTTTGACACACGGGAAGCCTGTGTCGTTATATAATGAACACAGCCAAGCATCCAAGCTACAGCAGCTCTAGATTTGATAAAAAAGAAAGGAAAAGAAGGAGGGACGGGAATGCAAGACAGCGGGAGGCCAAGCTGCCAGAAAAGAACCAAGGTTTGCCTAGCAACCCGTCTGGGGAAGAGGCGGCCGGCCGTTTGGTTAGCTGGCCAACCGACCGACGTCGTGAAACGGGATAGATGACAAACAGCAGCAGAAACAAATGGTGATCCTTTGCATTAAGCATGACTTCTTCCAAGCCAAGTGGAAACAGCGGGTGTGCAAAGACGGATGAGCTAGCTTTCTTTCCGTCGGTCGATATGGCTGTTGCAGGCAGGAAGGATCACAGCATGATTCCTGCCAAGTGTCGCACATAAGATCGTATTCAAGACCGGAGATTCAGACTGTAGAGAGTGAGTGAGTGAAGGAGGGAAAGAGAGTCAGTTTGATCAGATATGACGCCGTTGGTTGATATTGATTGCGCCGGTCACTTCGACTTTACGGCTTGATTTCGGGCCAGTCATGGAGGTAGCCCGACCATCGTATTGAGAGATTCTGCACAGGAAGTACGTACTTACTTACTTACAAAGGAGAGTCTAAAGAAGTACCTAGTAAGTAACTTAGTAGGTAAGGTACCTACATAGGTCGACAGGGGTCGGAATAAAAAAACGAGGGGTATAAATACCTGCAGGTGATGGCGCTAGTGTTTCCAATTGGGGGTTGTCTGTTTGTGATTCGTCGTTGCAGAATGGACCCTGCAGAAAATACAAGGGTTCCCGACTTCTAGTACGACGGAGTACGGGGCCACAGACCTAATTAGCCCCAGGAACCAACCAGAATGAGCAGGGAGGGAGAAAGAGTAACTACTACTATTACTACTATTACGGGTATGGCTAGGTACCTAGGCTAGCATGGAGGCCGGGGCCAGGGAACAGATCTTGATTGGGGAGGGGGGCCGCCAAATCCAAGAATATGCGAGAATCAACAAGCGAGAGAGAGAGAGAGGGAGAAGCAGTAAGCTCGGAATTTAACGAGAGAGCCAGCCAAGGCTATTGAGATACTATAATAGATGAAAGATGATGCTGTTTGTTCAACAACCCTTCCACTCTAAATTTGGAAAGGGGCCCCCGTACATACAACAAAAAAAAAGAGTACTTACTTTAAGTAAGTAGGTACTTACTTACTTACAAGACTTCTACCAGTCAGTCAGCTTGAGAATTTAGAAAAGGTCCAAACCGTCGTCTGCGTTACACGTAGTGATATGATGTAGGGAACAGCAAGAACTTATATGATGCCCTTTTTAATATACGTTGCTGGCTCGGAGATTTGAACGACTATGTGTCAGTAAGTAAGTAAGTAGGTGGTGGTGCACTGGTCCCCTTGTGGCATCCGTTACACAAGCGATGCAACGTCGACGCCGGTCTATTTTCACCTTCTCTGCCTCTATTTTGTCCTTGCACTGCCTCCTCGTTCGTACTGTAGTCGTTTGCGTGTGTTCCCTTTCCTCCTTCTTCCGACTTACTTTTCTCTTCCGTCAGACCAGACAGGAGTTAGCTTGTTGGTCGGCAGGCTATCTCTTACCGAAAATCGTTGACATCGGTCAACTTAAACCTTCCCATCCTTTCGAGTCGTCCAGGCGCAAGTTGCCTTTTTGCCAAAGCGTAACTGTTTACGTCGGCTGATTTCTTGTTTCCCTGTCGCTCTTTTGGACCTCTGTCCGGCTCAGCTATCTATCTGATTTTCTTTCTCGCCTGAAAGCTGTGTGCGTGTGTCTTGACGACATTCCCCAGCGTTTTCTCTCGTTCAAACCCGACCCCAAGCGCAACATCTTTCCGCGAACCCGTCCGTTCTGTATACTCAAGCAAAAAAAAAGGGTTAACAACGACAACGACAAAAACTGCGGCAGTACTTAGATTTCGAACCTACCGGCAGAGACTAGAGAGGGTATTTGTATGCTTCTTGCTTGATTGACTCTTGATCGCCGCCTAAGTCTACCCGCATGGGCTTCTGAATCTCTCTCTGCTTCGCTTCCACCACCCGACCCTGTCTCTCCCGCAAACCTGAAACACGACGAGCTTCCAAAGTTGCACCACCGACTGCCCGTCTCCCACCACGCACGCTTCGCGCACAGCTTCGCTGTGTCTGTATTCTCGGAACCCCTTCACATCTCAACTCTCGTTGGGTATTATTCAGGTTCGTCCAATCTAACCACGACGACTCGACTCACCTTTACGTATCGTTGCGGACCCCCTCGTGGTCTTCTTCTTCTTCTTCGAGATACTTGGGTTGCGTTGCGTCACGTCGTCCTGCATGCTGGCTGCACACAGGCGACGCCGACACACGGTAGCTCCTATCATCGCGAAACTTCAAGTGTACGCGATCTCCTTCCTTCGTCTCCCATTCGTTGCTTGGTTGTTTAAGTATTCCTTGTCTGTTTGGTACTTGGTGTTGTCCACTATCAACCGGTACCACACCCAGCCTACCATTCTCAGACCGGCCCATCATTATCCCCCTTAGTAGCCCCGGAAATGGCACCATGAGTAGACAGGGGATGCGTGACCACCGTCCGCCACCTCTGACCTCTCGCATCTCGTCTGGTCTCTCTGCTCGTCCATGGTGTCATCTGCCTCCCCGTCGACATTCTTGTCCCAACATACCGTCACACGCAGCCGGGCCTGCTTCATTCACTCATTTGCTCTACTTCGCTTCTATCAATAGAGGACTAATTTTTTTCTGTATTATAGTCTTTTGCCTTGTCCGCTCAGGATATGCAGTAATTATACTCTCCTGGCGCTCCAACTTCTCATTATACAATTGCCGCATTGTTTCAGGCCGGCTTTGCATGGGAATCGCCACGTCCCCTTCGCCTACGCATCTAGTATCTGTAGGCATTGCCTTGACTCTTTTCGCCATCGCCATTCTGGATATCAGCTCCACGAGTACCTTGTTCCACAACTAGGGCTTGCGATACCCAAGCCCTCTCCCATCTTATCCCGGGATTTGCTGAGGTGTCACGAGTTCCTCCGACGGTAGTAGTACAGCCGGAGCAGTGTTTTCGTTCCTCAGGAACAGGCGATCTCACTAGCTGTGCATATACGGCGCTTCACTTCAGATTCAGCTTTGCGTATTGGACCCGGAAATTTCGTATGCTGTTGATCATCGAGGATAACAGTTGTTTGAGGTTTTGGGATAACCGAGGAGGGAACGCCAAATCGGGTTGTCGGGTGGTTTGTGTTTGGAATAAATGAGTCGAGCTCAATATGCGGACGAGATGGATGGACCATCTGGGATTGCAGGATCGGTGAGGAGGGCTCGTGAAAGGGCTGAAGCAGGGCTGCCTCCAGAGTTTCCGTCAAATTCGTTCTCGCCGTTACCGCGTCGGCCGCCGCAACCCCCTACAAGAGACGGGATTGGTGGGTTGACGATATCGAGACCGCAGCCAGCGGCGCCGCAATGGCCGCTCGCCGGGCCTATTCCTTCCCCCACAAGCTCAGAAGGGTCAGACCGATATAGACCTCCTCCTGGCAGATCACCACAGCCACCACAACGGCCACCCAGGCCAAGTCGAGTACCCTCAATCCTCGATGCCTCCCGGATTCAGGAGCACACGCCCGTCTTCCAATACGTTCCGCAGAACCAGAGGGCCTCGGAACTTTCCGTGCCGGAAACGCCAGCGACGGGCGGCTCTTCACGGCCGTCAACTTTGTCATCAGTCGGTTCGATACCAGATTTCCCAGTGCCCACGGGTGCGCCAGCTATACCGAATGTACGAGACATGCCACCGCCCCCTCCACCTCCAGTGTCGCGGAGGAGTGTAAATTTGGGGCCACCACCGTCGTCGAGGCGTGGTGCCTCGTCCTTTTATTCTACAGCGTCTTACGTGTCTCCTATTCCGGAAGAGAGCCCTAGAGCGCGGTCACACACATCCTATGCCTCGAGCGCCGCGATACCGGAAAGCTTTGGCACCATTTCACCTGGCCTTAGCCCTGATGGGGCCTACTTCGACGATACAATAGCGGAGGAATCAGTTTACAGCGATGATGACGCAGATGAGCGTGGTCTGGTACGGAGCGCAAGTATAGGAAGAAAAGGAAAGCCGTCGCTAGTCACAACTAGGAGCGCCGAGGGCAGAGATGCCATGCCGATAGTATTGCCGCTCCCGTCCCGACCAAAACCGAGACCCTACCAGTCTGAGTCCCCATTCGAAGAAGGCACTGGATATGTCGAAGCATCCTCTAGCTCAGGTGCCCCTTCGGGACCACCATCAACGACCGCGGCGACAGCTGGCACTGGGGCTACAGCTGAATATATGTTCGGTGCGACGGAGAGTGCCAATGCTACAGATCCATCGGCACTACGAGATATAGCTGTGTCGCCGAGGCCCGCTAGATTCTCCGCGATAAGGCGGCCGCCGCGCCTTGACATGAACGCGGTAAGAGATGCCGAAGCCAGGGGAAGTTTAACGAGTTTGCCCGATCTCATCCGAAGAGCGACGCGGTTGGCGTCGATGATTGAAAAGGGTCGGAGGCCAGCAAGTCAATTCAACATGCTCGATTTTCCACCCGAAACATACCCCCGAGAATATAATGGCAGGGATATGGAGAAGGATCTCTCGATGTGTATGTTGCTTTGTTGCCGGTGTCATGACCTCAGCTAACATTCTGGCAGATGACAATGAGAAGCATCAATCCGGCCTCTCGGACATGCTGGCAGCCTTTCCGCCTCCATCCCAAGCAAGGGTTCAGCAGCCGCCCCTTCAGCAGCAGCCCCGATTTAGCGGGACATCCTGGCCGTTGCCATTGGGCAGGGTGTCTTACCGCGATCAGCCCCCAGCACCAGTCCCTAGAGATGCGGAATCGTCGCCTTCGACAGAACAGGTGAAGCCGGGTCGACGCTGTTGCGGCTTGCCGATGTGGGGATTCATACTCCTTCTTTTCATTCTGGTCATCATAATAGCTGCTGCCATTATTGTACCCCTGGAATTCTTCGTCATTCGGAAGCAAAATACCCAGGGGGCTCAGCCGGAAATGGATGTGTGCCGGAACCAACTGGTTTGTGAAAATGGAGGTACAAACGTCATCAACCAAGGAGTTTGTGCATGCATTTGCTCAAATGGCTTCACCGGATCGACCTGTACCATACCGGGATCGGATGGGTGTGTCACTACCATGTTGAGCGCTGATGACCCTACCCTTCGAAATGTAACTCTTGGGCAAGCAATCCCGCGCCTTGTACAGGAAGCGAACACCAATTTCTCTATCCCTCTCTCGGCTACGGCGATCCTGGCCAAGTTCAACTCTGCGAACCTCTCTTGCAACGCCGAGAACGCCTTGGTTACTTTCGATGGCTCCGCAGTTCGAGTCAAAGGTGCTCTAGATCAGGTCATGGATACCGGCGCGGATCCCTCATTGCAGCGAGTTGGCGCGGCTGCCGCGTCCGGCTTCCCCATTGTCATCTCAGTTTCTCCTGGAGTTGACGTAACTGTCACGCTAAACAGTCCCGTACAGCCCAGCATAACTACAATCACCAATCCAACCAGCTTACCGAGCGGAGCGTCGACGGTATTCGCGACCACGGTCAGTGTCCCGGACTCGGCACCCCCGAGTACTCTATCGTCCACAACACCTACACAGACGACAGGGACAACCACCACTACATCCACGCCCCCAGCAGCGACCTCAACGGTGCCTCAGTTCGTAGTTACTGAGCAAGTCCTTGACTTTGCCCGCGTGGCTGTGCTGTTCGTGATACAAAGCCAAACGCTGAACGATGCCGTAAACGCGCAGATGGCACTTCAGAAGTTCTTCTCGGACGCGAGTCCTGGTGATTCAAGCCGAGGGGTAACACCAGACAAGGCAAAGAACCTGAACATAGGAGGAAATAACATCATCGACTTGGTCCACCTCTTGGTCAAACTGGACTCTTGAGACTTGACAGACGCCTCATCACCGGCTTGCCCATGGCCATATATCTCTGTGTTGGGTGATGCACTACTTTCCAAATTTACCACCTTGAACGAGCACCCACGGGGCAAAGTAGCATATTTGCACTTGTCCTTTTTCCTTCGTCTTCATCCCGGCGATATCTTTTGGCGCTAAACACACAGGCGCGGCCAGAGGACCTGCTCCAAATAGGGTTGCCGATCACCCCCCCCTTTTGCCTTCGTTTTCCTCATGTACACAACACGTACATTTTTTATTATCATATCATGACACAACATAACGCCATACCCCCCCAGCTGGCAAGTCGCGAGAGAGCATTTTTGCATTATGAGTATTTGGGAAATGCGAAAAAGCGAGCGGGCGAGCTGCTGTGTTTGCTTTGTTTTCTTCCAGCATGGCGTAGGAGAGAAAATATCCAACCCCCGAGAAGGAGGGAGTATTAGTAGGTTCAGTGAGAGAGGGGTGGAGGCATGAGAAGAAGAAGCTTGTAGATATCACAATGGAATCTCAAGACAATGTTTAATAAAACTCACATCACGATGTTCGCCTGGGACTACGGCCCCTTTCTCTGTCCGTCCTGTCTCTCCAGTTTGCCTGATCTGATGGATGCGCAGGATGGCCATAGCCGCTTGGTAATTGTCCCATGGCACTAACCATGATTATACCCCAGCCACCATCTAGTCACCTCTTTCGGCTAACTTTGTATCTCTCGGTGACGTGACCAGAATAGTGACAAGACGTTATCTGACCCCCACGGCAAGCTAGATGTACTTATATATAAGTATATATCTCCGGGATCTTCCTACTCTACCTGGCCGACCCCCACGCCCACGACATGGCGCTAGGAGTTTCTTCCACGCGGCGTCTTCTTTCTGAAGGTAGTCCAATGAGGAAGATGAGGGCACACGGGGTCGTGGGCTATGCAGGTGCATGAGCAGCACACCGACTGATACGTCGATCGGTGCTTGTGACTTCCTGATCCCGGTCCTGGTCCTGATTCGCTCCGAGAAAGCCCTTGCATGCCACGCTGCTAATTCTCCCGGAGAGGAAATTTAGCTGGCCGCGTTTTCTCCTGCGGACCCAATCACACAAGAGAAGCCGAGACCTTGTGTGTAAGTAGATAGATAGCCCTCTGGGCCCCTGGTCTCATAGAGCAAGCCCGTCCTGCCCGCCCCGTGCACCAGTCTTCTCTTGCGCCGCGGGAACGGAGCATTGATCATAACTTGATCTGATAATGGACACACACACCCCGATAGATAGGCGGCGTCCGAAACCCCTTACGTAGGTGGAATTCGCGATCCGCCCCCCCCCTCCCCTCCGCACCCCTCGGGTTTCAGTTTATACTTACTGCGCCTACTTACATTAGTTCGTCGTCTCGTGCCAACCAAGTCAGTCTAGGGGCCACCAACCCGAGGGGATGTACCATAGAAAAATGGCGGCGTAGCTGGCTGCCAGTCTCGGAAGGATTTCGCTATGTAGTAGGTTAGTCTGCAATCAACCCAAAAGCAAGCCGGCCATCCATCCCTGGGCGATGCAACATTGGCGGCGAATGCAAAGCTCTGGACCAGCGACCAAGAAAGACACAGGCATGTCGAGAGTGAAAGTGCCATGCTAGCCCCCAAGGCAGAGAGTCCTGCGCAGGCTGGTCGCTTTTGCACACCAGGATCGAAGAAAGCTGGGCGTGGGGGGCGCGACCCGCAAGCTCTGCTCGCTCTCTCTTCCTCTCGAATTCTGCTTTGGCAGCACGAGTGATTTGGCCGATCTGTCCTGTTTATTCCCAGCGACTTGTCTCTGCCACGAGATGGCCGTGGCGCCACAGCCGCGCACCAGCTTCACTCATCATGGCTATGTCAGCCATCTCAAGTGCCATGTATGTCTGCTCAATCATCAATCAAAGAGCAGCACGTTGGCCTTTCTTGATTTTCAGCACCGTTGGATCTCCCCGTCCTGTATGTATATTTGACTTGGGATAAATGTGTACGCCATTCGGGAACTGCGTGCTGGGGTGAGTTGCCGACTCGCGAAGAACCGGGTATATATATTCGGAATAGGGGGTGACTAGCATGCGGTGTGAGGAAAGCAATAACCCGCATCTCTCCCAAAAAGATATCTTTTTTTTCTGCCTGCGCAGTAACGATCTTACAGGAGAAAGAAGCAACGAAACCCCATGCCCCATGAACTCCCATTCGAGAGCGCGTACTCGCATGCGCTGGTGAATGTACGACCAAAATGCCTTCTCCAACCCTCGGCACGTAATCGTAGCAAATGGAGCCTTTCCATGTATCCAATGTAACCGTAAGA